>CM053610.1:50124320-50134768 GCA_028646535.1 Procyon lotor
GGGCTCGATCCCAGGTCCCTGGGATCTGACCTGGGCCGAAGGCAGACGCTTAACGACTGAGCCACCCAGGCGCCCCACTATCTCACAATTTCTTTATTCACCTGTTGATAGACAGACATTTAATTTGTGCATTAGTCTGCTAGGGCTGGCATAACAAAGTACCACAAATTGGGTGGCTAAAACAATAGAAATTACAAATTTATATTCTCTTATTTCTGGAGTCTGGAAGTCCAAGATCAAGGTGCTGGCAGTTTAACTTTCTTCTGATGCCTCTCAACTTGGTCCGCAGATTGTTACTTATTATTATTATTATTATTACTTATTACTGTGTCCTCACAGTGCCTTTCTTCTGTGCATGTACATCCCTAATGACTCTCTTTTCTTATAAGGTTACCAGTCATATTGGCCCCATTCTTATGACCTCATAGTCTTAAGTACCTTCTTAAAGGCCCTGTCTCCAAATACATTCACATTGGGTGGTTAGGGCTTCAACATATGCTTTTTGAGGGGGCACAATATAGTCCATAACAAGTTGTTTGTAGTTTTGGGCCATTATGAATAAAATTGCTATGAACATCACATGTAAGTCTTTGTATATAAGTTTTCATTTTTCTTGGATAAACAACTAGTAGAGGAATTGCTGTATCATAAGATAAGTACGCTTAATTTTATATGAAACTGACAAACTACTTTCCAAATTATATCACTTTACACTTCCACTTGCTTTGAATGAGAGTTCCAGTGGGTCTGCATCTTTCATAACACATGTATTGCATCTTGACTTTTCTCACTTAGCATAATGATTCTGAGGTTCATTCATGTTGTTGTGTGTTAGTTCATTATTCGTTCATATTGCATAGTATTCCATTGTATCACTATCTCACAATTTCTTTTTCTTTTTTTTTTTTAAAGATTCTATTTATTAGACAGAGAGAAACACAGCGAGAGAGGGAACACAAGTAATAGATGTGTACAGCTATCACACTGTAGTTTTAGTTTGCATTTCCTTTTTGACTAATGATGTTGAGCAGCTGTCAACATTCTTATTGATCATGAAAATATCTTTTGTGAAGTATCTGTTCAAATCTTTTGCTGATCTTTTTATTGGGGTTCTTGTTACTAAGTTGTAAGAATTTTTTGAACATTCTAGATGTTCCTTTATCAGATACATGTATTTTTAAATATTTTCACCCTGTGATTGGCTTGCTTTTTTAGTTTAGGTCTTTAGCAAAAGTTTAAAATTTTAAAAAAATTTTTATTGTGTTATGTTATGTTAGTCACAAGACAACACATTAGTTTTTGATGTAATGTTCCAAGATAAAAGTTTTAAATTTTTTGTGAAGTCCAGTTTATCAATTTTTTTCTCCATACTTTATACTTCTATGTTGTATCTAATAAATCTTTGCATATGCCAAGATGCATAGGCTTTCTTTTATGTTTCTTTTGGAAATCTTAAACTTTTATGTTTTGGTCTATGATTGATTTTGAATTAGTAGTTATATATGATGGAAGATAATGGTCAAGGTTTATTTTTTTTCTCCACATGGATTTGAAGTCTTCCAGCATCATTTGTCAAAAAGACTTTTACCACTGAATTATCTTAGAACTTTTAGCAAAAATAAAATGATCCTATATGTATAGATCTATTTCTGAACTCTTCTGTTTCATGGGTATACAGTGTCCATTCTTAGCCAGTATCATAGAATCTTCTTTAATGTAACTTTGTAGTAAGTCTTGAAATAAGTTAATATGAATCCTCCAAATGTGTTCTTTTTCAGAATGTTGGCTGTTTTGGGGCTTCTTCATTTTCATATACGTCTTAGAATGAGTCATTTTCTTTAGGAAAAAAACTATCTACTTGGAGTTTGATAGCATGATATTGAATGTGCAGGTCAATATGGGGAAAGTGGATCATTAAGATACTAAGTCTTCCAGTACATAAATATAGTGTATCCACATGTTTTATACTTTTCAGCATATAGATATTATATATATTTTGTTATTATCCTATTATCTCAGCGGTCTTTAAAGTACCACTGTAAATTATATGTTATTCCTTAATTTTGTATTACAGTATTTGGTAGCCTGTACGCAGAAATAGGAGATTTCAGAGAAATTTTGTTGTCTTTTATTCTGTAATGTTGCCTAATTTTAATTTTTTTTAGATCTAATAGGGTTATTTTTGGTAGATTTTAAAGGATTTTCTATATAAGCAATCATGTCCTTTGCACATACAGATAGTTTAACTTCTTTTCCAATCTGAACGCTTTTTATTTCTGTCTGCTATTGAATAAAAGTGGTGAAAGTGGACATCTTTGCCTCATTTTTCATCTTAAGGGAAAAGGATTCAGTGTTTCTTTTTTGAATATGGTATTAGCTGTATGTTCTTGTAGAAACATTTGATCAGGTTAAAGACCTTCTGTTACAAATTTCTTACCTTGAATGGATAGAGAATTTCATCAAATACCTTTTCTACAGCTATTGAAATGGTCATCTTTTTAAAAAAATTTTTTGCCTGTTAAAATGGTTAATACATTGATTGATTTAAAAAAATATATCCCTGGAATAAATACCAGTTGGTCATGATTTATTATTTTTTAAAATAAGTTGTTACATTGCTAATATTTTAAAATAAATTATTAGATTGCTAATATTTTAAAGAAGCTTAAATTATAATATTTCATTGTAGATCTTTGCATCTGTTTCATGAGGATATTTATCTATAATTGTAATGTCATTGTCAGATTTTATTTATCTGCCTTAGAAATTAATGAGGTATGTTAACCAGGTTAATGCTGTTAATACTGTCCTCTGATTGGAGCACTCAGACCATTTACATTTGAAGTAATTATTGATAGGTATGTATTTACTGACATTTTGCTCATTGTTTTCTCATTGTTTTGTAGTTCTTGCCTGTTTCTTCTTCTTTCACTCCCTTTCTTTGTGATTGGTATTATGATTGTCTTTCCTTTCCTTTATTTATTTCCTTTATTTCCTTTCCTTTATTTTGTGTGTGTGTGTGTATCTATTATAGGTTTTTAGTTTGTGATTACTATGAGGTTCCTATATAACACTGTAAATATATAACAGTCTGTATTAAATTGATGGTCACTTAACTTCTAATGCATTCTAAAAGAACTTTATTTTTACTCTCTCCTTCCTTCTGTATTCATATATTATGAATATATTGTCATGTTTTACATAGTCTTATTTTGTGAATTTCCTTAACTAATTTTTTTAGATGTATTTGATTTTACTTCTTTTGCCTTTTAACCTTCATACTAGCTTTATAAGTGACTGATCTATTAACTTTACTGTATATTTGCTTTCACTCATGAAATTTTTTCCTTTCATAACTTTCATATAATTATGGCCTTTTCTACTTAACCAAGTCCTTTTAACATTTCCTATAAGGCTGGCTTAGTGATGATGAACTCCTTTAACTTTTGTATGTCTCAGAAATTCTTTATCCCTCTTTTAATTCTGAATGATAACCTTGCTGGGTAGAGAGTTCTTGGTTGTAAGTTTTTTTCCTTTTGGCACTTTGGCCTGCAAAGTTTCTGCTGAAAAATCAGCAGATACTGCCATGGAGTTTGCCTTGTATATAACTAATTGGTTCTCTCTTGCTGCTTTTAAAATTCTTTATATTTAGGGGCACCTGGGTGGCTCAGTGGGTTAAAGCCTCTGCCTTCGGCTCAGGTCATGATCTCAGGTTCCTGGGATCGAGCCCCACATCGGGCTCTCTGCTTAGCAGGGAGCCTGCTTCCCCCCTTCTCTCTGCCTGCCTCTCTGCCTGCTTATGATCCCTCTCTCTGTGTCAAATAAATAAATAAATAAATAAATAATAAATAAAATCTTAAAAAAAAATTCTTCATATTTAATCTTTGACATTTTAACTATATCATGATGTGAACCTCCTTGGGTTCATCTTGTTTGGAACTCTCTGTGATTCCTGAACTTGGATGTCCATTTCCTTTCCAAAGTTAGGGAAGTTTTCAGGTATTATTTCTTTAAAAAAGCTTTCTACCTTTTTCTTTCTCTCATTCCCTCTGGAATCCCTATAATGGGAATATTTCTTCACCTGATGTTGTCTAAGAGATCCTTTAACCTATTCTCATTTTTAATTTTTTTTTCTGTTTTGTTTGGGTGCTTTCCATTACCCTGTCTTCCACATTGCTGATTCATTATTCTGTGCTCTCCAATCTATTGTTGATTCCCTCTAGTGTATTTTTTCGTTTGGTTATTGTATTTTTCAACACTGACTGGTTCTTTTTTATATTTTCTGTTTATTTGCTGAAGTTCTTACTGAGTTCATCCAGTCTTCTCTCTAGTCCAGTATGTTTATGATCATTACTTTGATCTTTTTATCAGATAGATTAGTTATCTCCCATTTCACTTTGTTCTTTTTCTAAAGTTTGATCTTTTTGGGGTTTTTTGTTTGTTTGTTTTTGGAGCATATTCCTCTGTCTTAATTTTCCTTGCCTTTCTGTGTTTGTTTGTATGAATTAGGCAGAATAGCTGCTTTTTATAAACTCAAAGGAATGTTCTTGTGCGTGATCTTTCTCTGTGTAGACTGTGCCTGGTAAGTTTTGCTGGCTGACTGGAGCTGTGGCTGAATGGGCTGGGGGATCTGGGACACTCAGTGCTGGGGCTGATGGGATGGATGGAGATAAAGTGGGCATGGGTTGGGGCTGTCCTTGGATTCTCTCTGCAGAAGCTGAGGTTGGTGGAAACCTGAGTGGTCCTGGGTTCCCTGCACAGAGGGCTCTCTGGCAAGATAGCTGAAGCTGAAGTGACTTCAAGTCTGAGGGAGACCCAGAGCTCTCTGCACAGAGGACCTTATGGTTTGATGGCTCAACCTGAAGTGGGTGCAAATTGCGGCATTCTTGGGCGCTCCACAGGTGGGGCACCTTGGCAAGGTTGATGGAGCCAATGCAGTTGTGGCCCTGGAGTGTTCCAGGGTGTTTTGTGCCTGAATCACCTTGTCTGCCTTCTTTTATAGAGAGTTTTAAATATTCCATTCTGTCTCTATTATGCTCATATAAACTGTACATCATATTTTGTTTTACTTATTGCTCTAAGAATATATACCATGCATTTTTAATTGTCATAGTCTACCTTCAAATAATATATTACTACACAGTACACTTTTATTTCTTCCCTCCCACCATTTATCCTACTGTTCTTAAATTTTACTTCTTCATCTGTTTTGTACTCCATAGTATGTTTTTATTATTTTCACTTTAAGCTCATTATTTCACTTTAAAGAAATTAAAATATGTGGCGAATGAACAGCTTTTTAAAATTCACCCACATATTTACTATTTCTTATGCTCTTCATTCCTTTGGTTGGATCCAAGTTTTCATCTACTATTATTTTCTTTTTGCTGGAAGAATTTCCTTTAAACATTTCTTGCAGTTTGTTGGCATCAAACTCAGGTCTTATTTGCATTAAAAAGTGTTTGTTTCACCTTCATTCCTGAAGAAGATATTTGCTGGATAGATAATTGAGAATTCTAAGTTGGTAGGAATTTTTTTTTTTTTTTTTTAGCATTTTAGCATTGTTGTTTCTTTTTTCTTAAAGTTTTAATTTAAATTCCAGTTAGTTAACAGACTGTGTAATATTAGGTTCAGGTGTACGATATAGTGATTCACTTCTTCTATATAGCACCTGGTGCTCATCAAGTGCACTCCTTAATCCCTATCACCTATTTAACCCATCTCCCCCACTTCCCTTTTAGTAATCTTCAGTTCTCTGTAGTTAAGTGTCTCTCTTTCTTGGTTTGTCTTTTTCTTTTCCTTGTATTTTCCTTATCTGCCTTATATAGTTTCTGGAGAAAAATCTGAAGTCAAGTTTATCTTTAGTTCTCCAAACATGTTCCTTTTTTTCTTTTTTTTTTTTTTTTACTCTGGCTATTTTTTTTTTTATTGTTTGACGATGTTATTTATTTTAGAGAGGGAGAGCACATTAGCACAGGGAGGAGCAGAGGGAGAGGGGAAAAGAGGGAGAAAGAATCTCAAGCAGACTCCACACTGAATGTGGAGCCCAACACAGGGCTTGATCTCACAATCCTGAGATCGTGACCTGAGTTACTCTGGCTATTTTTAATTTTTTTCTCTTTATCACTGGTTTTCAACAATAGCATTTTCCAGTTGGAATCATGCTGTTTTCCTTGTGTTTGTAACACTCCATTATTTCATCAAATCCAGAAAATATTTGGAAAAAAAAAATGTTGGTCCATTTCTTCAAATATTTTTTTGCTTCTCTCTCTCTCTTATATTTTTTAAAAAGATTTTTATTTATTATGGGCGCCTGGGTGGCTCAGTGGGTTAAGCCTCTGCCTTCTGCTCGGGTCATGATCTCAGGGTCCTGGGATCAAGCCCTGCATCAGGCTCTCTGCTCTGCGGGGAGCCTGCTTCTCCCTCTCTCTCTGCCTGCCTTTCTGCCTGCTTGTGATCTCCTTCTCTGTCAAATAAATAAATAAAATCTTAAAAAAAAAAGAAAATATTTTTATTTATTTATTTGACAGAGAGAGAGAGAGAGATTACAAGTGGGCAGAAAGGCAGGCGGGGGGGGGGGGGAAGCAGATTCCTTGCTGAGAAGAGAGTTTGATGCAGGGCTTGATCCCAGGACCCTGAGACCAAGACCCGAGCTGAAGGCAGAGGCTTTAACCCACTGAGCCACCCAGGCACCCCTCTCTCTCTCTCATATTTTCCTGGAACTCCAATTCAAAGTACATTAGATACTTGATATTATTCCACAGATCATTAACACTCTACGTTTTTCCTCTGGTTTTTTTCTCTTTTTCTCTTTTCTTCATTTTGTATTGTTGCCATTTTTGTGTCTTCAAATCTAGTGATATTTTCTTCTGATATATCTAATATGCTATTAATTCCATTCAGTGAAATTTTTACTTCAGAGATTATATTTTCATCTTTAAGAAGTCCATTTTTTCCTCATTATTTTTTCCCTTTAAATCCTTGAGCCTATTGAGTGCATCTATAAGAGCTGTTTCAGTGTCCTTGTTTGCTAATTTTATTATGTCTGCCACATTTGATTCTATGTTGATTGATTTTTCTCTCTCTCTCCTTTTAAGATTTTATATTTATTAGAGAGAGATAGAGAGAGTGAACACAAGCAGGGTGAGTGGCAGAGGGAGAGGGAGAAGCAGGCTTTCTGCTGAGCATGAGGCCTGATGCGGGGCTTGTTCCCAGGACCCTGGGATCATGACCAGAGCTGAAGGCAGATGCCTAACCAACTGAGCCACCTAAGCCACCCCATGACAGATTTTTCTTCTGATTATAGATCTCATCTTCCTATTTCTGGCCCCATTTAGTAAATTCTGATTGTATTCTAGATATTGTTAATTTTATATCATTGAGAACTGGATTTTGAAATTGTTGGATATATCTTATCTTGCCAAACTAAGTTACTTGACATTCACTTTATTTTTTTCAAGTATTATTTATAAGTTCTTCAGGATAGCTCTAGAGTAGTCTTTTTTCTAGGGCTAACTTATCTCCACCACTAAGGTGTGACCTCCTATTTTCTATGGAGTTTTCTATTGAGTTCCTAGTTTTCTGCTGAATGCCTTGTATAGTCAGTGACATATCATATCATATCTCCACTCTGGATGATGACATTTTGAATGCTCCCTGGTCCAATATCAGATGTAGGAATTGCCTGGCCCAGTTTTCCTGGTAATTGTTCTTTCCTAGGAAGTTGTTCTTTGCCTGGCTTTGCAGTTTCACCTGTATATGTGCAGATTTCTGGAACTCCGTCTCTGCTTAGCTCCCTTCTCTCTGGTGCCCTACTCCACAAATTCTAGACATCTCAACTTCCTGAAAGCTGATATTTGTCTTTTGAACTCATTGAGATAACTGGACTGTGTTTTGGTTCCTTTTCCTCATGGTCCATAATTTGCATCTAAGCAAGATGCTGTGGCAACTACAATATTTACCTTGTTTGTTTTCTCTCCCTTAGAGATCAAAGTTCTCTTCTACCTGCTATCCATGGTGTGAAAACAAGTTTTCCTTCCTGTATTTTGTCAATTTTTCTAGTTGTTTATGGGAACAAAGTAATTCAGTCTCTTGTATCATGGATAATAGCTGTTTTTGAAATTTTATTTAAAATCAATTAATTAACATATAATGTATTATTAGTTTCAGAGGTAGAGTTTAGTGATTCATCAGTTGCATATAAAACCCAGTGCTCATTATATCAAGTGCCCCCCTTAATGTCTATCACCCAGTTACCCCATACCCCTACCCATATCCCCTCCAGCTACCTCAGTTTGTTTCTTATAGTTAAGTCTCTTATCATTTGTCTCCCTCTCTGATTTCATTTTATTTTATTTTTCCCTCCCTTCACTTATGTTCATCTGTTTTGTTTCTTAAATTTCACATATGAGTGAAATCATATGAGTTGTCTTTCTCTAATGGACTTATTTCCTCTTAGCATAATACTCTCTAGTTCCATCCATGTCATTGCAAAATGGCGAGATTTCATTCTTTTTGATGGCTAAGTAATATTCCATTGTGTGTATGTATGTATATGTACATATACATACACACCCCACATCTTTATCCATTCATCTGTTGAGGGACATCTGGGCTCTTGCCATAGTTTGGCTATTGTGGACATCACTGCTATAAACATTGCAGTACCTGTGTCCCTTTGAATCACTATGTTTGTTTTCTTTGGATAAATATCTAGTGTGCAATTGCTGGATCTTAGGGTATCGATATTTTTTAACTTTTTGAGGAAACTCCATACTGTTTTCCAGAGCAGCTGTACCAGTTTGCATTCCCATCAACAGCGTAAGAGCATTCCCCTTTTTCCACATCCTTGTGAACAGTTGTTGTTTCCTGACTTGTTAATTTAAGCCACACTGGTGTGAGGTGGTATCTCATTTTGGTTTTGATTTGTATTTCCTTGATGCCAAGTGATGTTGAACATTTTTTCATGTATCTGTTGGCCATTTGGATGTCTTCTTTGCAGAAATGTCTGTTCATGTCTTCTGCCCACTTCTTGACTGGGATTATTTGTTTTTTTGTGTGTTGAGTTTGATAAGTTCTTTATAGATTTTGGATACTAGCCCTTTATCTGATAAGACATTTGCAGACATCTTCTTCCCTTCTGTAGGTTGTCTTTTAGTTTTGCTGACTTTTTCCAATTACCGTCATCTTTGTCAATTTTGCATTCACTTACACTGACTAATTTTTATCCTGCTATAGGTTACATTTCTGTATCTTTACATATCTGATACTTTAAAAAATATTTTATTTATTTATTTGAGAGAGAGAGAGCATGAGCCATGAGTGAGGGCTGGATGGTGGGAAGGGCAAAGGGAGAAGGAAGGCAGGTACCCTGCTGAGCAGGGAGCCCAATGCAGGGCTTGATCCCAGGACCAAGATGTCATGACCTGAGCTGAAGGCAGATGCTTAACCCACTGAGACACCCAGGTGCCGCTGTCTGGTATTTCTTTAATTGGGTTCTGGACACTGTGCATTTTACTTTGTTGAATTTTAGAATTTATGCTTTCCTTTTAAGAGTGTTGGATTTGTTCTGGCAGGTTGTTGAATTACTTGCAAATCAACTGATACTTTTGAGATTGTCTTTGAGCTTTGATGGGACAGTCTTAAAATAGCCTTTTCTGTAAGACTAGTTTAACCCTATCACTATGGTGTGACCTTTCTGTGTTTTCTATTAAATGGCCAACCTGGGGTGTTCATTAAGGACTCTCACTTTGGCAGGTTCAAACATGGACATTTTCCCAACTGTGTATCAGCTGTGGTTTGGGTTACTTTAGAGCTCTCTGGTTTTCTTTCCTAGCCTTTTGGAGTTTCACATATATATTCATGGCTTAGTATTCAGCAACAGACTCAAGGAGACTCTAGGCAAATTTCTGGTTGTCTTTGTGTGTGTGTGTAGACCCTTCATTTCTGGAACCTTTCCCACATATTTCAGATGCTTATTTCTCTCTCCTCAGCAAATCAACTGTGCTCTGATTGAAGTTTCTTTCTCTGAAGACTGGAAAATTGTCTCCTGCCAGAAAGCTGGAATGATCATAGTGCTCCTCTTATTTGTTTTCCTTCTCTCAGAGATCACAGCCCTGTGCTGCCTGTTGTTCAATATCTAGAAGCAATCCCCTCCCTTCCTCCCTCCCTCCCTCCTTCCCTCCTTCCTTCCTTCCTCCTTTCCATTCCCTTTTCCTTTTCCTCTCCTCTCCTCTCCTCTCCTTTCCTTTTCCTTCCTTCCTTCCTTCCTTCCTCCCTCCCTCCCTCCCTCCCTTCCTTCCTTCCTTCCTTCTTAACATTTTTACTAGTTTTCCACTTGTTAACAGTGGAAGGATAAGTTCAGCCTCAATTATTGTATCAAGACTGGAAACAGAAGTATAATATATCTTTTCTTAATCCTTTTCAACTGTTTGATAAACATCATATAC
>CM053610.1:50135268-50181501 GCA_028646535.1 Procyon lotor
TTCCTTCCTTCCTTCCTTCCTTCCTCCCTCCCTCCCTCCCTCCCTTCCTTCCTTCCTTCCTTCTTAACATTTTTACTAGTTTTCCACTTGTTAACAGTGGAAGGATAAGTTCAGCCTCAATTATTGTATCAAGACTGGAAACAGAAGTATAATATATCTTTTCTTAATCCTTTTCAACTGTTTGATAAACATCATATACTCTAATTCTTAAAAAATTCTATCTGAGAATATTTTTCTATTAATTAGTAGTTTACATTTGTGTTTGTTTGAATTGCTGGCTCATTTATGTTTACTATTTCCAATTTTTTTGTATTTATACTTTATTCTTATCCTGATTCTTTTATCTTTCTTTCCTTTATCTTTTATATGTTTCTTTCCTTTTTTAAAATATTTTATTTACTTATTTGACAGAGAGAGAGATCACAAGTAGGCAGAGAGGCAGCCAGAGAAAGAGGGGGAAGCAGGCTCCCTGCTGAGCAGAGAGCCCGGATGTGGGGCTAGATCCCAGGACCCTGAGATCATGACCTGAAGCTGAAGGCAGAGGCTTTAACCCACTGAGCCACTCAGGCACCCCTATATATTTGTTTCTTTACCCACTTTCTATCCCAGCTATTTATTGTTTTGGAAGTTATACATTGTCTTTTAGTAGTTAAATTTGTAATATCCATATTTAGAAAGGTCTATTATTAGTATTTCCAACTCTTCTCCTAAAAAATATGTGGTCCTAAGAATATTTGAATATTGAGCACAAGATCCTGCTTACTAATGAATGTATTTTCTTATTGTCTCCCTCCCCCCTCTCTTACACAACCCTAATTTGTTATAATATAGTTGTGTACTCTTTTATATTCACATTGGGTTTGTGTAGCATTAAAAATAAATCACTACTCTTGTTTTTACTCTTCCAGTTAATGCTTATTTGTATAAAATAACTTGTATAAAATAAACTTATAGGTTTACATAATTTTTCAACTTTGTTTCTTGCATTCTATTTCTTTCTTCTACATTCAATTTCTTTCTTGAAACTACTTCCTTTCTTTGATTTGTGAGTTAATTTTCTCAGTCTTTGCCTGAAAATGGATTTATTTTACCCTCATTCTTGAGTATTAGTTTAGCTGAGTGTAGAGTTCTAGATTGTGGGTTATTTTCCTTTGATAACTTCAAAAATAATTTGTTGTGGAGTCTGTTCTCATTCTAATTGTTTTTTCTTTGAAAGTCTTCTTTTGCCATTGTTTTCTTTTAAGGTCTTCTTTTTCTCTTTATAGTCGGACTGTATATGTCTAGGTATTGTTTTGGGGTTTTTTGAAAGGAGGGGTTTTGGCTTTGCAGTTTTTCAGTCAGAGTATTAATACTTTTTAGTAGGTCTGCAAATTTTTCAGATAATATTTATTTGAATATTACCACCTTTAAATTCACTCTACTCTCTCCCTCAACTTTTATAATATGCTTGTTGGATCTCCTAGTCCAAATGCTTATTAATATTTTTATCATAGTTTCCATGTGTTTATCTCTCTGTGCTATGATCTCTCTTCTAGTTCATCCTTCCCTCTTCAGCTATCCTAGTCTGTTCATCAATACACTCATTATGTTTTTCATTTTCTTGACTGCTTTTCCTTTCTTTTTCTTTTTTTTTTAAGATTTTATTTATTTGAGAGAGAGAAAGTGAGAGCATTAGAGGAGCAAAGGTCAGAGAGAGAAGCAGACTCCCTGTGGAGCTGGGAGCCCGATGCAGGACTCAATCCTGGGACTCCAGGATCATGACCTGGGCCGAAGGCAGTTGCTTAACCAACTAGCTACCCAGGCGCCCCTGCTTTTCCTTTCCTTCCAGAAGTTCTATTGGTTCTTCTTCCGATTTTCCTATTTTGTCCTAAGTCTCATTCTTTGCAATTTTTTCTTTAATGCCCTTAATACTTTTTTTTCTATGACATTTATTTTTTTAATTTAATTTAATTTTTTCGGTGTTCCAAGATTCATTTTCATGCACCACACCCAGTGCTCCATGCAATACTTGCCCTCCTCAATACCCACCACCAGGCTTACCCAACTCCCCACCCTCCTCCCCTCCAAAACGCTCAGTTTGTTTCTCGGAGTCCACAGTCTCTCATGTTTTGTCTCTCCCTCTGATTTCCCCCAATTCACCCTTCCTTTCCTTCTCCCAATGTCCTCCATGTTTTTCCTTATGCTCTACACATAAGTGAAACCATATGATAATTGACTCTCTCTGCTTGACTTATTTCACTCAGCATAATCTCTTCCAGTTCCGTCCATGTTGATACAAAAATTGGGTATTCATCCTTTCTGATGGAGGCATAATATTCCATTGTATATGTGGACCATATCTTCTTTATCTATTCAAGCCCTAAATTTTAACCCAGCTTATCAGGCTCTGTCTTGTGAGTTTTTAAATACCTTTTCAAAAGCATATCCTATTACTCTTCTCTGTGGACTCTGAGTTCTAGCCATATAAGTCTTCTCTTTGTTGTTGGAGCATGTCATTTTCCCTCCCTCAACACACTCCCTTTGGGGTCTTTGAATTTAGCATTCCTTCAGTTTGAAAAACCACCTTCCCCAACCCACACTGTATATCTTCACACTATTCAGATCTCAGCTCATGTGTCATTTACTCAGGGAAGCCTTTCCTGAGTTCTCTGACCCTCTTAGTCTAGATCACTTTGTTATATACTTTTTTTCCTCTAGAATTATTTGCTTAATATGTATTTATGTAGTCATTTGTGTGACTATTTGACTGATTCATGGCTCCCCCATAGTCTGAAAGTGTCATGAGAACAGAGACTAATTTGCTTATCACTGGATATGCATCTAAGCACATTGACTGGAACATATAATATATTAAAAAATATGAAATGGATGGATAGATGGGTGGGTGGGTGGATGGATAGAAGGTTGTTTGAAGAATGAGTGAGAAATAAAGTGAGTGAGGAAGGAAACGGGGAAGAATTGTGGCCAAATAACTTCTTCTAGGATCAATTTTTTTGTGTTTTGTACTTGTAAAAACAGGAAAATTTTTTTATTTGTCTCTCAGTTCTGTCAGCTTCACATAATAGCAAAAACTTCTCTGTAGGTGGCAGTGTACTTACATAAGATATTTCTCTGAAACAAAAAAAAAGGGGTGGTATTATCTTGAACTTTTAAAAACATTTCTATAATTGGGGCGCCTGGGTGGCTCGGCTCAGGTCATGATCTCAGGGTCCTGGGATTGAGCCCCGCATCGGGCTCTCTGCTCAGCGGGGAGCCTGCTTCCCCCTCTCTCTGCCTGCCTCTCTGCCTGCTTGTGATCTTTCTCTCTGTCAAATAAATAAACAAATAAAATCTTAAAAAAAAAAAAACACATTTCTGTAACTTGAATCTCATCATACAGTTTTTAAAACATGGTCTTATTTCCCATAATGTGGATTAATCCTTAATTTATATTAGCCTAAAGTCTTTTTCCCTCAGAGTTATTAGTATCAGTCCTCGTTTTATGATCTAAGTGAACATGCGATTTAAGAATTGAAAAATGGGTATTGTGAGTGAAACAGTGGTGGCTAATGTTTTGTCTTTAACAACAATTTATCTTATAGAATAATTGAAACTGTGGCAAAAATAGAACTACAGACCAAACATGTATGTATCTCAACTACCTTTTGGGTTGAGACTTTCATGGGGGGAGAATTGTTTCCTAAATACATTAAAATAATTACCGATTGACCAGATTACTCATGGATTTTATACATAGACATTTGAAAGTCTTTCCCAGGGTGTTTTTGTACATACTATTACCACCTATATTGTATAAATTTCTTTATAATCTAAGTATACCATCAAAAGATTTTCCCCACTTTGTTTTCCATGTTTTCATTTTTTCAAATTAAAAAATATGTGTATATATATTATATATATAAATTATATATATATATATATAATTTTGTCCTTGCAGCACTTAAATGCAGAAAGGTCTTACAAGTCCCAGATTTCTACCTTACACAAGTCTGTTGTAAAAATGGAAGAGGAACTTCAGAAGGTCCAGTTTGAAAAAGTGTCTGCCCTTGCAGATTTATCTTCCACAAGGGAACTTTGTATTAAACTTGACTCAAGCAAAGAACTTCTTAATCGACAGCTGGTTGCCAAAGATCAAGAAATAGAAATGGTATGTAATATATTTTTAAATTTTTTTATATTATTGTTACTATAAAATTACAATTTTAGAAAATCAAACTTTTTTTTATAAAATATTACGTCAAACTGTATCTATAAACTTAAGATTTTATTTCTAAAGTCCAAAATATAAAATGATGACAGCTGTATTCCAACAATTCAAGGAGGTAACAAAAACTTTTTCTTTGAATATATAACATTTACTTTTAGCCAGAGAATTATAAAACACATTAACATAGCAATCAGCAAAGAACTGTGAAGTTGGGGTTTATTCAGCTAAATTATAACTTTAATGATATTCTTTTAAGTTAAATTTATTTAACTGGTTGGGTTCTTTTAAGCTGTCATTCATTTGATTGTATCTACTGCCATTGTGCTTGCCACTATGAACATAATGTTCAAAACATGGTTGGATCTAGAGGATATTATCCTAAGTGAAATATATCAGAGAAAGACAAATACCATTTGATTTCACTTATATGTAGAATCTTTAAAACAAAACAAATGAATAATCCAATCCATAAATACAGAGAACAAAATGATGGTTGCCAGAAGGGGAGGGTAGGGGGAATGGGCAAAATGGGTGAAGGAGAGTGAGAGATACAGGCTTCCAGTTATGGAATGAATAAGTCATGGTGATAAAAGGTATAACATAGGGAATATAGTTAATGGTATTGTAATAGGATTGCATGATGACAGGTGGTAGGTAGACTTGTGGTGAGCATAGTCTAGCATAATAGAGTTGTTGAACCACTATGTTGTACACTTGAAGCTAATATAACATCGTGTGTCATCTATACTCAAAAAAAATAGAAGAGAGAAAGAGGAGAGAGAGAAAAAAAAAGGAAGGAAAGGAAGGAAAAGGGAACAGAAAGAACAAAGAAAAGAAAGGAGAAAAGGAAAGAAAAGAAAAAGAAAAAAAAAAGAGAGACAGGTCCTTGCCCTCAAGGACCTCCCAGTATTGAGACACAGATTTTTGGTATGAATGTTATACTAATAAAAAATATTCAAGGTCTGAGATAGGGAATTCCTAATTGGCCTATGGGTGTCAGGGAGGAGTTCACAAGGATGTGCTACTGAGCTCAAAAGGGAAGAGGCATCCTATTCAGAAAGAACATAGAAAATGGTATGGAGTTATAAATGAATTCTTGAGTGAATAGTAAGTGATTTACAATGGCATGCACAGGTGAAAGTGGCTAGAGTTGTATCTGGAGAGATCATTGGAGCCTGGATCCTAAAGGGATCTGTATACATGTTGCACAGTGTAATTGAATTTACCCAAAGAATACAAAAATTCAAAGGGATACATGCACCCCCATGTGTGTCTCAGCCAAATTATGCAAACAGCCCAAGTGTCCACCAATGGATGAATGGACAAAGATGTGGAATATATATACAATGGGATATTTCTCAGCCATAAAAAAGAATGAAATCTTGCCATTTGCAATGACATGGATGGAGCTAGAGAGCGTTATATACTAAGTGAAATAAGTCAGAGAAAGACAAATACAATATGATTTCACTCATATGTGGAATTTACGAAACAAAACAAATGAGCAAAGAGAAAAAAAAAAAAAGAGAGAGAGAAAGGCAAACTAAGAAACAAGCTCTTAACTATAGAGAACAAACTGATGGTTACCAGAAGGGAGGTGGTGGGGGGATGGGTTAAATAGGTAATGGGGATTGAGGAATGCACTTATTGTGATGAGCACTGGGTGTTGTATGGAAGGGTTGAATCACTATATCATTCGCCTGGTACTAATATTACACTGAATGTTAACTAACTAGAATTTTAAAATTTTTTAAAAAGTCAACAAATTTTGGTCTTTACATTTCCAGTTTTTTAATTTTGTTAGTGTACTGTTTGCTAGGAGGATATGATGCATTTAAGAATCATGTGTCTGTTGATTTCTTTAAGAATCCACTGTTAATATTTTATTAATGAAGTGGTAGATGCAAGAATTTTCTGATTCTTCCTTTAACTTATTTTTCTTATTTTAGCAAGAACTTTTTAATGATGGAAGTAACTCATGAATAGATTTTCACTGTAGAAATTCAAAAAACATATCCTTAATTTTTTCTTTAAACATATTTTTTACTTGCTGTTTTCAAATTGGAAAAGTAATACATGTCATTGCAAATGAAACAATATTAAGATGAAATGCCAGAAATATTATCCCAAAGCTAATTAAAATAATAATACACCATGACCAAGTAGGGTATATACCAGTAATTTTCTTTGAGCCTTAGAATTACAATATAAAATGTTGAAAGTGATTTATATTAATTTTTAAACATTTTAACATTTGCTTCAAGTTTTGTAGCTTACTATTCTCACTGTATGTTCTCTATTTTTCTTTTATGTTAAAATACACATAACATAACCTTTTCTATCTTAACCATTTTAAGTGTAGAGTTCATTGATATTAAATACATTCACATTGTTGTGTAGCCATCACCATCATAACTCTTTTCATCTTGTAAATCTGGAACTCTATATCTATTAGACAATAGCTCCTTATTTTCCCCTTTCCCCAGCCCATGGCAACCATCATTATACTTTCTCTCTTTATGATTTTTACTACTCTAAGTATCTCATGTAAGTGGATTCATATAGTATTTGTCTTTTTGTGACTGCTTTTTTCACCTAGCGTAATGATGAACCTCAAGGTTCATCAGTGTTGCAACATATTACAGAATTTCTTTTTAAGGCTGAATAATATTCCATTGTATGAATATACTGCATTTTAAAAAATCTATTCATCATAGATGCTTGGGTTGCTTCCATGTTTTAGCTATTGCGAATAATGGGCTATGAATGAGTATATAAATAGCTCTTCAAGGCCTTTCTTTCAATTCTTTTGGATTTATACCCAGAAGTTGGATTTCTGGATCATATGGCAATTCTATTTTTAATTTTTTGAGGGAATTTTGTACTGTTTTCTACAATGACTGTACCATTTTACATTCCCAACAACAGCACACACAGGTTCCAGTTTCTCTACATTCTTGCCAACATTTATTATATTTTAGCTTTTTTTTTTGTTGTATTTGTTCTTGATAATAGCTATCCTAGTGGTTATGAAGTGGTCAGGCTAAGCCCAACTGTATTTTAAAATACTCCTGACATAAATTTTTTGCCTTAAAATTTAGTTATTTATGTATATATGTTTATCCCCATAATAAGCTGTAATTTTTTAAATTAACATATAATGCATTATTTGCCCCAGGGTACATGTCTGAATCATCAGGCTTACACATTTCACTCCACTTAACTTAGCACATACCCCCACCCCAGTGTCCATAACCCAGCCACCCTATCCCTACCCCCTACCCACCAGCAACCCTCAGTTGTAATTTTAAGTGCAGAGACCATCTCATTTAACTTTTGTATTTCTTCAGCTGTACTATGCATATAGGGAACACTCAAATAATTTTGTAAATTAAATTTTGATTTTGAGATAATTATAGATTCACATGCAATTGCAAGAAATAATACAAAGTATCATTTACCTGGTCTCCCCCAATGGTAACCTCTTGCAAAATTATTGTATAATATTACAACCAGGATATTGACATTGAATCAGGCAAGGTATGGAATATTTCCATCAAGGATACATCATGTTGCACTTTTGTAGCCCTGTCTTCTTCCTTTCTATCCCTACCCACCCCCTTAATCCATAGCAACCATTAATCTAGTCTTCTTTTCTCTAATTTACATAAATGGAATCATATGGTATGTAACTTTTTGGGCTTGGATTTTTTTCATTCAGCATAATTCTCTGGAGAGTCATCTAGGTTGTTGCATGTATTAGTAGTTCATTCCTTTTCATTGTTAAGCAGTACTCTCTGCTTTGAGTGTAACACAGTTTGTTTAACCATTTGTGCATTGAACACCTGGGTTATTTCCAGTTTTTAGAGCATACAAATAAAACCACTGTAAACATTGTCTACATGTTTTTCTGTGTGAATCTTGTCTTCATTTCTCTATAAATGCCCCGGAATGTAGCTTTTGGATTATGTGGTAGTTGCATAATTCATTTTTTAAGAAAGTGCCAAACTGTTCTCCCCTGTCTATACCATTTTGCATTCCCACCAACAATGTGTGAGTGATCAGTTTTTCCACATCTTTGTCCACATTTGATGGTGTCACTATTCTGATATAGGTATAGTGCTATGCCATGTTATAGTGCTATGCCAGTGCTATGCTATACCATGTCTAGTTGCATTTTCCTAAATTAATGAAGCAGAACATATTTTTATGTGATTATTTACCATCTATATATCTTCTTCAGTGAAACAGCTGTCTGCATCTTTTGCCCATGTTCTCAATGAATTATTTACTTTTTAATGTTGAATATCAAGCGTTCTTCATATATCTTAGATATTGGTCCTTTATCAGATATATGGTTTGTAGGTATTTTCTCCCAGTATGTAGCTTGTGTTTTCATCTTTTTATCAGGATCTTTCTAAGAGCAAAAGTTTAAGTTTGGATGATGTGCAGTTTATCAGTTTCCTTTTATGGATTGTGTGTTTGGTTTTAAATCTAAAAATTCTTTGCATAGCTCTCGATCCCAAAGATTTTTCCTAGGTTTTATTCTAAAAATGTTATAGTTTTATGTTCCACATTTAATGCCATGATCCATTTTGAGTCAGTTGCTACATAAGGTATGAGGTTTACATCAAACTTTATTTTTTTGCCTATGGGTGTCCAATTGTTTCAGTACCATTTGTTTGTAGTTTACTATTTTCATAGTTTTTTTTTTCCTAAAAAATACTCCCTTAAATTGATTCGTTACATTTGTGAAAAAATCATTTCAACATACATGAACAGGTCTATTTCTTGGTTTTCTATTCTTTTACATTTGTCTGTGTGTCTGTCTCTTCCCTAATACCACACAATTTTTATTACCATAGCTATATAATAAGTCTTTAACTCAAGTAGACTGATTTTATCCACTTTACTCTGCTTTTTCAAAATTGTCTTAACTATTCTAGTCTCCTTGCCTTTCCATATAAATTTTAGAATACTGTATCTATTTTCATAAAAAAATCTTGCTGGGATTTTGATAGGAATCACTTTAAACCTGGGAAGAATTGACATCCTTACTATATTGAGACTTCCAATCCATGAATATGGTATGTTTTATTTAGATCTTCTTTGATTTCTTTTATCAGATTTGTGTATTTTTCAGCATGTAAGTTCTGTACCTGTTTTGTCAGATTTACAACTACAGAATAGAAAATACTTCTTCTTCTTTTTTGAGTTACTATAAATGGTATTGTTTTAATTTTGCCATGAATATGTTCATTGCAAGTATATATAAGTATTGATTTTTGAATGTTTATCTTATATTCTGTGACCTTGCTGAACTCACTAGTTCTAGGAATTTTACTATAAATTCTTTGCAATTTTCTATGTAGGCAAGCATGTTATCTGAAGATAAGGATTTTATTTCTTCATATTGAATCTTTGTGCCATTTCTTGCCTTATTATACTGGTTAGTACTTTAGTGCTATGTTGAATAAGACTGGTGAAAGTTCTTGCTTTATTCCAGTCTTAAGGGAAAAGAAGTCAGCTTTTCACCATTAAGCATACTATTATCTGTAGAATTTTGTAGAAGCTTTTTATTAAGTTGGGGACGTTTCTCCCTATTTCTATATTTCTGAGAGTTTTTATCATGGATGACTATTGAATTTTTGTCAAATGCTTTTCTACATCAATTAATGTACTCATTTTTTTTCTTTATCCTGTTGTTGTGATAGATTATACTGATTGATTTTTGAACATTGAGCTAGCTTTGCATTCCCTGGAATCACTCATGATTTTAAATGAGGAAGTAGAGAGAGGTTAAGGGGAAAAGATCTATATTTCTATCTTCATTCTCCAGTGAAATTATTTAAAGCACTAGAATAAGGAATTTTAGAATCTTTTACAATCTTAGTTTACTTTTTGTTCTTTAAAAAAAATTATTTACTGAGTTTTGGTTTGTAACCCACCTAGGAGCTTTCTAGGTGTAATTTGAAAATAGTCCTTGTATTCAGAGCGCAGAGAGAGACCAAAAAAAGAGACAAGCTACTCCAGATTGATAGGTGGCAGTTTTATTAAGCAAAGGGAATTTACATATGAGCCTTGTCTTGGGCAGGAGAAGGATGAATGGATCCTTGCACTCACCTACCAAATTTAAACATTTATAAAGAGGCCCTAACTGAGTTCAGTCATATACTGTGTGGGTGTTTTCAATATTGTATCACTGTATCACCTCTATGTCTTTGGAGAAGCCCCTGGGAGTGGGAGAGGCAAATGGAACCCATATTTCAGGTACATGGGAGGGGGTAGGGAGTCTTTGAGTGCTTAGGTCCAGTTCATAGGTCAATTGGTTTTATTGAGAATGTTCTCCAACACTGAGATATGTATACCATACCAATTCACCCAGGTCTTAGTTTTGTATTTTTCAAATAAATACAGTATATCTGTCTCTTATCTAACTCTTTTCAAGAGGAATGTCAAGAATATTAATTCCAAATATACTTCCTTTAATGTTCTTTAATGAATACTTGTGTTGTAGATTATTTTCTTAGAAATAATATGAAATGTGCTTTGGAGAATCTCATATAATTTTTAATGAAACAAAAGCTTTTTAAAAGTATAATAATCTTCTTAGGCTACAGTGGATTTCAGAACCTAAAACTAGAATGAGAGCCATTTTCTTATTATAAATGTTTTGTTATATTTTCTTCAAGCTCTTTTCTTTTCCTAGCCAGATTTTTGTGTTCATTTACATATTTGCAATAGTAGCATATTAAATTGATTATTCTACTTTTCACTACTTCCCTATTGCTAGGCAGTAAAAATTTTTCAGATTTTTAATTTGTGTATAAGACAACATGGTATTATTTTGTTGCATAAAATTTGTATCACATTTGCATTATATTCTTAAGATGCATTCCCAGAAGTGGGAATTTGGGCATATATAGCCAGAGAGCTTTCAGAAGTTATGATACACAATTAAGAAGAAACTAGTGGTACTCTGCTGGGCAGAAACTTCTGAGCATGATGTAGCAGAAATGGCTTCTCTTTGTTCTCAGCCATAGAAGTGAGATGATGAAGGGAATGTCATCATTTGGAAAGAATGGCCAGACGATGCACATGTGCTGCTGCTGTGGCTGTAAGGCCTACCACTTTTAGAAGTCAATGTGGCAAATATTGTTGCCCTGCCAAGTGGAAGTTAAAGTACAACTTGATCTGCTTCTTTGGGGTAAATACCCAGTAGTGCAATTGCAGGGTCATAGGGTAGCTCTATTTTTAATTTCTTGTTAAAATGTCTATACTGCCCACAACAATCTATACTTTCAATGCCATCCTGATCAAAATTCCACCAGCTTTTTTCAAAGGGCTGGAACAAGCAATCCTAAAATCTGTATGGTACCAGAAAAGACCCTGAATTGCTAAGGAAATGTTGAAAAAGAAAAACAAAGCTGGGGGCATCACGTTGCCTGATTTCAAGCTTTACTGCAAAGTGGTAATCACCAAGACAGCATAGTACTAACACAAAAACAGATACGTAGACCAGTGGAACAGAATAGAGAGCCCAGATATGGACCCGCAACTCTATGGTCAAATAATCTTTGACAAAACAGGAAAAAACATCCAATGGAAAAAAGACCGTCTCTTCAATAAATGGTGCTGGGAAAATTGGACAGCTATATGTAGAAGAATGAAACTTGACCATTCTCTTACACCATACA
Source organism: Procyon lotor (assembly GCA_028646535.1). Taxonomy (NCBI): domain Eukaryota; kingdom Metazoa; phylum Chordata; class Mammalia; order Carnivora; family Procyonidae; genus Procyon; species Procyon lotor. The sequence continues at coordinate 50,147,173 of CM053610.1, forward strand.
TGAAGATAAACTCAGAATGGATAAAAGATCTCAGCGTGAGGCAGGAATCTATCAAAACCCTAGAGAAAAACAGGCAGTAACCTCTTCAACATCAGCCACAGCAACTTCTTTCAGGACATGGCTCCAAAGGCAAAGGAAACAAAAGCAAAAATGAACTTTTGGGACTTCCTCAAGATGAAAAGCTTCTGCACAGCGAAGGAAACAGGAAACACAACAAAACAAACAGGCAACCCACAGAATGGGAGAAGATATTCATTTGTAAATGACACTACAGACAAAGGTCTAATATCTAAGATCTATAAAGAACTCCTCAAACTCAACACTCACAAAACAGATAATCACATCAAAAAATGGGCAGAAGAACAGACACTTCTCCAAAGAAGACATACAAATGGCTAACAGACACATGAAAAAATGTTCATCACCATTAGCCATCAGAGAGATTCAAATCAAAACCACACTGAGATACCACCTTCCACCAGTTAGAATGGCCAAAATCAACAAGACAGTAAACAACAAATGTAGAGAGGATGTGGAGAAAGGGGAACCCTCTTCACTGTTGGTGGGAATGCAAATTGGTGTAGCCACTTTGGAAAACAGTGTAGAGATTAAGGAAAAAACATGGAGGGCATTGTGAGAAGGAGAGGAAGAGTGAATGGGGGGAAATCAGAGGGGGAGATGAACCATGAGAGACTGTGGACTCTGAGCAACACACTGAGGGTTTTGGAGGGGAGGGCTGGGGGGTTGGGTGATCCTGGTGGTGGGTATTGAGGAGGGCATGAATTGCATGGAGTACTGGGTGTGGTGCACGAACAATTTTGTAACACCGAAAAAATAAAAGTATTTGGGGGGAAAAAAAGAAAGTATAACTTGAGTGCAAAGGCTAAAAGGTGAAATACCACTGGGACCAGTTCACTGAAGCATGTAATAGTTGTATACCAGAGATTCAGGCATGGATTCCATGAAGAAGCAGCACCTAAACCCAGCAGGGCAGCTTTTGCATTATCATCCTAATGATTTCAGCAATTAGTCATGCAATAAAACTTTTTTTAAAGGAAACTAGTAACTTTATGATAACAAGAAGCAAAACAATAGGCTATTTAGAACTTTAATAAAGAACAATGGAAAGTGATAGCTAAGAGTCCCCCTTTCTAGTCAGAGCAAGTCTTAAAGATTTATCCCTACCACCCTGGAAAGGAGTCCAAATTTAATTGGATCAGACTGTAAAGCAATTTATACCCCTGGGCCATTGTGAAATCAATAGAGCAGTTAGTCAACAATTAATGGAGGATAGCATTTAGATGATAACAATAGAAACAGACCAGCTAGAAACTTAACAGGAAGATCAAGGAGAGAGAGTCAAAAGGTAGCCTAACTAAATCCACGGTCATCCCAATAGAATGGTTTAGAGAGACCATGAACATGCTGATAGTAAATGAGTCAGAGTGATTATGCATATACCCTGAGGAATAACATCAGAAGCTGTACACTGCAAGGGAAATAGACTTCATGGGAACTATCCAGAAAAAGGGAGGAAGGGAAAGGAGGAAGGAAGGAAAGGAAGGAAGGAAGGAAGGAAATGAAGGACCACAATAAGCCCTGACATGGGGAGGATCAGTATTCAGAGTTGTTATAATATAGTATCTTAAATGTCCAGTGTTCAACGAGACAAAAATTGACTTTCAAAGAAATAAAGTGTGCTCATCTATAAGTAAATAAAGCAAGGAAAAGAAACTGCCTTTGAGAACAGCTTATAATTTCCATATCCTTATTATTAATCTCTACTGATGACACATTGTCATCATACATTCCTTTACTTCTTTAAACATGGTTTCCTTTAGAGTTAAGGTGGAGGAATAGAGGGACCATAAGCTTGCCTCATCTCTTGAACACAGCTAGATAAATATCAAATCATTCTGAACACCCAAGAAATTGATCTGAGGGCTGGCAGAACAAACTGCACATCTAGAGGTAGAAAATAGGAGTTACAGAGAGTTGATTTGGGGCAGAAAAGAATTGCAAGTGCTTCAGGGGGGTGGGAGCACTGATCACAGAGAGAGGAGTGAGAAAGAAAGAGAAAGAGAAGGGGCTAATGCAACACACAAGGGATTGCACAGGAAAAGCTAGTCCTCAAAACTGTTGACTGGGAAAAGGAGAGGGGCTGCCTACCACAAGTAGTGGAGCTCAAAGTCTGAAGTTTTAGAAGCCCATACCCTTGTTACAGTAATGACTGAAGGGCTTAGCAGTGCTCCAGTGAGGAAGGAGGGTGGAGATCAGGAGCAGGCGCTGTGGTCTGAGGATCCCTGGGTCCCACGGGGAGAAACATTTCCCCTTCTTGGAGTGCATTTGGGAGTGGTGGCATGGCCTCTCTGGAAACAAAAGACCTAGCAGGCACCAATGTGCTGCCCTGTTTACTGGCATAGGAACAAAGAAACTGACTAAGGGCAGCAACCCTGGGTGCTAGCTTTTTGCTGTGCTTTAATGTAAACTCTGAACTACTGCATGGTCATGCAACTGCTTTACAGGGACAAGCCCGCACCAGCCACAGCATGGCAAGACCCTCCCCCAGAGGATCATTTTGGGCCCATGCCACAGGGGTCCCTAAAATTTGGAGTCTTGAAACCTAGCTTCATGTCTGAGATAAAACACAGGAGTACTCTGGCAGGCAGAAAGATCAAACAGACAGGCAGCAATCCCATGAAAGTTAGGGATGAAGGGGAGAGATTGTTTGCTCTTCTGTGAGGGCTTCCTGAAGAGTAGTGGGTGCAAACTCCCCGGCCTGGGGGCAAGAGAGAGAGAGTGGCACCACCCCTGGCCAAACCCACCAGCACTGACCAACTTGTCAGCAACAGAGCACCCTCCAGTGGAGGCTGGACCTGCTTAAAATAAGACCCACCCCTCTGTGCCCTGTAGGTTCATCTCCACTAGGGCAAGTTTGCTTGAGAATCAGCACAGCAGGCCTCTTCCCGAAAAGACCAGCACAAACCCCTTGCACACACCAAGTCTTTCAGCTCTAGGGAAAATATGATCTAGCTTCTTTTAACAAGCAGACCAAAACACACCTAGTTAAAACTTGGCAGAGTGCATGGAGCACTGGGTGTAGTGCAGAACAATAAATCTTGTAACACTGAAAAAAATAAATAAATTAAAAAAAAAAAAAACTTGGCAGAGTGGACAAGGTCCAAACACCCCCCACTGCAGGCAAGAAGCAGCTCTGCAGAGGACTGATCTGAGCGAAAGAGCAGCCAACACACAACAGCAGAGTGCACACTCTGAAACATCTCCTGAATCATCCGGCTCAACACATATAGGGCCTCTTCTTAATATAGCCATTATTATCAGGAGCAGGAATGTAACAGTTTTTCCTAAAATTCACACAAAAAACAGTGACCTAGACAAAATGACAAGGTTGAGGAATTCATCCCAAAAGAAAGAACAAGAAGTAGTAATAGCCAGGGACTTAATCAAAACAGATATAAGATGCCTGCACCAGAGTTTAAAACAACAATCATAAAAAAAAAGAAATGAATAAATAAAAAATAAAATAAAGCGACAATCATGAGAATACTAGCTGGGCTTGAGAAAAGCATTGAAGACACTAGAGAATCCTCTACTGCAGAGATAAAAGAACTAAAAACTAGTCAGGCCAAAATTTAAAAAGTGCTGTAACTGAGATGCAAAACTGACTGGATGCAATGAGAATGAGAATGGTTGAAGTAGAGGAATGAATCAGTGATATAGAAGATAAAATTATGGAAAATAATAAAGCTGAAAAGAAGAAGGAAAGAAAAGTATTGAATCATGAATGTAAACGTAGAGAACTCAGTGACTCCTTAAAGCATAATAACATTTGTATCAGGAGTCTCAGAAGATGAAGAGGAAAAAGGGGGCAGAAATTTTATTTGAGCAAATTATAGCTGAAAACTTCTCTAATTGGGGGAAGAAAACAGACATCAAAATCTAAGAGGCACAGAGAACTCTGATCAAATTCAACAAAAACTGACCTACACCAAAACATATGAAATATTGCTGAAATATATTGCTGAAAGCAGCAATGGAAAAAAGTCCCTAACCTACAAGGAAAGACAAATTAGGTTCACAGCAGATTTGTCCACAGAAACTTGGCAGGCCAGAAGAGAGTGGCATGATATAGTCAACGTGATGAATGGGAAAAATATGTTGTTAAAAATACTATATCCAGCAAGGCTGTCATTTAGAATAGAAGGGGAATAAAGAGTTTCCCAGACAAACAAAAACTAAAGGAGTTCATGACCACTAAGCCAGCCCTGCAAGAAATATTAAAGAGGCCTCTTTGAGTGGAAAGGAAAGACCAAGTGACAAAGACTAGAAAGGAACAGAGAACCTCACCAGAAACACCAACTTTACAGAATTTGAATAAAAATTTGATGACAACAAAACCAAAAAATGATTTCTTTTAGTTCTTTGAACTAAAATATTTACTTACAGTTATTAAAATATTTATAAATATTTGAGCTAAAATGTTTAGAATACCTTCTAAATCCTTTATCTGCTAAGTCTGTCTTTATACACTTGCTCTATTTTACTCTATCAACTCATTTAAAGGACATATTAATTAAAAAGTGAAAATTATAACAATATCATTGAACTTGTGACTTACCGATGTAATATGTGAGATGCCCATAGTAGTAAAGAGGGTAGATAGAAGGAAATAGAGCTATATAAGAATAATATTTCTGTATTTATTTGGAAATGAACAGTTCAACAATAATAGTTGGAAACTTTAAAACATCACTCTTAATAAAGAAGAAAACAACTAGACAGAACATCAACAAGGAAATGGAAGACACCAAGAAAACTAAAACCAAACTAGAGTTAACAGATATCTATAAAAACACTCTACCAAAAAACAGTAGGATACATAGTTTTCTCAATTGTGAAACTGAGTGATCCTCAGGATAGACCATATATTGGACCATAAAACAAGCCTCAATATATATGTTTATTTTTCAAGGAAAAATAGAAAATCTAAATATACCTATAACAAGTAAAGAGATTGAGTTAGTGATTTTAAAACTCCCATAAAGAAAAGTTGAAGCCCAGATGGCTTTAGTTGTAAATTCTTACAATGTTTAGAGATGAATTGATACAGATTTTCACAAACTCTTCCAAAAATAAAGAACTTCCCCCAATGAACCCAGTATTATCCTGATGCCCAAACCAAAGGCAGGATAAGAAAACTGCAGATCAATATCTCTTATGAATTTAGATGAAAGATCCTCAAGGAATACTAAAAAACTAAATCTAGCAGCATGTAAAATGAATTTTTACCATGATCAAGTGGATGTATCCCCAGAATGCAAGATTGGTTTAATACTTGAAAGCCAATTAGTGAAATATATCATTAGAATAAAGAACAAAAACCAACGATCACCTCAATAGATGCAGAAAAAGCATTTGACAAAATCCAGCACCATTTCATGATAAAAACAATATAAACTAGGAATAAAAGGGAACTTTAGCTGATAAAGAGCATCTATGATAATCCCTGGGTTAACATCATACTTAATGTTGAAAGACTGAATGCTCCCCCTTTCTTATCAGTAACAAGAATACCCTCCTCACCTCTTCTATTCACCATTATACTAGAGGTTCAAGCCTGAGCAATTAAGGAAGAAAAAGAAATAAACACATTCAGATTGATAAAGAAGTAAAACTATCTTTGTTCACAAATAACATGATCTTGGATATGGAAAATCCTTAAGAGATATGCTAAAAGAGCCTAAATTAATAAATGAATTCATCAAAGTTGCAGGGTACAAGATAAATATACAATAATCAGTTACATCTCATATACAAGCAATGTACAATCCAAAAATGAAAACAAAACAATTCCATCAGATGAGATTACATCAAAAAGGATTGCACCAAGAGGAGATAAAATACTTAGGGATAATTTTAACAAAAGAAGTGCAAAACTAAATAATACATTATATGTTAATAAAAGATTTACAAATGGCAAAGAAAAAAAAAAAAAAGAAGTGCAAAACTTGTACTTTACAAAACTAGGAAACATTAAAAAAAAAAAAAACTAGAAAACATTGCTAAAAAAAAAAAGAGGACCTAAGTAAATGGAAAGACATCAAGTATTCATGGGTTAGAAGACTAAACATTGTTAAAAGGGCAATACTACCCTCAAATTGATCTATAGATTTAATACAAATGCCTATCAGAATCCCAGCTGGTTTCTTTGTAGAAACTGACAAGATGCTATAAAATTAATATGGAAGTTCAAGTGACCCAGAGTAGCCAAAACAATCCTGAAAAAGAACAAAATCTGGGGTGCCTGGGTAGCTCAGTTTGTTAAGCATCTGCCTTTGGCTCAGGTCATGATCTCAGGGTCCTGGAATCAAGCCCTACATTGGGCTTCCTGCTCACCAGGGAGTCTGCTTTTCCCTCTCTTCCTCCCCCTTGCACATTCTCTCTCTCTCCAATAAATAAAATCTTAAAAAGAAAAGAAAAAGAACAAAATCAGAGACCTAGCACTTCCCAATTTTAAAACTGGCTACAGAAGTACAGTAAATGAGGTAGTGTAAGTAATACCAGCATAAGAAAAGACATATGGGTCAGTGGAACAGAATTGAGAATCCAGAAATAAACTCTTAAATCTGTGGTCAAATGATTTTCAGAAAATTGATGCCAGTACAACTTAATGAGGGAAGAATAATCTCTTCAATGACTGGCTCTGGAACAACTGAACATCCACATGGAAAAGAATGATGATGGATTCTTACCACATACCATATGCAAAAATTAACTTAAAATGGATTATAGGCCTGTATGTAAGAACTAAAATTTTAAACTCTTAATGAGAAAGCATTAACTAAATCTTTATGACTTTGGGTTAGGTAATGATCCACATCAAAAGCACAAGCCACAACAGAAAAAATAGATTAAAAGGATTTCCTCAAATTTTCCAGCACAATTTGTTGAAAATACTGTCTTTTTTCCATTGTATATTCTTTCCTGCTTTGTCAAAGATTAGTTGAATGTATAATTGAGGGTTCATTTCTGGGTTTTCTGTTCCATTCCAATGATTTATATGTCTGTTCTTGTGCCAGTACTATACTGTCTTGATGACTACAGCTTTGTAATATAGCTTGAAGTCTGGAATTGTGATGCCTCCAGCTTTCATTTTCTTTTCCAAGATTTCTTTGACTCTTTGGAGTCTTTCGTGGTTCCATACAAATTTTAGGATTGTTTGCTCTAGCTCTCTGAAAAATACTGGTGGTGTTTTGATAGGGATTGCAGTAAATGTGTAGATTGCTTTGGGTAGTTATAGACATTATAATAGTATTTGCTCTTCTGATACATGAGCATGGAATGTTCTATTTCTTTGTGTCTTCCTTAATTTCTTCAAAAGTGTTCTATAGTTTTCAGAGTACAGATCTTTTACTTCTTTGGTTAGGTTTATTCCTATGTATCTTAGGGGTTTTGGTGCAATTGTAAATGGAACCAATTCCCTTGATTTCTCTTTCTGTTGCTTCATTGTTGGTGTATAGAAATGCAGCAGATTTCTGTGCATTGATTTTATATCCTACAACTTTGATGAACTCCTGCATCAATTCTAGCAATTTTTTGGTGGAGTCTTTTGGGTTTTCTACATAGAGTATCATGTCATCTGCAAAGAGTGGAAGTTTGACTTCTTCTTTGCTGATTTGGGTGCATTTAATTCTTTATGTTTTCTGATTGCTGAGGGTAGGACTCCCAGTACTATGCTGAACAACAGTGGTGAGAGGGAACATCCCTGTCATGTTCCAGACCTTAGGGGAAAAGCTCTGTTTTTCCCTATGGAGGATGTATTAGCTGTGGGTCTTTAATATATGGCCTTTATGATGTTGAGGTATATTCCCTCTATCCCTACTTTGTGGAGGGTTTTTATCAAGAAAGGATGTTGTATTTTGTCAAATGCTTTTTCTGCATCATTATTACTCAGCCATAAAAGAGAATGAAATCTTGCCATTTGCACTGATGTGGATGGAGCTAGAATGTATTACACTAAGTGAAATAAGGCAGAGAAAGACAAATATGTTATGATTTCATTCATATGAAGAATTTAAGAAACAATAGATGAATATAGGGGAAAGAAAAAGAAAGAGAGGGAGGCAAACCATAGAAAAGACTCTTAATTACAGAGAACAAACTGAGGGTTACTAGGGGGCAGGTGGATGGGGGATAAGATAAATGGGTGATGGGCATAAAGGAGGGTGCTTGTTGTGATGAGCACTGGGTGTTATATATAAGTGATGAATCTCTAAATTCTACTCCTGAAACTAATATTACACTGTATGTTAGCTAACTGGAACTTAAATAAAAATAAATTTAAAAAATCCAGTTGAATTGTACTTTTAAGTGGGTGAGTTGTATATAAATTATAATACAATAAAGCTATTGCCAAAAAAAGTGATTCTAAAAAAAAAAAGTGATGCTCCATTTTGTATTCCTTCTGGTGGAGTATATGAAATTGCTATTGCCTATTTTAATGTTAATCAATACACACTAAGAAATTTGCCAATTTGATAAACTAGAACAATTGTTCAACTATAAGAGATTTTGTTCCCCTGAGGCCATTCCACAATGTCTGGAGACTTTTTTTTTTTTTAAGATATTTTATTTATTTATTTGAGAGAGAGAGACAGAGAGAGAGAGAGCACAAGGGCAGGGAAAGGCAGAGGGAGAGAAACAGATGCCCTGCTGAGCATGGAGTGCAACACAACTCCATCCCAGAACCCTGAGATCATGACCAGATCCTAAGTCAGACACTTGACTGAGCCACCGAGGTGCTCCTGGAGTTAGTTTTGGTCATCACAACTCAGGTGGGAGGATGCTATTGGCCTCTAATGAATAGAGGCCAGGTATGCTGCTAAATATCCTACAGCACAATAAGGCACCTCCCTACAACAAATAATTATTTAACCCAAAAGGTCAGTAGTGTCAAGATTAAGAAACCCTGGACTAGAAATAGCATCTTGTTAAATTTTGTATTTATTAGATTATTAGTAAGGGTAGTTTTTTCCCCATATGTTTACTAATGAGATGTATTTTGTAAATCTTCTGTTCATATCATTTGTTCATATTTCTCATCAATTCATTTGAGTTCCTTTTTGTAGTAAGGTTTAACCATTTTACTTATTGAGTTTCTTTATTTTTTTAATTTAATTTTATTTTTTCAGTGTTCCAAGATTCATTGTTCATGCAGCATACCCAGTGCTCCCTGCAATACAAGTTTCTTTAAAAACATTTTTTTAAAACATGAGCATGTATTGGAATGAGCACTGGGTGTTACATGCAACTCATGAATCACTGAACACTACAACAAAAACTTATGATATACTATATGTTGGCTAACTGAACATAATGAAAAAAAAAAACACCTTGAGTATAGTTGACACAAAATTTTAATTAGTTTCATGTGTACAGCTTAATGATTCAATAAGGTTATACAGATGCTGTGCTCACCACCAGTGTAACTACCATTTGTCACCATACAAACTGAGTTTATATTCTTCAGTTGTTTCCTTGCAAATTTTGTTTGGGTTTATATTGACTATTGCTATGGTTATTTTTTATATATACATCATTTTTTTTTAAGATTTTATTTATTTATTTGACAGAGAGGAGAGAGATCACAAGTAGGCAGAGAGGCAGGCAGAAAGAGAGAAGGGGAAGCAGGCTTTCCACTGAGCAGAGAGCCCGATGTGGAGCTTGATCCCAGGACCCTGAGATCGTGACATGACCTGAAGGCAGAGGCTTTAACCCACTGAGCCACCCAGGCGCCCCTATATACATCATTCTTAATTGTATCTAGTATAGACAGCCGTTCCCCTATCTGCTCACTCCTCCCTCATAATTTCATCTTTTTAAAATTCTCTTTTCTTAGAGTTTTATTTTTTCACATTTAACTTTTTAAATACATGTATAATTTATTATAATGTGTATTATGAGATAAAGAATACTTTTTTTCTAAATAGCGATATCTAGTTTTCCTCCTTTTGAAGAAACATTTGGCTTACAGAGCATTTTTGAGGCTTAAGAAAACCTTCAAAAAACTAAGCTTTCCACAGGTTTATGCAAGAGAGGGAATATGCAGTTCCTTATCTTCCTTAACTATGAAGGACAATAATGTTCTACAATGTAGTTAGCTGTTTATAACTCACCTAACTTAGGACAAAACAGTAGTCATGTATAGCATCATGTCAGTCTTGCAGAAATATATAAAGAAATATAAATGCTGGAAATGGAAACCCTTTGCAGTTTGGGATTATTAATAAGTATTAAATTAATGAATTTTTTGATATGATCAGAGAGTTGGAGAAAGTGATAATGTGTGTGTGTGTGTATTTGGTAAGAAGGAAGAAATAATTTCTAATTAAGAAATTAAAAGCAGTTGTCAGTTTATGACATAATACAGAAATTTTATGAGTTTGATAATAGATCAGTTAAATGAATGGGAATAAGTATAGATATCTTCCCATTATCATACAGATGGAGAATGAGTTAGATTCTGCTCGCTCTGAAATAGAACTCCTCAGGAGTCAGATGACAAATGAGAGGATCTCCATGCAGAATCTAGAAGCTTTGCTGGTGGCCAATCGAGACAAAGAATATCAGTCTCAGATAGCACTTCAAGAAAAAGAATCTGAAATTCAGCTTCTTAAAGAACACCTTTGTTTGGCAGAAAATAAAATGTGAGTTGGTTAGCAATACAGTAGCATGAATTCATATTTTAAAATTTTTTGGTACTTTATAGGTTAGTAGAATTTAAAAGCTGGAATTTAAACAATTTAGTGCCCATCTTTTGCCATTAATTAAACTAAGAACCAGAAATATTGTGATTTGCCTAAGATTTAGTATTCATTTCTATTATATGTTTATCTAAATTTAATTTGAACCATCTTTGTTGATTATTTCCAAAAGAGCTTTGGATATAATAGAATGTCTGACCTAAAATATTACCTTTTAGAAATATTATAACAAGTTTTTAGAAAAAAAATTAAGCACTGCTGAAACCAGAGGAATTTTTCTGTTTATGGACCCACCTGGTATTGCTACCTAGTATTTAGACTTGTCACCAGTATTTGCTTATGCACCTGTAAGTATATAGTAGGTACCTGGAAGAACTCTTACATTCACAGAACACTGAAGACTTCCCTTAGAGAACTGATTTTGGGTTTTTTGTTTTTTTTAAGATTTTATTTATTTGATAGAGAGATTAAAAGTAGGCAGAGAGGCAGGCAGAGAGAGAGGGGGAAGCAGGCTCCCTGCTGAGCAGATAGCCCGATGCGGAGCTTGATCCCAGGACCCTGAAATCATGACCTGAGCTGAAGGCGGAGGCTTTAACCCATTGAGCCACCCAGGCGCCCCGGCTTTTTGTTTTTTTAAGCCTCCCTAGCTCTATTACCATCTTATTACAAGACCCTTGGCTAGAAGGTAGTAGAAATGCCTGCCTGGTCAATAAATGTTTTATTATTAAACCTTGTAACCTCTCACAAAAACTGATGAGGGCCCTTAGCCTCTATTGTTCTCTGTCCCATCTATAACACTTTTTCATCCAGCCTCAACTCTGCCCTCCCATCCGAGCATGGGACCCAGGGGGAAGTATAGGAATCATGGTCTCAGGAATCAGTCACTCCTAGGAGCCCCTGACTGAGGAAAGGCTGCAAAGCCAGAGCCCGTTTCCTTGAGAAACTGTTTTCATGTTATGGCAGCTGTGAGTCATTCTTTTCAGTCACTATAGCTGGGCTTTTGTAATATCTTCAACTGGTTCTGCAGGATCACTTTCTCGAGCTGGTATTTGGAAATCTACCTTAGTGAAATATGCCCAACCCCCTCACTTTTAGGGATGCATTCTGTTTTAGAATGTACAATCACTTAGAACTGATAAACAAAATAAACTTTTGTGTTCTTAATCTTTAAAGTTTAGATTTCAGCAGTCAACAGTGCTATCTGGCAAGCAAAGAGGATAGAATGTTCTGTGCAAGCAGCATTCATTTCTTTCATCATCTTCCTTATGATAGTGTGCCTTAGCACAGTTTTTTTGAGGCATTGTTTGGCCCTAAGGAGGATCCTGTTAAATTGAAGAGATTTTATGTTTTTTTTTTTACAGTTTGTATATAAAATTTCATTGTAAATTACATGAATCAAATTTCATTATAAGTATATATGAAACACTTGATTTAATAAATATATATAATAGGACTAATAATGATGTTGGTTATTTGGTTATAATACTACTTTGCATATAATACCTTAAAGTACTTTAAAAAATAGGTAATGTAGATAGATAATAGATAATGTTACCCATCTAAACATAGGGAAACAGACAGAGAAGTTTTAACTAATTGAATGGGACCAAGAGAGCTTAGCCTTTTCAAGTAGGCTACATTTACATTTACTACTTCTAAAATTGACATATTTTAGATGCACTAATACATCCATGAAAATCACAGTCTGGCATGGTTCCTACTGGGCAACCATTGCCAACGTGGTTTAATGTACTAAGTCCTAGCCATGTTTTAAATTTAATCAACTGTCATTCATACTTTTTCACACAGGGCCATCCAGAGTAGAGATGTGGCCCAATTCAGAAATGTTGTAACACAGTTGGAAGCTGATTTAGACATTACCAAACGACAACTAGGGACGGAGCGCTTTGAAAGGTAAGTTCGTCTCTATGCCCTGTTCAGTCTGGAAAGCATTAGTTATTTTACATAACAACAGATTATGGTAATTTCATGATGGTCAGCTTTTAAAGTATGAACTGAACTACAGTTTTATGACAATATTAGTAACATCACTGGATATAAAATTTAAAAACCTCACTATTTTGCTTCAGGGAGAGGGCTGTACAAGAACTTCGCCGCCAGAATTACTCAAGTAATGCTTATCATATGAGTTCTACAATAAAGCCAAATACAAAATGTCATTCACCAGAACGTGCTCACCATCGATCTCCTGACCGAGGCCTAGATCGATCGTTAGAAGAGTAAGTAGTTCAAGGATCCATTCTCTGGAGACCATATAGCAATATACAGTGAATATTTGAGGGAGTAAGGAAAGGCAACTCAGTCTATCATTAAGAGTGCTATTTAAACATAATCACATGATTAGCTATATAGACCCAAAAATATTTTGATCATTAGTTTTATATAAATTTGTTAAAATTAAAGATCTTTGTTCTATCTAATGTTTACATAAATTATATATTTAAAATGTAATTTTCTTTTTATGCTAAAACTTAAATTTTTCCATATGCTTACATTAACAAAATACTAGTTAATTTATAGCACCATAAAACACTTATGCTTTAGGAAAGCAGTTTATTTTGCAGAGAAAAATATTTTAGATATATTCGTATGTGTCACAAATTTTGTAAAAATGCATGTATTTGGAAATAAATTCAAACTTATAAGAAGTTATGAAAATTAAATAATGCAGAGAACAGCTATATACCTTTTATCCATACTCATTGTTGTTAAAATTTTACTCTGTTTGCTTTCTCTATGTTTGAAACAACACATTTGCTGTCTTATGTACTCAAACTTTTGCATGTTTTCTTTCTCTCCATGCATGCACGGGTGTACACATATACACATGCACATGCACACACACATGCACGTGCACACATTTTAAAAACCTGCAATACCTCCAGTTCCAAACCGTCTTCCCAGGTTTCTTCTTTCCTTTTTTCCATTTCGTATTTGTATGTCCTTTCTTTTACAGTGAGAACCCTGACTCAACAACATGTTTTTCAACAATGTGCACATAGTTACTCTTTTGCTCAATCCCAGAGTGCATCTAAAATAGGTTCAAAATTTCTTCACTTATGTCACTACATTTAATAGACCAACATAAAAGTTCATGATCTATTTGTAATTCCTGTCTCCATACACCACTCTGCCCAAATCTTGAGGGCATATAGTCAAATACTGAGTTTATAAATTACTTGGATTAATTCCTTTTTTCCTCTTTTGCTGGGATTATGATATTCATTTAAAATAACACTAGATTCATTTACTTCAATTTGCTTTCACTTTTCATTTTTCTCTTTCCTAGTTTTTCCCTTGATTTAGTTTTATTTTTGAATATGTAGATTAATATGCTTTTAAAAGTCAAAACCCTGCAAAAAGTAATACCCATAGAAGTGTTACTTTCTCCTGTATACCCTTCATCCCATGTCCCCCATATTGCTTTATAGTTTTATAATAATGACATTCAAGTATCTTTTTCTTTTTATATGCAAAAGGTAGCATACTATATATGCTTCTTTACATTTTTCTTTTCTGACTTCTTTTACAAGTCACTTTATATTCATAGTGATTCCCCTTGTTCCTTTTTACAGTTGCATAGTATTCCATTTTATGGACATACCATAGTTCTACAACTGACCTCCTATATTTGGACATTTAGGTAGTTTTCAACAATTTGCAATTACAAATAAGGCTATAATTAATGTATTTTCATATTGGTGAAGGTGTATCTTCAGGATAAATTCCTAGAAGCAGGATTTCTTGGTCAAGGGGTAAATGTGTATGTATATAGTTTGGTTAAGTAGTGCCAAATTCCCCTTTACAGAGGTTGTAGTATTTTTCACTCCCACCAACTATGATTGAAAGTTCCTGTTTCCCTACAGCCTCATCAGCAGAGTATATTGTCAAGTTCTTGAATTTTTGCCAGTATGGTGGGTAAGAAATGGTATTTCAGTATAGTTTTAATTTGCATTTATCTTTTTATGAGTGAATTTTAATATCTTTTCATATGTTTAGGGGCTGTTTTATATCTTTTTTAAAGGGCATTTCTTTTGCCCATTTTTCTAATGGAATGTTCTCTTTTTGTTAAATTTTTTTTGTAAATGTAGGAAATTAGCCTTTTATTACTGATATATGTTGCAAATATTTTCTTCCATTTTGTCATTTTTCTTTTGATTTTACTTAAACTATTTTTCCCATGGAAAAGTTTCTGTTTTTATGTAGTCATTTTTTAAAATATATTTTAAGCATCCAATTTCTGTTTATAGTTAGAAAAATTTTTCCTCACACCTAGACAGATAATAGAGAAAATCAGTGTTTTTAGTTTCAATGTTTTAATACTTATATAAGGTTTGTATATACATATACTTTCATTTTTATATATATATTTGTGTTTTACTTTTTACATTTAGATTTATGATCCATTTAGAGTTTATTTTTATATGGTATGAAAAATGTATCTAATTTTACTTTTTTCCAAATGATAACCAGTTTTCCCAAGATCATTTATTAAAAAGATTTTGTCCAAGTGATTCAAGTCTCTGGCCTTTCTCTTCTGTTCCTTTGGGTTTATTTATGTTCAAATCCCACACTACTTTAATTATAGAGCCTTTGTAATATTTTTAGTTTTTTAGGACTAATCTGATGTTTTGCTGGTAAACTGGCTCTCCAAAGAAGGGAATGGAGAAGCCCTGATTTGTAGCATTTGCCAATTTCAGTGGTGTAAATATGGCCACTGTGGCCAGTTTCCTGGCCACTTTGTTTGTTTGCCTCTTTCTTTCTTGCTTGCTTTCTCTCTCTCTCTCTCTCTTTCTTTTTGTTGATGTGTAATTGACATACAATGTTATCTTAGTCTCAGGTGTACAATATAGTGATTATACAATTCTATACATTCTATAAATGTATTGTACAGTTTCAAGCTACCAAGCTAGTTTAACCACCAGCTCACCAAATTTCTGAATATTTACAATCAGCTGTGAGCCAGCTCCAGCTAGTGCCTATAAGAGCTCTTCCTTTTAAGTATTTGCCTGTATTTTCATGTGAGTTTATTTTCCATATTACACAACTAATGAATTGTTGAACACTACAACAAAAACTTATGATGTTCCAGCTGAAATATAACTTCAGCTTGTCTAGCTCCAATTTAAAAAGCCTATTGGAATTTTTATAAGAATCACATTAAATTTATAAATTAACTTGGGGAGAACTGACATCTTGGTGATGTTGAGCTGTCCTAACCAAAAAAAAAAAAAAAAAAAGAAGATGTCTTTCCATGTCTTCGAACTCACATGTGTTATTCAAGAATAATAAAAAATAAATAATAAAATCAAAAGCTTTTTAAATTTTTTGTTATTTTTATTTTTTAAAGACTTTATTTATTTATTTGACAGAGAGAGAGAGATCACAAGTAGGCAGAGAGGCAGGTGGGGTTGTGGGGGAGGGGAAGAAAGCAGGCTCCCTATGGAGCAGAGAGCCTGATGCCGGGCTCAATCCCAGGACCCCGAGATTATGACCTGAGCCGAAGGCAGAGGTTTTAACCCACTGAGCCACACAGGTGCCCCAAAAGCTTTTTTTAATAAAAAAAATGAGGTGCAATTTTTTATATAGGTTTTGAACATTTTTTAAGTTTATTCCTAAATATTTTATCTTTAGGTTTTTATCCCCATTATCTTCAAAAAATGCTATTTTTACATGTTAATTTATCATCATGTTATCTTGCTAATTTTTTTTATTGTTTCATTAAGTTTTGTTGTTGATTCTTTAGGGGAATCCATACGTATGTTATCATGTCATCTGCAAAAAAGAGATCATTCATTTTATTTCTTCTTTTCCTATTTTTATCTCTTGAATTGTATTCTCTAATTAATTGCAATAGTAGTATCTTCTGAATAGTGATAAATAGTAGTGGAGAAAATGGGCATCCTTGTTTTGATTCTGACCTTAAGTGGTCATGCCTCTAGGGTTTGTCAAGTAAATATAAGATGCTGGCTTTAGGACTGAGGTATAAATGTTTTATGATACCCATTTTTATTTTCTCAAGATTTTATTTTTTATTAGGAATGGGTGTTTAATTTTTTCAAGGGCTTTTTCCGCATCTATAGAAATATAGTTTTTCTCTTTAGAACTGTTAATATATGAATTATTTGAAAATATTTTCAGATATTGAACCATCTTTGAATTTATGGTATAAACCCTACTTGGTCTTAATGTATTCTATTCTTAATGTTCACTTATATTTTATTTTAGATTTGTGTATCAATATTTGTGATACTAATCTATAATTTTTTCTTTGTGCTCTCTTAGCAAGTTTAGATATCAGTGTTATATTTGGTGCAAAAAAAGAATTTCAGAGTTTTTCATTTACTGTGCTTTGAAACAATATATGTAGTTG
The DNA here is from genome assembly GCA_028646535.1 of Procyon lotor. Taxonomy (NCBI): domain Eukaryota; kingdom Metazoa; phylum Chordata; class Mammalia; order Carnivora; family Procyonidae; genus Procyon; species Procyon lotor. The sequence goes on from CM053610.1 coordinate 50,164,351, forward strand.
TGATTATCTGATCTCTAAGGATTTGTTTGGGTTCACCTGTGAAACCACACAGCCTTGGTTTTTTCTTTTATGTGAGGTATACTTCCTTGATAAATTTTTCTGTTTTTTTTTGTGGGGGTAGGTGATTGTTTTAAGCTTTTTATCTCTATTTGTCTAAAAACAACCCATTTTCTCTAGGAATCTTTTTTTTTTAAGGTTTTATTTATTTGAGAGAGAGCATGAATGTATGCATGAGTAGGGGAGGGGCAGAGGGAGCAGGAGACTCCCCACTGGAGTCTCAATGTGGGACTCATCCCAGGACCCTGGGATCATGACCTGAGTCAGAGGCAGATACTTAGCCAACTGAACCACGAGGTGCCTCTCTCTTAAGTTTTTTAATTTATTTGCACAGAAGTAACCAATACTTTATCTTATGAATTTTAAAGTTTCCTTTTTAACTATAGTTATATCCCACTGTCATTTCTTAATTGCAGATAGGTGCTTTCCTCTTGTATTTCTTGGTTACCTTAGCCAGTGATTTGTTTACTTTGTTTATTGCACCAAAGAAACAACATTTTGATTTGTTGATTTATTTTATCTTACTAATTTATGGTTTCATTTATATTATTTCTTTCCTTTACGATCTTTTTATTTACTTTGTTGGTTTTGTTCTTTCAGTATTTTAAGTTAGGAATTTAATTCATTTATTGCCATTCTTTCATTCTTACTGATGTAAATATTATGATTTTTCCAGTGATCATTGCTTGAAATGTATCCCATAGATCCTGATATGTTGTGTTTTTGTTATCATTATTGTTTTTAGAAGTTTTGTAATTTCTGTTTGTGTTTTCACTTTTACCCAAGAGTTATTTGATAGAAAATCTTATAATTTTCAGTAAGAAGAGCTTTTTGTGTTTCCATTTCATTTTTAAATTTCTAATGTTATTGCATTGTGATTAGAGAGTATTGTTTATAATATTTTTATTGTGAAAACTACTGATGTTTTCTTTATATTTACTACATGATCAGTTTTTGTGGATAGTTCATGTGCCCTTGAAAAGATCTATTTTTTCTTATCAGGGTATATATTTCAAGTGTATCTTTATATAAAAGACTTACCTTTCTGATTTTATTTAATTCTGTTATATCATGGCTTAATTTTTGTTTACTTGATCTGTTTTACTAAGAATGGTGCTTTAAAATTTCCTGTTACTATTATGTTTTTATTTCTTTTTATATGTCCTATAAATTGTGTTTTATGTAGGTTTACTGTTTTATTTGCTGCATGGAAATTCTGAACTGTCATATCTTTATTGTGGGATGTGGATTTTATGAAGTGTACTTTTCTGATACATTTAATTTTTTGGAGTTGGGAGGGGTTTGGTGTCTACTTTATCTAGTATTAGAGTTACAGGTACTTAATGTCTCCATCTGCCTTGCAAATCTTTGTCCATCTCTTCATTTTTAGCTTTTCTGAGTCACTGAATTTTAAGTATCTCTTATGTATAGCATAGATTTAAGTTTTGCTTTATGAGCCATTTTGAAATAATGGATAAGGTAAGCTTTTTCACATTATTGATATGACTTTAAAATTTGGTCTCAAATCTGTCATATTATCTTATGATAACTGTGTTTATCATGTGACATTTATTGTATTTCTCAATTTGGCTATTTGCTTTTGGTCATTTCTTTTGCTATTCAAGGTTGGTATTTTATTATAGTATTCACTTTCCTCTTAATAATTTTAAGAATGCCATTAATTCCCTTTTTCTTACTTAGCCTTTTGCTATTAGTTTTAAATGCTATATTTTGACTGCCACCTATTACCTAGACAACAGTCAATGTACTTAATTTACTTTCCCCAACCACTGACCTGTTAACTGCCCCTATAGATTTACCTTTTCAACGTTGTCCTATAAATGGAATCATGTATATAGCCTTTAGTGGCTGACTTTCCTGCAGCATAATATATTTGAGATATATCCAGGTTGTTGTATGGATCAGATGTTGTTGCATGTTCCTTTTAACTGCTGAGCAATATTTCCTTGTTTGCACCACAGTTTTATTTGCTTTATTATACTTTTTATTTTGAAATGACTACATTCTCACAAGTAGTTGCAAAAATAGTACAGATAATCCCACATATCCTTACCCCAACTTCCCCAAAGGCAGTATATTACAAACCAGGAAACTGATATCGGTACAATATGATTAACTAGGCCATAGGCCTTATTCAGATTTCATTTTTTACACGCACTCATATGTATGCGTGTGCAGTTTTTTTTTTTTTTTTTTTTTACGCAAGACTCATCTACCACAGTTACAAGCAGAATACTATACTATATTGTCCATCAGCACCAAGGAATTTGCTGCCTCATGTGATAACCTTTTTATAGTCACAGCCCTCCCCTCCTCCTCCCTGGAAAACACTGATTTGTTCTTCATATATTTAATTCTGTCATTTTGAGAATGTGATATAAATGAAATCACACACAGTGTATATCATTTTTGAGATTGGCTTTTTTCATTTAGTGCAATGCCCATAAGATCCATCCAAGTTGTATGTATCAACCATAAAAGACTCTTAACTATAGGGAACAAACTGAGGGTTGCCGGAGGGGCACTGGGTAGGGGGTAGGGCAATTGGGTGAAGGACATTAAAAAGGGCACTTGATGCAATGAATAGTGGATGCTATATGCAGCTGATCAATCACTAAATTCTACCCCTGAAACTAATAATATACTATATGTTAACTAAAGTGAATTTAAATTTAAAAATTTGAAAAAAAATAGTTCATTTCTTTTTATTGTTGAATATTATTCCTTGTTATGGATATAGCACAATTTGTGAAAGCTGAATGAAGAAAACACGTTGTATATGTTTTCCTTCACAGAATCTGGGAAAAAAATTTTAGGTATTGACAAAGTAATGTCAGAATACATTTTGTACATCAGCAAAATCTTTGAGTTAAATATATTAATCTATAATTTTTTTCTCTCTCATAGGAATCTTTGCTATAGAGATTTCTGACACACGAAAAGATTCTTCACATCCTTGGGAAAGGTCAAAGTTACAAACTGATTTTTTTTTTGCTACATGATTGCATTTATCTTTTGAATGCTTGACAATGTTAAATGTATTTATTAACTTTGTGCCTCTGAATCTCTGTTCTCATGTGCCATATTGCAGTGATCTGAGATGACTTATAAAAACAAAAAAGCATATGGCTCTTTCTATCTGTGCAGTAATAGTGAGTGTAAAACCTGCTTACTTCACTATTGAACACTGTTATGTTAACTATCCGGAGTAAATAAAGAAGCTTATAAAAAGAGGGAAAAGTGTTTTTACAAAACTGATTTCCTTTCCTTTCTTGATATCTCAAATAATTGGTTAAATTTTTTCTTTGTGATTTATGCTTTCATTGCTGGAGAAGTGCCAAAATAGGCAAAGTTTACCAATACTGGCCTGGGACCCAATATTCCATTTGGGAACCAACCTGACATAATTTCCAGGCCATAATCTGATTACAAAGCAGCAGATAGTAGGAGTGTGTCAGTTTTTAAATCCATAGTATTGTACCACTAATTAACATACATTTTCTGCAATTGTGTTTACCCATACTATTTTTAGAAAGGTAGGTGATGCTATATTTGTCAAGAATGTAAGATTTTTAAAAAATCTGTATTTTAATAAGTTTTCTTTACAATATTAAAGTACTGCAATCAACTTAATTGCCATTTTATTTATTTTTTTTTGCCTGTGGCAGGTGTCTGTAACATAGAGTAACAAGTTTAGTGATGTTTTCTTAAAATTTCCTAAATCTCTTACCTTTTCTCTCCATAGGCTTTGATTTAATGTTGATATTAAAGCCTGAACACTACTGTATTTTACTGATCGCTATGAGCTATTTGTATTCTTTCCATTTTAATAAAAAAAACCAAGTCCTGTCATTAATAATATTCATACGAAGTAGACAATTTCTCATTTTATGTAGTTACTATACAGTATCACTACAGTAGAATAGTGCCCTGATCTAGGTCTTGTTTGTTCACTAGCACTCTGATAATTTTACTATAAATTCATGCTATGTATTCACTTTAGTTTGATTTTTAAAAACCTTGAGGTTTACTCATCTAGTTCAAGACAGTCATTACAGATTGGTTTTAAAAATTGAATAATTTAAAATAAGATGTCCTTTTTATAAACATTTTAGAGAATGATATACAAAAAAGTTGTTCTTGCTAATATTAAGTAATATTCTGATAAATATACAAAATCAACCTTTGATAGGTAATACAATGGTCTAAGCACTAGGTCACCACAGCATTAATTTTAGGCTATGTACCTCCTAGAAGAGCTGACAAGGAGCTGAGTGTCACCTGTCATTTGCATTTAACATATGGTGTATGTGGAGGGCAGTATGTGGGGAAAGGAGCATGAGAGAATAGGAATGAAGTGCATGAGAAAATATTTCCATACTTGATTCGAAGTATACTGTACTCGTGCCGTTAATTATAGAATATTTAAAGGAAAATTGTATGTTAAGTATAAAGGGGTCAACATTATCCAAAAGTTGGGAAACTGCAACTGTATTCTATGTTAAAACTCAAAGAAAGGATTTTTTTGTTATGGTAGTATTTAAGAACACATTTTTTTTTTAAAGATTTTATTTATTTATTTGACAAAGAGAGATCAAAAGTAGGCAGAGAGGCAAGCAGAGAGAGAAGGGGAAGCAGGCTCCCTGCTGAGCAGAGAGCCTGATGCGGGGCTCGATCCCAGGACCCTGAGATCATGACCTGAGCCAAAGGCAGAGGCTTAACCAACTGAGCCACCCAGGCGCCCCAGGAACACATATCATTTTAAATGAGATTCGAATCACTTGAGATAAATATATAATAGCCTATCGATATGGTAGAAATTACTGTAAAATACATAATGCAGAAACTATACAAGATATATTCTTTTCTTGATGACAAAAAAATCCGAAAAAGAGCTCTCAGCTTTGAAATGTCATGTTCAATACAAAGCATCCACTCTTGCTGAAGTAAGGGTGTTTTGAAAGAAGATTGTTAACCCTCCAAGTTAAGTATCTCATGGATGTTGTGTTTCATTCAGTCCATCCAAACTAAATTCAACAATGTTTCCCCTTTGCATTTTCTGCCTTTGTTTTCCATGGTAGAGTGTCATCAGCTACCATGTCAGAAGCCTGAGCCCTGTGTCCACATGCCATCTCAGGTCACTCTATTCCCCTCTCAGTTCACACGTTCAGTCAACTTTTAAATGTCATTTCCTGCTACACAATATTGCTGAAAAAAAATTAATGAAGACCTAATTAAGTGAAAAGACTTCCCACATTCATGGGTTAGAAGGCTTAATATTGTTAAGATGGCAGTATTCCCCCAAACCATCTCCAGGTTAAATACAATCCTTATCAAAATCCCAGTGGAGTTTTTTGTTGTTGTTGCTGTTGGTTTTTTGTGTTGTTTGTTTGTTTGTTTGTTTGTTTGTTATAGAATGCAAAAGCCAACCTGAAAATTTATGTGGAATTTCAAGGGACTCAGAATAGGCTAAAAAGTCTTGAAACAGAAGAACAAAGTTAGAGGATCCATATTTCCCAATTTCAAAAGTTAATACAAAATAATCAGATCAGTAATCAAAATAGTGTGGTACTAGCATAAGGATAGACATTTTGATGAATGGAATAGAATTGAAAGTCCAGAAATAAACCCATACATCTATGGTCAACTGATTTTTGACAAAGGTGCCAAGACCATTCAATGAAAAAAGAATAGTCTCTTCAGCAGTGATGCTGGGACACCTGGATAACTGCACACAAAAGAGTGTAGCTGGACCCTTACCCACCATGTACAAAAATCAACTCAAAATGGATCATAACCTAAATTTAAGTGCTAAACTATAAAACTCTTTGAAGAAAACATAGAGACAAATCTTCATAGCCTTAGATTTCACAATGGTTTCTTACATATTATGACTTAAATGACAAGCAACAACACAAATAGATAAATTGGACTTAAGTAGAATTAAAATCTTTGTGCATCAAAAGGCACTATCAAGAAAGTGAAAGATAACCCAAATAATAGGAGAAAATATTTGCAAGTCATATATCTAATAAGGGTGTTAATATCCAGAAAAATAATTTTTACAATTTGACAACAAAAAACAACCCAATTTAAAAATGTGCAAAAGACTTGAATAGGCAGTTCTCCAAAGAGAGTAAACCAATAGTCAATATATACGTGCAAAGATACTATAATTCTCATTAGAGAGAGAGAAATGGAAATCAAAACTATAATAACATATCACTTCACATGCACTCAGATGACTGTCATAGGAAAGATAGACAATAACAAATACTGATGAGGATGTGGAGAAATTGAAGCCCATTGCTGGTGAAAATATAAATGGTGCAGCCACTGTGAGAAATGGTTTGGTGGTTCCTCAATAAATTAAACATAGAACTACCATATGACCCGGCAATTTGACTCCTAAATATATATCCAAAAGAACTGAAAAAATATTCAAATATTCATACATGAATATTTACAGCAGCTCTAATGCAAAATAAGCAAAAGACAGAAACAAATGTCCAGCAATTGATGAGTGAATAAACAGAATGTGATATATCCCTGCAGTGGAATATTAGTCATAAATATGAATGAGTTACTGATACATGGATAGCCCTTGAAAACTAAGTAAAAGAATCCAGACATAAAACCACATATTTTAAGATTCCATTCATATGCAATATCCACAATAGGCAAATCCATAGAGACAGAGTGCAGATTAGTGGCTGCCAGAGGGCAATGGAAAGGGACTGCTTAGTGGAGACAGGGTTTCTGTTTAGGGTGATAGACAAGTTTTAGAACAAGATAATGGTAATGGTTATACAACATTACAAATGCAGTCAATGCCACTGAATTGTACAATTTTAAGTAGTTAAAATGGTTAATATTATATGTATTTACCACAGTAAAAAAAGTCATATTCTCAAGTTTTCTCTGAGTCCTAACATTGATCTAATGGGTTCAGATTCTAAAACACCCAGTATTTCTCTTTTAGAGGGCAATTGTAATTATTTGTGCAATATTTGCCTCATATCTGTCTTCTGTACTGTAATACATATCAAGGCAGGGGATGATATCTACCTTAACCATTGTATCTGTTACTAGAGTGTAGCACAGTGCTTGACATATACTAGTTATTCTATAAATTCTTCTGGAAAAAATAAAGGAATGAATTATCCCTAATTCCTGACAAGTCTATCTCATAAATACCTTTGGAATGAATCTACTTTTTTCTCTTCTCAGTGTACTCCAGACTATAATAACCTCTTAATCTAGAATAATGCAACTGCCTCCTATTTGCTCTCTCTTCTTTCAGTCATACTTCCATTTAATCCATTTTTTTTAAGATTTTATTATTTGTTTGACAGAAAGAAATCACAAATAGGCAGAGAGGCAGGCAGAGAGAGAGGAAGCAGGCTCCCCACTGAGCAGAGAGCCTGATGCAGGGCTCAACCCCAGGACTCTGAGATCATGACCCGAGCCGAAGGCAGAGGCTTTAACCCACTGAGCCACCCAGGTGCCCCCATTTAATCCATTCTTTACACCATAATCAAAGAAATAGTTTTAAAACACAAATACAATCATAATCTTTTTTACACACATACCCTGTGAGTACCAAATTTGGCATTATACTAAGTTTAAGCTCTTTAACATTGCCCTCACAGGCCTCTCTGATTTGGTTCTTCATTCATTCATTCATTCATTCATTCATTCATTCATTCATTCATTCATTCATTATTTGACAGAGAGAGATCACAAGTGGGTAGAGAGGCAGGGGGTGGGGGAAGCAGGCTCTCTGCTGAGCAGAGAGCCCCATGTGGGGCTTGATCCCAGGACCCTGAGACCATGACCTGAGCCGAAGGCAGAGGCTTTAACCCACTAAGCCACTCAGGCGCTCCTGGTTTGGTTCTTCTTTTTTCATCACTTGAGTGTCATAATTCATCCCTCCTACATTACAATTATATATTATAGTTATTCTGAATTACTTTCCGCACTTGGAACAGTTTATGCTCTTTTATCTCTTGACCTTTGCACATTATCTTTCCTTTGCCTGAGTCACTCATTTTTTTCCTCTCATTTCCTTTCCCAGCCTGGAAAATTTTTGTTTGGCTTAACATTGTGTCCTCAGCCCCTGTCATGGTGCCTGGCACATAGTATGTGCTCAAAAATATTTCCTTTAAAAAATTAAAGTCTAACTAGATTTCTTTACTACATCCTATGTTTTCTTCTATTTGTTATTAATTTTAATTATCCTTTGTGCCCCATTGCATTCTTATTGTGTGGTCTTGTTTGCATGCCCTGTCTACTAGACTGTGAGCTTCATTAAGGCAGGGAGAATAGTCTGATTTATCATGGTATAGACTATGCTGGAATTATGGTGGCTTCCAATTGATATGTAGTCATTGAAAGAATATAGAATAAAGATGGTTAAAATCATAGTTTCTAGAGTCACACTGCTTGACTTTGAATCATGTTTCTACACTTACTAGCTATGTACTTGATTAAGTTAAACTTTTCGAAACTTTATTTTTCTTATTTGTAAAAGATGTGTCTATAATAGTACTTGACTCAAAATAATAATGTCATGTGGATTAACTGAGATAATAATCTACCTAGAGTGTTTAGTCTCAATATAATGTCAGACAATATAGTAGGTGGTAAGTAGATGTTTTTATTATTTGTTGAATTAATAAAGAAATCTATATGTTTGAGACTTAAGAGAGAAAATGTGGCTGGAGAAAAAGACTTGGTAGTCCTCAGCAGATATGGGATAGGAGATCAAACAAGTGAAAAACAAGATAGGGAAAACAGAAAGTAATTCAGAAAGAGAAAAATTAACCATGATTTATCAGATGGCTTCAGTTTTAAGTGGTACTTCATAGTCATTATAATGTGAATGCCAAATATAAATCTAAGCAAAATTATAAAATTAATTAACAAGAAGATGAAGGAAGGGGAAAGAAGTAATGTGTGATAAAAGCCTAGGAAGGAACTAAAGCTCAATTTTCTTCTTTCATAGTGGGAAGTCAATAGATAATACCTAAAATGGAAAAATCAAGAACTAACAATATAAGTATGTTGTTTAGAGACAAGGATACCTAAACAATCAACTAAACAGGTAAAAGTGATTGCCCTTGGGAGAGAGGAATGCAGAGGTGAAAATATGGCTAGCTGAAGACTGTTGTCTTAATAACTTTGAAGAACTATTTGAATCTTTTATAATATTAATTAAAATAAAAACAAGAAATGCATAAATATTAACTTTTTATATTCTTTTGTTTTATTTTTATTTATTTATTTATTTTATATATTCTTTTGTTTTAAAAGAGAAGTTGAGAGGTAGGTCAATAGCTAGAAGAGCTTGAAGTTTCTAATCCCATCAGCTCTAAATTATTTTACGCTTCTCTGACCTTCTATTAAAATGCTTAACCCTGGGGTGCCTGGGTGGTTCAGTGGGTTAAGCCTCTGCCTTCGGCTCAGGTCATGATCTCAGGGTCCTGGGATCGAGCCCCACATCGGACTCTCTGCTCAGCAGGGAGCGTGCTTCCCCCTCTCCCTCTCTGCCTGTCTCTCTGCCTACTTGTGATCTCTCTCTCTCTGTCAAATAAATAAATAAAATATTTTTTAAAAAGATTTTATTTAAAATATTTTTTAAAGATTTTATTTAAAATATTTTTTAAAGATTTTATTTAAAATATTTTTTAAAGATTTTATTTAAAATATTTTTTTAAAGATTTTATTTAAAATATTTTTTTAAAGATTTTATTTATTTATTTGACAGAGAGAGGGAGATCACAAGTAGGCAGAGAGGCAGGCAGAGAGAGAGAGGGGGAAGCAGGCCCCCTGCTGAGCAGAGAACCCGATGTGGGGCTCGATCCCAGGACCCTGAGATCATGACCTGAGCCGAAGGCAGAGGCTTAACCCACTGAGCCACCCAGGTGCCCCATAAATGAAATATTTTTAAAAAAATTCTTAACCCTTTTGGCACATATCGTGTAATTGCCTCATATTACATCTCTTTGTCTTTATGTTTTCATTTTCTAATAGACTTTGGAAGTGAAAGAATATATTTTTATTCTTTTATATCTTTATCCCCAGCCTTCTCCTATTCAAAGGAATTCTTCATACATGACAGGTAGTCTTTAAATGTATGTTGAATGGATGAAAGTGTACTTAACTATGTTCCCACTTCATTTGTTTTTGCTTTGTTTTATCAGATATACTGGGACCCATTGTTTAAGTTTTTCCATCTCTCACCATGCTGAAAATGTAAGTAGTTGTTTAATAAATGCTAGGATGATTAACAGGTGCAGTATCAGATCTCTAAATTTTGAACTGGATAACCAACTTTATCAACATGCCAAAATTAGTTTTCTAAAACAACCTACATTGTTCTAATGTTCTAGAGAAATAAAGTGCAACACATTTCTACCTTTTTACCCCTACAGCACTGTAAGTATCTTCATTTACTTAATAAGTGTTCTCTTATTTGTATACATCAGGGCTTATTTGTGTTGTTCTCTGGTACTGAGAATATATACTTTGTTCCTGTCCCTAAAAACATTTCCTCTGAGTCAAACTACAGTTCTTCCACTTGCTCTGTTCTTCCTTTTAATGACCATTTTGAGATATAATTCATATACCATATAACTCACCTATTTAAAGTATATAACTCAATGGTTTTTAGTATATTCACAAAGTTACGTGATCATCACATTCTAATTTTAGAATATTTTCTTTCATCCCAAAAGAAACACCATACACATTAACAATCACTCACTCCCTGTTCCCCTCCACACACTCAATCTTAGACAACAACTAAGCATCTTGCTGTTTCTCTTATTTGCCTATTCTGGACATTTCACATAAAAAGAACCATATGACATATGGTGTTTTGTGACTGGCTTTTCTCACATAGCGTAATGTTTTTAAGGACTTTCTGTATTATAACAGGTATTGGTACTTCATTCATTTTTATTGCTAAATCGTATTGCATTGTATAGATATATTGTATCTTATTTATCCATTCAGGAGTTAATGAATATTTGGATTGTTTCCACCTTTTGGCTATTATGAATAGTCATTCATGTACAAGTCTCTGTATAAACATATGTTTTCTTTTCTTTTTTTTTCTTTTAAGATTTTATTTATTTATTCTGCTGAGAGAGAGAGCACAAACAGGGGGAGCAGCAGAAGGAAAGGGAGAAGCAGGCTCTTCACTAAGCAGGGAGCCTGGCATGGGGCTTGATCCCAGGACCTTGGGATCATGATCTGAGCTGAAGGCAAATGCTTAACCAACTCAGCCACCCAGCCGTCCCAGACATAGGTTCTCCTTATCTAAGAGTGAACTTTCTAGGTCATATAGTAATATCTTTAGGAATCTCCAATCTGTTTTTCAAGCAATTGTACTATTTTACATCCCCATTGGCAATATTTGGGGGTCCAATTTCTCCGCATCCTGACCAGTATTTATTATTATCTTTTTTAAAAGCTATTTTAGTGGGTATAAAGTGATATTGTTTTGATTTGTGTATTTCCCCAATGGCTATTGGTAATAAATATCTTGTCATGTGCTTATTGCCCTTTATATATCTTTGGAGAAATGTCTGTTCAGATTCATTGCCTATTTGCTAATTGGGTTATTTTTATTGCCAAGTTATAAGTTTTCTTTATATATTCTGGATACCAGAACCTTCTCAGATATATAATCCACAAATTTTTATCCCATTCATTGGTTGTCTTTTTACTTTCTCAGTAGTATCTCTTATACTACATAGCTTTTAATTGGTCAAGTCCAATTTATGTATTGGTTTCTTTTGTTACTTGTATTTGTGATGTTCCCTCTAAGAAACCATTGCCTATCTCAAAATCATGAATGCAGTTTCTTATGTTTTCTTTTTGTTTTTCTTTTTTGATATAATCCCAATAGTTTATTTTTACTTTTGAGGAAAGTCTTCCATGTCTGAGGAAACATAACCATAACTATGTTACTAAGACCAATATCCAAGTGATTACTACCTGTGTTTTCTTTTAGGAATTTTAAAGTATCAGGTCTCACATTTTGATCTTTAAACATTTTTGAGTTTATTTTTGTGCACAGTGTAAGAAAGACGGCCAATTTCATTCTTTTGCATGTAGTTGTCCAGTTTCTCTAACACCATTTATTGATTTTTATTTTTTAATTTATTTATTTTTTGGTTTTATTTAAATTCAAGTTAGTTAACATATAGTATATTGTTAATTTCAGGGTAGAATTTAGTGATTCATCAGTTGCATATTACACCTAAAGCTCATCACATCAAGTGCCTTCTTTAATGCCCATTACCCAGTTACTTCATCTTCCCACCCACCTTCTCTCCAGCAACCCTCAGTTTGTTCTCTATGGTTTGTCTCCCTCTGTTTTTACCTTTTATTTTTCCTTCCCTTCCCATATGTTCATCACTTTTGTTTCCTAATTCTATATATGAGTGAAATCATATGGCACTTGTCTTTCTCTGACTGACTTATTTCACTTAGCGTAATATCCCCTAGTTCTATCCATGTCATTCCTAATGGTAATATTTCATTCTTTTTGATGGCTGAGTAATATTCCATGATATTTCATATCTTCTTTATCTATTCTTCCATTGATGGACATCTGGGCTCTTTCTATAGTTTGGCTATTGTGGACATTGCCTCTATAAATGGGGTGCATGTGCCCCTTTGAATCACTATGTTTGTATCCTTTGGATAAATATCTGGTAGTGCAATTGCTCTATTTTTAACTTTAAGGAACCTCCATACTGTTTTCCAGAGTAGCTGCACCAGTTTTCATTCCCACTTTGCATTCCCACCAACAGTGCAAAAGGGCTCCTCTTTCTTTGTATCCTTCCGAACCTCTGTTGTTTCTGAAGTGTTCATTTTAGCCATTCTGACAAGTGTAAGGTGGTATCTCATTGGGGTTTTGATTTGTATTTCCCTAATGCCAAGTGATGAGCATTTTTTCATGTGTCTGTTAGCCATCTGTTAGACAAAGATATGTCTTCTTTGCAGAAATGTCTGTTCATGTCTTTTGCCCATTTCTTGACTGGATTTTTTGGATTTTGGGGTGTTGAGTTTGATAAATTCTTTATAGATTTTGGATACTGGCCCTTTATCTGATATGTCTTTTGTGAATATCTTCTCCGATTCTGTAGGTTGCCTTTTAGTTTTGTTGATCATTTCCTTTGCTGTGCAGAAGCTTTTTATCCTGATGAAGTCCTAAAAGTTCATTTTTGCCTTTGTTTCCCTTGCCTCTGGAGATGTGTCTAGTAAGAAGTTGTTGTGGCTGAGGTCAAAGAAGTTGCTGCCTGTGTTCTCCTCTAGGGTTTTGATGGATTCTTATCTCACATTTAGGTCTTTCATCCATTTTGAATTTATTTTTGTATATAGTGTAAGAAAGTGGACCAGTTTCATTCTTCTACATGTGGCTGTCTAATTTTCCCAGCACCATTTGTTGAAGAGACTGTCTTTTTTCCATTGGATATTCATTCCTGCTTTGTTGAAGATTAGTTGACCATAGAGTTGAGGGTCTACTTCTGGGTTCCATTGATCTATGTGTCTGTTTTTGTGCCAGTACCATAATGTCTTGATGATTACAGCTTTGTAATAGAACTCAAAGTCTGGAATTTTGATGCCTTCAGCTTGTATTGCTATATACTTTCCTTTCAGGACCATCTTTGCTGTGTCCCAAAGATTTTGAACAGTTGTGTTTTCATTTTCATTTGTTTCCATGAATTTTAAAATTCTTCTTTAATTTCCTGGTTGACCCATTCATTCTTTAGTGGGATATCTTTAACCTCTATCTATTTGTAATCCTTCCAAATTTTTTCTTGTGGTTGACTTCAAGTTTCATAGCATTGTGGTCTGAAACTATGCATGGTATGATCTCAGTCTTTTTGTACCAGTTGAGGCCTGATTTGTGACCCAGTATATGATATGTTCTGAAGAATGTTCCATGTGTACTCAAAAAGAATGTGTATTTTGCTCTTTTAGGGTGAAATGCTCTGGATATATCTGCTAAGTCCATTTGGTCCAGTGTGTCATTGAAAAGCCCTTCTATGTTGATTTTCTGCTTAGATGATATGTTCATTGCTGTGAGTGGGGTGTTAAAGTCTCCTATTATTATTGTATTGTTATCAATAAGTTTCTTTGAGTTTGTTATTTATTGATCTACATATTTGGCAGTTCCCAAGTTAGGGGCCTAAATATTTACAATTGTTAGTTGTTGTTGTTGTTGTTGTTGTTGTTGTTGTTCTTCTTCTTCTTCTTTTTTAAGATTTTATTTATTTGACAGAGAGAGAGATCACAAGTAGGCAGAGAGGCAGGCAGAGAGGGAAAGGGAGAAGCAGGCTCCTTGCTGAGCAGAGAAACCGATGTGGGGCCCTATCCCAGGACCCTGAGATCATGACCTGAGCTGAAGGCAGAGGCTTTAACCCACTGAACCACCCAGGCGCCCCTTGTTAGATCTTCTTATTGGATAGACCTCTTTATTCTGATATAGTGTCCTTCTTCATCTCTTATTGCAATCTTTGGTTTAAAATTTAGTTTGTCTGCTATAAGGATGATTACTCTAGCTTTCTTTTGATGTTCAGTAGCATGAAAAATGGATCTCAACCCCCTCATGTTCCATCTGGAGGTATCTTTGGGTCTAAAATGTGTCTCTCATAGGCAACATATTGATGGTCTTGTTTTTTTTCCACTCTGATACCCTGTGTCTTTTTTCCATTTACATTCAGAGGAGTTATTGAAAGATATGAATTTAGTGCCATTGGATTACCTGTAAAGTCATGTTCCTAATTGTCTCTGTTCCATGTTAATCTTTGTTACTTTTGGTCTCTCGCACTCAAAGTGTCCCCTTTAATATTTCTTGCAGGGCTGGTTTAGTGTTCATGTACTCATTTAGTTCTTGTTTATCTTGGAGACTCTTTATCTCTCCTTCTAGTCTGAACTACTGCCTTGCTGCATAAAGTATTCTTGCATATTTTTCCCATTTAGCACATTCAATATATCATGCCAGCCCTTTCTGGCCTGCCAGGTTTCTGTGGACAGGTCTGTTGCCAAACTTATGTGTAGTTTAAGGACTTTTTCTCCCAAGCTGCTTTCAGGATTCTCTCTTTATCTTTGTATTTTGCAGGTTTCACTATAATATGTCATGGTGTTTACCTATTTTTGTTGATTTTGAGGAGAGATCTCTGTGCCTCTTGTACTTGAATGCCCATTTCCTTCCCCAGATTAGGGAAGTTCTCAGCTATAATTTGTTCAGATAAACCATCTGCCCCCTTTCTCCACCCTTTTTCTTCTGGGATTCCTATGACATGAATATTATTTTGCTTTATGGAATAGCTGAGTTCCCTAAGTCTACTTTTGTGATCTAATTAATCGTTTTCTTTCCCTCTTCTTTTCAGTTTCATTATTTTCCATAAGTTTATCTTCTATATCACTTATTGTCTTCTCTCCTTCTTCAGTCCTCATAGTGATTATATACAGTCTGTTTTGCATCTCAGTTATAGCATTTTTTATTTCAGCCTGACTAGTTTTCAGGATTTTTATCTCTGCAGCTAGTGTTTCTCTGCTCTCTTCCATGCTTTTTTCAAGTCCAGCTATTACCTTTCAACTGTTGATCTAAATTCTTCTTCAGATATATTACTTATATCTTCTTTGATCAAGTCCCTGGCTATGATATCTTTCTGACCTTTATTTTGGGGAGAACTCCTCCATCTTGTCATATTGGCTACATTTCTATCTTTTGTGTGTTAGGAAAACTTTCTGTGTTTTCTGCATCTCAGAGTAATGCTATATTAAAAAGCAGTGATATACTGTCCAGGGCCTGGCACTTCAGGAAGTGTTTCTGGTGTATGCTATGTGCACTCTGCTGTTGTTTTGGCTGCTCTTTCCCACTGGTCCATCCTCTACAGAATTCCTCCTTGCTTTTAGTGGGGGAGTGTTTGGACTTTAACTAGGTGTGCTTTGATTTGTTTGTTAAGATAAGCCTGGAAAAAACAAAATGAAATAAAACCTATCAAGACAAGAGAAATGGAAAAGGAACAAAAAAGCAAGTGAGCAAACCAAAATTATAAGCCTGATTCCAAATAATAAGAAGGAAAAAAAAGAATAAGAAAAGAAGAGAGAAAGAAAGAAAGAAAGAAAGAAAGAAAGAAAGAAGAAAGAAAGAAGAAAGAAAGAAAGAAAGAAAGAAAGAAAGAAAAAGAAAGAAAGAAAGAAAGAAAGAAAGAAAGAAAGAAAGAAAGAAAGAAAGAAAGAAAGAAAGAAAAGAAAGAAAGAAAGGAAAGAAAGAAAGAAAAGAAAGAGCCAATCCAAAAAATAAGAGCAGGAAACAAATAAATAAACCAACAAATGAACAAAAAGTTATAAGCCACATAGACCAGTGGAACAGAGAAGATAGCCCAGATATGGATCCACAACTCTATGGTCAAATAATCTTTGACAAAGCAGGAAAAACTATCCAATGGAAAAAAGACAGTCTCTTCAATAAATAGTGCTGGGAAAATTGGACAGTTATATACAGAAGAATGAAACTTGACCATTCTCTTACACCATACACAAAGGTAAACTCAGAATGGATAAAAGACCTCAATGTGAGGCAGGAACCTATCAATCCTAGAGAAAAACATAGGCAGTAACCTCTTTGACATTGGCCACAGCAACTTCTTTCAGGACATGTCTCCAAAGGCGAAGGAAACAAAAGCGAAAATGAACTTTTGGGATTTCATCAAGATAAAAAGCTTCTGCACAGCAAAGGAAACAGGAAACACAACAAAACAAATAGGCAACCCATGGAATGGGAGAAGATATTCGTAAATGACACTACAGACAGAAGTCTGATATCTAAGATCTATAAAGAACTCCTCAAACTCAACACCCAAAAAACAGATAAACATGTCAAAAAATGGGCAGAAGACCTGAATAGACACTTCTCCAAAGAAGACATACAAATGGCTAACAGACACATGAAAAAGTGTTCATCACCATTAGCCATCAGAGAGATTCAAATCAAAACCGCAATGAGATACCACCTTCCACCAGTTAGAATGGCCAAAATCAACA
>CM053610.1:50181601-50201687 GCA_028646535.1 Procyon lotor
TATAGTTTCACTTATGTGTGGAGCATAAAGAAAAACATGGAGAGCATTGAGAAGGAAAGGAAGGAGGAATGGGGGAAATCAGAGGGAGATGAACCATAAGAGACTGTGGACTCTGAGCAACAAACTGCGGTTTTTGGAGGGGAGGTGGTGGGAGATTGGGTAAGTCTGGTGGTGGGTATTGAGGAGGGCAAGTATTGCATGGAGCACTGGGTGTGGTACATGAATAATGAATCTTGGAACACTGAAAAAATAAAATAAAAGTAATTGGAAAAAAGCTATAAGCCTGATACCAAAAAAAAAGATGAAAAGAAATATGTATAAAATAAAGATTAAAAATAAATTAAAAATTAAAAAAAAAAAATCCTGGTGCTATTTCCACTAGAACTGAAGCTGATGCTTTGGAGCACTCTTTAATCAGTAGACTGATGCAGGGGACCTTGTGTTGGTCTTTTCTCAAAGAGGCCTTCTGGGCTAGCTGACAAGCCAACTTGCCCTTGTAAAGATACCCCTGCCAGGCACAGAGGGGCAAAGTTTGGTTTAAGGGACTCCAGCCTACACTGGAGGCCCTGTGTTTCTCTCTGAAGAGCTACTGTGCTAGTGGGCAGGAGGGAGGGAGGGGGTGTGGAGGAGGGAGATGGCATCACCCTGCCCTCTTGTCCACAGGGAGGGCAACTTCTGGCAGCCACTTTTCAGGAGGCCCTTACAGAAAAGTGAACAGACCTAACCTGTCTGGGTTCAGGCTGTCGGTGCACCCCTCTCCCAGCTGCAGATCTCCTGTATTTTATCTCTGGCCAGTGGCTGGGATTCAAAACTCCAAATTTCAAAGGTCTTGGCAAGGTGTAGACCTACTCCCCAGAGGAGACCCTGATGGCATGCTTGGCACTGTCTTGTCCCAGAAAAGCAGTTGCATAGTCTATTGCGATGCACAGGGAAAAGCTGGGGTGAGGTATCTGCTGTCTGTGTCTGCTATGGTCCCTTAGTCTGTTCTGTCCCAGAAAAGCAGTCATACAGCAGCTTGAGTCCATTGTGGCAGACAGGGAGAAGCAGTGACCAGATTATCTACAGTCTGTGTGTAGCTGTGCTCTCTGCTCAGTTCTGTCCTGGAAAAGCAGCCCCTCAGCTAGGTGGCTGCAATTTAACGTGGCTCACAGCAAAAAGCTGCTACCAGGTTATCTGCCCTCTGCCTGTACCTCTATCCCTGCTGTTGAGCTCTGCTCAGTGGCTCCCAGCTGGCCTTTTGTCTTTAGAGAGGTAAAATACACTCTTCCAAATGTACTCCAGAAGGGGAGAGATCTCTCCCAGTGTGATCTAGGGATCCTCTCGCCTCGGCTTATTGTGCCAACCCCACCTGCTGCACTCTCTCCTCCCTGACTGTTCTGAGAAAAGGGCTCCCTACACTTCGCAGCACCACTGCTTTCCTCTCCCCCAAACCATGGCTCCGAACCTCACATTTGCCGAGTTCTCTTCTTCTAGTCATGTAAATTGTTTTCCTATTCCTCAGATAGTTTTCCTAGATGATCCAAATAGCTTGACGTTGATCTAGCTGTGTTCGAAGGATGAGGCAAGCTCAGGGTCCCTCTGCTACTCTACCATCTTAACTCCTCTTACTTCCTCTGTTCTCTTAAAAAAAGTTGTGGTTTTTGTTTTTTTTTTTTTAAGATTTATTTGTTTGTTTGACAGAGAGAGAGCATAAGCAGGGGGAGTGGCAGGCAGAAGGAGAGGGAGAAGCAGATTCTGCACTGAGCAGAGAGCCCAACCTGGGGCTGGATTCCAGGACCCTGGGATCATGACATGAGGTTAAGGCAGATGCTTAACTGACTGAGCCACCCAGGCGCCCCTCTTATAAAAGTTTTATAATTTAATTACCCTAATTAAATATTAGGGTAATATTTATATCAATTAGTTCTTGCATTCAGGTCTATGATTTAGTTTGAGTTACTTTTATGTGCAGCATAAGGAAAGGGTTTAGGTCTATCTTTCTTTCTTTCTTTCTTTTCTTTTCTTTTCTTTCTTTTCTTTCTTTTCTTTCTTTTCTTTCTTTTCTTTATTTCTCTTTCGCATGTGGATTACCCTTTATCTAAGCACCATTTATAGTAAGACCATTATCTTCCCATCAAATTGCCTTGACATCCTTGTTGAAAATAAATTGACCATAAAATGTGACGGTTTATTTTTGGACTCAAATTCTGGTTTTGGGCTGTCTTTATGCCAGTACCACCGTGTCTTGATTACTACAAATTAAATTTGTAGTAAATTTTGAAACCAGGAAGTGGGATTCCTCCAACTTTTTATTTTTCAATATAAACATGAAAACATTTAATTACTCTGAGTGGGTTGCATTTCTTTGTGAATTTTAGGATCAGTTTGTCAACACCTGCAAAAAAACGGGCAGCTTGTTTTTTTTAAAGATTTTGTTTATTTATTTGACACAGAGAGAGGTCACAAGTAGACAGAGAGAGGGGGAGAAGCAGGCTCCCTGCTGAGCAGAGAGCCCAATGTGAAGCTTGATCCCAGGACCCTGAGATCATGACCTGAGCAGAAGGCAGAGGCTTTAACCACTCAGCCACCCAGGTGCCCCTCAAAAGTGCAGCTAGTTTTGATCAGAAGTGCATTGAATCTAAATAGATCAATTTGGGGAATATTGCCTTCTTAATATTGAGTCTTCTGACACATGAATGTGTGATATGGGATATCTTTTCTTTCTTTCTCTCTTTCTTTTTCTCTCACTCTCTCCTTCCTTCCACTTTCTCTCTCTCTCTCTCTCCCTTCCTTCCTTCCTTTCATTTAGATCTTTGATTTCTTTTGACAATATCTTGTAGTTTTCAGTGCACCTGTTTTGATAAATTTACTTCAAAGTGTTTTATTCTCTCAGATGCTACTGTTCGATTATTTCTTAACTAATGAAGTTAGTTATTATTATTTATTGCTGTTATATAGAAATGCAATTGATATTTTTATAATGATCTTAAATCTTGCAATTTTGCTGAATTTTTTTTATCTAATAGGTTTTTAGTGGACTTCTTAGGATTTTCTGGATACATTATAATGTCATCTGCAAATATAGTTTTACTTCTTCCTTTTCAACATTTTTTTCTTGCCTATTCCCTGATTAGAATCTACAATAAAATGTTGAATAGAAGTGACGAGAGAAGATATCCTTGTCTTGTTACTGATTTAAGGGTCATAGTAAGTGTAGTTAGCTGTGGGTTTGTAATAAATACCCTTTGTCACAATGAGGAGGTTCCCTTTTATTCCTATTTTGCTGACCTTTCCTTTTCATGAAAAAGTGCTAGATTTTGTCAAATACTTTTTTCTACATCTAGTAAGATGCTTACATAGTTTTGTCCTTTATCCTGTTAATATGGTATATTACAAGAATTTATTTTTGGATATTAGACCAACAACCTTGTATTTCTGAAATAAATTCACTTCCACTTGGTCATGGTGTATAATCCTTTTTAGAATCTTTTTTATGTGTTGCTAGATTTCATTTGCTAGTTAAATATTCTTCAAATATTGGTTAGAGGGAAATTTATACTTGTACTATACTTGTAGAGGGAAATATAGCACTTATATTTAAAAAAAAAGAAAGATCTCAAATCAATAAGCTAATATTTCAATATAAGAAACTTTTTCTGTTTCATATTCTGTTAAATATTTTTTGCATCTATCTTCATAAGAAAACATTGGCTTATAGTTTTATTTTAGTGCGGTATCTTTGTCTGGTTTTGATATCAAGATAATACTAATCTCATAGTTGATTAATGTTTCTCTTATTTTCTGCATGGGTTTATTAAGGATTGACATTCATTCTTTAAATATTTGGTAGAATTCACCAGTGAGCTAGGACAACATGAATTGAAATTTGTTCAATCTCTTCACTTGTCATATATCTTATTAGAATTTCTATTTCTTCTTGAGTCAGTCTTGGAAATTTGCCATACTGTTTTCTCTAGCAGCTGAACCATTTTATATTCCCACCAATAAATAAGGTTCCAATTTTTCTATGTCCTTACCAACACTTGTTATATTCTGGGGTTAACTGGAAAGTCTGCATTTCACTTTCATTTCTGAGAGATAGTTTTGTTGGATGTGGAACTCTTGATTGAAAAGTTATTTTTCCTAGCACTTTGTATATGCCATCCTATTGCTTCCTGGCCTGTATTGTTCTGATGATAAATCAGCTGTTAGTCTTCTAGAGTTCTCTTAGAACAATTGAGAAGTCAGCTGTTAATTTTATAGGGGGGGTGTGTGTGTGTGTGTATGTGTATGGTTTTTCTCTTGCTGCTTTCAAGTTTTTCTTTTAGCTTTTAGTTTCAACATCTTGAGTATAATGTGTCTGGGTCTTGATATCTTTGTGTTTATCTTTTTAGTTTGTTGTACTTATTGGATATTTAGGGTAATATTTATATCAAATTTGTGACTTTTCAGCCATTATTTATTGAACTGCTTCTTTTTTCTCTCTTGTTTTCTCATTTTCCCAGTGCATGTATATTGCTGAGTTTAATAATGTCTTACATTTTTCTGAAAGTTTGTATTCTTTGACGCCTTTCACCCATTTTGTCCACACTCCACCCCTCATCTCTGGCAACTACTGATCTTTTCTTGTATCTATGAGCTTTTTTTTTTTTTTTCCTAAAGATTCCCATATAAATGAGTATTTATCCTTTCTCTATCTGACTTACTTTATTTACTGTAATGCCCTTGAAGTTCATCTGTTTTATAGCAAATGGCAAAATATCATTCTTTCTTTATGACTGAATAATATTCAAACATATGTATATACACATACACACATATACACATTTTCTTTATCCATTCATTTAGCATTTCATACTTAGGTTGTTTCTGTATCTTGGCTATTGTAAATAATGTTGTAATGAACATGGAGGTGCTTATATCTTTTTGAATTAGTGTTTTCATTTTCTTTGGGTGAATACCCAAAGGTAGAATTGAGGGATCATATGTAATGCTATTTTTAATTTTTTGAGGAACCTCTATACTATTCTCTACAGTGGTATTTACATTCCTAACATTGCATAGGGTTCTGTTTTCTCCACAACCTCATCAACACTTGTTATTTCCTGTCTTTTTTTTTTTATTATTTCTTTATTTTATAGAGACAGTGAGCAATCAAGGGTGAGAGAGCACAGGCAGGGGATGGGAGAGAAGAAAACTCTCCACTGAGCAGAGAGCCCATTGCAGGGCTCCATTCTAGGACCTTAACCGACTTGAGTTACCCAGGCACCACTCTTGTCTTTTTGATAATAGCCATTCTAATGGGTGTGAGCTGGTATGTCATTTTAGTTTTGATTTGCATTTTCCTTGATGATCAGTGATGTTGAGCACCTTTTTATGTAGCTTTGGCCATGTGTATGTCTTCTTTCGAAAAATATCTATTCAGAGCCTCTGCCCATTTTTTTAATTGGATTGTTTCGTGGTTTTGGCTATTACGTTGTATGAGTTCTTTATATATGTTAGATACTAATGCCTCATCAGATATGATTTGCAAATATTTTCTTCCATTTAGTAGGTTGCCTTTTCATTTTGTTAATGGGTTCCTTTGCTGTGCAGGAGTTTTTTGTTTTAAATTTTTATTGCTGTTCTTAGAGGAAATTTTGCATCTTATACCTACACATTTAGTAAATGAAGACCATATTTCATAAAGTTTCAACAAATAAGAAAAGAAAATTTATAAATATCCCACTTTGGTCCCTCAGGAAATGAAGAATTAATATTTTATGTTTATTTCACTTTTTTGAGGTAATGTTAATTATGTGTATGATCACTGAGCTGGTATCTATTTAGGTATGACAATTATAGTGGCCTGTTTCAATGATTTAAAGCAAAAAATATCCATTGTCTGCTTGCTACCTATTTATACGTATTTTGTTGAGCTAGATTTAAACCAGTTTTATCTCAGTATAATACAGACTTTATAGTAATTATTAATGCATTTGCATCATCTCTTGAGCTCTTGCATCTGATATAATAGAGATGCCATTTTTCAGTATTCTGAAATAGAAATCTTCCAACTCTTCAGTGTGATAGAAATGTCTTCTGCTTCTTCAGTTTTTTAAAAAGGCTGTGGAATCTCAGGAATTGTCATTAAAGGGCCAGTTTCTTTAATGATGTTTCCATCAAAGTCAGAGCAATTTGAAGTAAGCCTACCTCAAGAGCAGCTAATTAACTTCATCTGTGCTTGTTTATACTTCAGGATAATGACCTATAGACAAAGAGGCCTATGGTTTGATTTACTTCTGAGGACAGTAAAAGAATCAAGAATGTGTCCCATGGTTATCTTGTTTCTGATTATTTTCAAAGGAAAATAGTTTTTTGTAGGTGTAATGGACATAACATTTTATTAGTTTCAGATATACAACATTATGATTTGATATTTGTATATATTGCAAAGGAAATGTTATCTGTATTTAAGTATAAGCTTAATTTGGTATTTAATTTTGTATAATTCTTCCTATTTTTCTTTCATTGGACTATTGCAACATTTTTCACCAATTTATCCTTAAACACCAGTGACTTTCATATAATAGATGGCCAATAAATATTTGTTAAATGAACACATGAATTAAACCTATTTTTCACGTTTATCGGGGCAAAGCGGTTCTCAGTACTTTTCTGTAACTCTAGCAACTCACTGAAATTGCACTCCAGTGCAGCCTGTCTCAACATGTTTCCCATACATCTGCCAAAAGGCTGGTAAAGTACATGTTTCTCCATTGGAAATATAGACTTTGCACTACTGAGGGGTTCTCTTCAATTGCATTTAAGTCTCTAAAACGTGGCCCACTTATCTCCACATTCTAACTTCTAACTAAACAAAATATAGCTTTAATAAGTCTATGTAATGATTTGTATAATCATTTCTTCAGAAAAAAAAAAACAGCTGGTCTTTGCACAAGTGAGTGAAAGGCAAATCTGAAGAAGGTGGTCACAAGCAGGAAACCATTCGAGAACACTTCCTCAGCAGCACAGGGCTGTAAAATTCAACAATGAAGTTAACCCATGAGGAAATAGTTACTTTGAATATTTTCAGGACTTCTGTTTGGAAGATGACAGCTAATTCTGGGTTTTGTAGGCATTGGTAAAAGGCCTGATTACCTCTATTAAAGAAAGGCCATATTGAATGCCTTAAAGAAAAACACCTCTCAATAACTATATAGACTGGGAAAAACTTTTTATAATAAGTGATTGAATGTATGTTTATATATATAATATGTCCACAGAAACCCAGAACTTAGCGTTTCCTATTGCAAAAAAATTCCATGTGTTAAAAGTTCTAAACTTTATTTATAATCAGTATTTTATACTTACTCTATACAAGTATAAAAAATTTTCTTTCAATTCTGAACCTTGATTGAATTATGGCGACTGCTATAACTGATCTACATTTGACTATTGCCTCTCCACTATAACATGTTTCAAGTCCCCCTGCTTATCTACAAACCTTAGTTATTTGTTAAGTTTGTGTTGTTCAGAGATAAGGAGTTTTAGCAAGTAGATCCAAAGATAAATGACTTTAGATTTTTAACAAGTTCTCTTCTAGCAGTAGGTTAGACTTCAAAGGTTTTGAAATAAACATCTTCACTAGTGTAAGTGGGTAATTCATACATGAAGTAGTAGAACAGTATCTCCTTTTATAGCAGAATGGCAGATTTTTATAGGGTAATTCTTGATGAGACAGAATGAATAGAAATTATCTATTGAGGAGTTTCCAGAGATCATCAAAACCAAACAGGGAAGACTATTGTCCTTCTGGGTGTTTCTTTGTGCTATTCTCCTTGTTTTGAAGCTATCTGAGCAAAATAAAACAGATATCTACTTCAATGGGAAGTAGGAATTTTTCTTTTTCTAGCAAGCAATGTTATTGTGACCATGATCTCACAGGATCACAGACCTGTCATCAGATATGCCATATATATTGAAAAAGGCTAGAAAAAGTCACCTATAGGGATGAGGGAAGAAGTATTTGATCTCAGTTTTCTGTATTTTATTATAAGAAAAATCTAATCATGAATAAATAAAAATAATAATGCTTAGCAATATTTCATAGAAAGCACTTTTTGTTGTAAAGTATTTTAATCATACAGAAAAGTATATAAGACAGTTGTTTTAGTGAACTAAATTATCACAAATCCCCGAGGAACTACTGGGTGAAGATATGGAGCACATCAAGTATCTCAGCAGTTATCTTGCCACCCCAGCTCAATTACTAGTCCTGTCTCTCAAAATAACCAGTGTCCTGATTATTTTATTTTCTTATGTAATTTATTTTCTAATAATTTAGTTTTTCTTATTATCTAGTCTCCCATCTGGAGACTTATAAATGGAATCATAGTTTATATAGTCTTCTTTTCTTTTTATTTTCATTGAATATTTTGTTTTTGAAGTTTACCCCTGTTGCTAAATTTACCCCTATAGCTGTAGTTTCAGTTTGTTCATTTTTATTGTCCTGAGTTACTCCATTGTACAAATACGACATAAGTTATTTAGTCTTCTGGTAGTGGCCATTTGGGTTGTTTCCTGATTTTAGTGGGCATTTGGGTTGTTTCCTGATTTGGGGTCTTAAAAATGATGCTGCTATAAACATTTGTGTGCATCTCTCTTGGTAAACATGATACATCTAGAAGTGGAATTACTTGTTAGAGAGTATGCATACATTCACCTTCATAAATAATATCAAACTGTTTTCCAAGGTACTTGTGTTAATTTACACACCCCCACCAGCACAATGGGAATCTAAGTGAATTCACAATGTCCCACCAGCTTGGTATGGTCTCTTTTCATTTTTTGTCACAGTGGTAGGTATAAAATGGTGTCTTACTGTGGCTATAATTTGTGTTTCCTGGATGTCTTAATGTGGTTGAACACCTTTCAGATACTTATTTCCCTATTGGTGTATTTGTGAAGTTCGTGTTCAAGTCTTTTACCTAATTTTTTGTTAGGCTTTCTTACTAATTTATAGTTCTTTATATATTCTAGTTACAAGCCCAAAACCTGCTGCTTGGGTTTGCTTTTTCACTCATATCATGGTGTCTTTTTTTTTTAGATTTTATTTATTTGACAGAGATCACAAGCAGGCAGAGAGGCAGGCAGATAGAGAGGAGGACGCAGGCTTCCTGCTGAGCAGAGAGCCCAATGTGATGCGGGGCTCAATCCCAGGACCCTGAGATCATGACCTGAGCCAAAGGCAGAGGCTTTAACCCACTGAGCCACCCAGGCACCCCCATGGTGTATTTTAATAAACAAATTATTAATTTTAATAATATCCAACTTATCAGTAATTTTCTATATGAATAGCTTTTTTTCTGTCCTGTTTTTCCCTAACTTAAGGTGATAAGGATGTCTCATATTCTCTTCTACATACTTTTTTGGTTTTCTTATAAAATTTCAGAATTACTATCCATCTGGAATTGATTTTTATGTTGAGTTGAGGTAGGCATTGAGATTTTTAAAAATTCTCTTTAAGGTTCCCAACTAACTCAGTATCATTTGTTGAAAAAACTGTCTTTTTCCCACTGGTATGTACTATTACTTATCTTATTAACTGTCTATACTATTCTATTGGTTTATTTTTCTATCTGAAAAAGAAACCTCATTGTTTTAATTGCTATAGCTTTACCATGAAGTTTTGCTATTCTTCATGCTATTGTTCTTCAAAAATATCTTGGCTGTTTTTGCTTTTGCATTCCCATATAATTTAAAATCATTATTGATGTCTCTCTGAATGGAAATATCAGGAATGACATTTTTTCCTAAGTGCATAAATGTCCTATGGTGCCTAAAGACACACCACTCAGAAGAGCAACTTCACTAAAGTACCCAAAACAAAAGCCAAAACCAAAACTCTAGCATAGCTGGAAGAAGTTCAGAGAAAGACCCTTTAAATGACAGCAGTGATAAAGGAAGGCGCTTTCATAGAGAACAGATTAGAAAGCAAAAGACTCAACTATTTCTAAGTCAATCAGAGAAAGACAATTATATGATCTCTCTGATATGAAGAATTTGAGAGGCAGGGTGGGGTGGGGGGAGGGTTGTGAGGCGTGGGGGAGGGAAATGAAACAAGATGGGATCCGGAAGGAGACAAACCATAAGAGACTCCTAAACTCACGAAACAAACTGAGGGTTGCTGGGGGATGGGGGGTAGGGATAGGGTGGCTGGGTTATGGACATTGGGGAGGGTATGTGCTATGGTAAGTGCTGTGAAATGTGTAAGCCTGATGATTCACAGACCTGTACCCTGGGGCAATAAATACATTATATGTTAATAAAAAAATTTTTTTAAAATCATTATTGAAATTCCATTTAAAACCTGTTACGATTTTTAATGTACTGGATGAAATCTATGGATACATTTGGAGAGAATTGACATCTTTCTAATATTGAGTCCTCTAGTCCATGAACGTATGTTCTTTCATTTATTTTACTTCTTTCAGTAATATTCATAGTTTTTTTAGTTAAGGTATTGATCCACATATTTTAAAATATTAAAATATTTCTTACTAGGTATTTGAATTTTTTGATGCTTTTGTAAATGAGTACATATTGCCTTAAATTATTTACTTTTTTATTCTTGCTGATGTATAAAATTCATTTGAAGTCTGTATTTTGACCTTGTACTCTACACAGCAACCTTGGTAGAAGTCACAGATTCATTCTAATAATTTAATGATAAATTCTTTTGGATTTCCTACATATTTAATCATATCCATGAAATATCATATTTTGTTGCTTCAATTCTTATGCTTTTTATTTTTTCTTGATGTAGTGCACTGGCTAGGACCACCCCCTTAAAGCTGAATAGAAATGTTTCTAATGGACACTTATATATCTTCTGTATCATTATAGAGGGAAAGATTTTACCATTAAGTATGATATTTGCTATAGACTAGTGTTCTTTTTTAAGGTACTGTTTATCAGATTAACAAAGTTAACTTTGATTTCTAATTCAAGAGATTTAATCCTAAATAGATGTTGAAATTTATCAAATCTTTTTCTGCATCTATTTTGGCCGTATAACTTTCTCCTTTATTATCTTGATGTAGTTAATTTGTATTGATTTATTTTCAAATGTTAGTTTAACCTTGTACTCCTGGAATAAAAAGTCAACTTAGTTTTTACATGTTAGCCTTTTTTTGAGAGAGAGAGAAAGAGTATATGTGTGCAGGCACAAGCAGGAAGGGGCAGAGTGAGAAAGAGAATCGTAAGCAGGCTCCACACCGAGTGCAGAGCCTGATGTGGGGCTCAACCCCATGACCCTGTTGTAATGACCAGACCCAAAATCAAGAGTCAGTCACTTAATTCTATATACCAACAGCAAAAAGAGAAGAAAGAGAAATTAAGGAGTCGATCCCATTTACCATTGCACCCAAAACCATAAGATACCTAGGAATAAATCTAACCAAAGAGGCAAAGAATCTGTACTCAGAAAACTACAAAGTGCTCATGAAAGAAATTGAGGAAGACACCAAAAAACGGAAAAACGTTCCATGCTCATGGATTGGAAGAACAAATATTGTGAAAATGTCTATTCTACCTAAAGCAATCGACACATTTAATGCGATCCTTATCAAAATACCATCAAGAGTCAGTCACTTAACTAATTGAGCCACCCAGGCACCTCTACATGTTAACCTTCTTATATATTGGTAGATTTGATTTGCTAATATTGTGTTTGATATTTTTGCTCATGAATGAAATTGAGCTGTGTAAATTTTCATTCTTATAATGGTCTTACCAAGTTTTGGTATTAAGATTAAACAAGCCTCAAAAATGAATTAGGAACTATTTATTTTCTGGGAGAGTATTGTAAGAGTGGTGAAGCCACCTGGGCCTATAGCTTTCATTGTGGGAAGGTTTTCAATTACAAATTCATTTTTCTTAATAGTAATAGGGCTATTCAAATATCATTCTTAAGTCAGCTTTAGTATTTTGAATTTTTTAAAAGAATTTGTCTATTGAACTTGAAATTTTAGACATAATATTGTAAATAAAATCATGCAATTATCTCTTTAATGTAGCAGGATCTGTAATGATGTCCCTTTTTTCATTCCTCATATTGACTACTTTTGCCTTCTTTCTCTCATTTTTTTCACATTCAATCTCCTCAGAAATATATCAATTTTATTAGTCTTTTCAAAGAATTAATTTCTGACTTCATTGATTCTTTTCATTGTGCACTTTTTTAAGATTTTATTTTATTTATATAAGAGAGAGAGAGAGAGCATGAGAAGGGGGAGAGTCAGAAGGAGAAGTAGACTCCTCACTGAGCAGGGAGCCTGATGTGGGGCTTGATCTTGGGACTCCAGGATCATGACCTGAGCGGAAAGCAGTTGCTTAACCAACATGCCACCCAGGTGCCCTGCTTTTTATTTTCTATTTACCAATTTTTTCTCTTTTCTATTCTCCATTTTAAGGATAATTTGCTGTTATTTTGTCTAAATTCTTGAGGATGGATGCTTATATCAGATTTTCAGTCTTCTTTTCTCATACATGTGTTTTAAACAGAACAAATTTTCCACTAAGTCAAAGTATTTAGGTGCATCTCACAATTTTGTGAGATCATATTTTCATTGACCACTAATTAAAAATATTTTATAACCTCAGGACACCTGGGTGAGCCAGTCAGTTAACATCTGCTTTTGACTCAGGTCATAATTCCAGGGTCCTGGGGTCGAGTCCCACATAGGGCTCCTTGCTCAGTGGGGAGCCTGCTTCTCCCTCTGCCTGCCACTTCCCCTGCTTATACTCTCTCTCTCTCTGACAATAAATAAATAAAATATTAAAAGAAATTTTATAATCTCTATTATAATTCCTCTTTGACCCATGAGTTATTTTTAAATTATATTTCTTAATTACCAAACATCATTTTTTTCATTCTCCCCATTCTTGTGGGTATGTCATGGCTTTGATTTGCATTTCTCTAATGAGTAGTGATGGTGAACATCTTTTAATTTATTTATTAGCCATTCATATGTCTTTAGAGAGATGCCTTTTCAATATTTTGCCCACGTTTAATGCGCTTATTTATTATTATTATTATTGAGTCGTAAGAGTTCTTTATATGTCTGCATACAAGTACCTTATCAACATATAATTTGCAAATGTTTTGGTTGTCTTTTTTTTTTTAAAACATTTTATTTACTTGTCAGAAAGAGAGGGAGAGAGAGAGAGAGAGAGTGGGAGTGGGGGCGGGGAGAGGCAGAGGGAGAAGCAGGCTCTTTATTTCTGTAAAGCTGATGATGATGCCTTTTTCAATCTTGATTTTAATTGTTTGAGTCCTCTTTTCTTTTGGCCAGTTTGGCTAAAGATTTGTCAGTTGTATTGATCTTTTCAAAGAACCAACTTTTGGTTTATAATTTTTATCAAAGTTAGAAATTTTTTTTTCAAAGTTAGAAATTTTGCAGTGATGATTCCTTCAAAAATATTTTAAAATTTCTTTTCTTCTCTCTACTGTCTACCAGAAGCCTAATATGTATCTTAGAACA
The DNA here is from genome assembly GCA_028646535.1 of Procyon lotor. Taxonomy (NCBI): domain Eukaryota; kingdom Metazoa; phylum Chordata; class Mammalia; order Carnivora; family Procyonidae; genus Procyon; species Procyon lotor. Next base: position 50,195,107 of record CM053610.1, read on the forward strand.
CTTGATATAACAGGTCACTAAGGCTCTGTTCAATTTCATTTTTATTTTTATTTTTATTTTTTTTTCAAATTCTTTTTTTTTTTTTTTTTAAAGATTTTTTATTTATTTGACAGAGAGAAACACAGCGAGAGAGGGAACACAAGCAGAGGGACTGGTAGCGGGAGAAGCAGGCTTCCTGCAGAGCAGAGAGCCCGATGCGGGGCTCGATCCCAGGACCCTGGGATCTGACCTGGGCCGAAGGCAGACGCTTAACGACTGAGCCACCCAGGCGCCCCTTCAATTTCATTTTTAATCTAATTTCTCTGATTTTTATTTTAGATAAATTCTATAGATGGGTCTTCAAATTCATGCATTTTCCCCACATTGTTTAACCCACTGTTAAGCCCATTTGGTGAATTTTTAATTTCAGATATTGTGTTTTTCACTTTTAAACGTCATATACACACACCTATAATGAACAGACAAACAGATGGGATAAACAGAAAATGAATAACAAGATGGTAGATCAATCCTCATCTACCAAGAAGGAATTGAAAGCTAGCCTATTAGTCTTCTGCCAGAACCGTTTGCTGTCTAAATGTGAAATCAAATACATTCCAAATGGTTACATCTTTTAATTTTACTGATAAGAAAAATAAAGCTTAGGGAGTTTTAGAAACTTGCCTACAGATAGATAACTACTTCAGGCTGGGCCAAGTCTAGGACCAGAGCTCTTTTTACTAATACTAACACCACTTACATATATTTTACCGTTCACAATTTAAGTAGCATCTTCTTATGCTCTTTGACCTTGTTTATTATGTTGTGCCACTCATCCTATGGAGATGGCATTTCCCCCTACTTTTCTTAGGGGAGAATCTTGGGAGATTTTTGGATATTTGTTTCTCAGAACCCCTATGGTTCTATAGCTGATTCTACACCAACCTTAAGTTAAAAAAATTGCAAGAGGGAAGCCATATCATATCTCCTTGTGTCCCACTGCAGACCACACATTGGTAGTCACAAGAAAAACAGTCATCTGTTTGAGAATTCCCATTCTGCCCTTGTCACTTCAATACTAAAGGGCACAGAAATGGTCTTATACTTTCAAAGGGGCCTGGGATTGTTGGTGGTTTACTCTTTAATGAGACTCATTTTAATAAGGAATAACAAGGTTGAGTTGAAGTCCTTCAGAGTATGAAGCGTAAACCAATTCATATTGCTCCCAATACTTTTTCCTTCTTTTAATTTCTCTTTTTTGTAAGGTTACTATCTTAAAGTATATACACATTTGTAGATATAATAAAAGATAAGGGAGATTCTGTGAGAAAATCAAAATATATAAAATGATTCATCTGATATTAAAAACTAAAACTCAAGGATGGGATGGAAAATTATATATTCATTCAATTCAATGTGAAAGCTGTTACATACAGTCCAACTGTCTGCAGAAATGGGAAGGAAAAGATAAGACACCAATTGCAGAACAAGGCAATAGTCTTGGATTTACAGCTTTTAAAGTGTCTAAAAATAGGCTGGTTATCTAATACCTTTTCCTGACCAGACCAAGGAGGATAATTTTAATTCACTTATTAATTAATTAAACTGCTGTCTAGCCAGCAGTTCATGGAAAGACACACTGTCATGTGACTACATCCAATTTTTTCCAGTCCAATCATAATATTTGAGCCCACTGGAAGGAGACAACCAGATTTGCTTTGGGGGGTTCTGCCTATTGATCATAGGTTCCTAGATCACTAGATTAGCCACTGGGAGAATATCTAGTTAAAAATCCCAAATGAGGGGAGGGGATGGGGGATTGGGTGAGCCTGGTGGGGGGTATTGAGGAGGGCACATATTGCATGGAGCGCTGGGTGTGGTGCATGATCAATTAATCTTGTAACACTGAAAGAATAAAATAAAAGTATTTGGGGAAAAAAAATAAAAAATAAAATAATAAAAAAATAAAATTCCCAAACAAGGCATGGCAAATGTATAAAGTTTGTCTGCAAACTCTTTAAAGAACCCTACTGAAAAGTCCCAACATTTCTTCTGCCGGTCCTTCACAGGAGCCTCACCTACGGAGATTTGATCTAAGTTTCTGTTTTCCTCTAATTCATCGAAAGGTCATTTGGCTTTTTGATGTTTCGCATCTGGTTGAGGCAGATGGACTAGCCAAGGCACAGCCTGTGGAGGCTTGCAAGTATGCAGCATCCCCCGCTGACCACACCACCTCCTCACCTGCTTTCAGGTTTTATATATTATTAGTTCACTAAGGCTGCTGTAACAAAGTACTATGAAAGGAGTGGTTTTAAACTGCATATATCTACTATCTCAGTTTTGGAGGCTAGACATCTGAGTTGAAATGTGAGTGGGGCTGGTTTCTGCTGAGGGCTGTGGGTGAGAAACTATTCCCTGTCTCTTGCTTCGCTTCTGGTGGTTTGCTGCTTTCCTTGGTTGGTAGAAGCATCATCCTGATCTCTGCCTTCATATTTACATGGTGGTGGTGGTGTGTGTGTGTGTTCAAATATCCTCTTTGTATAAGGATACCCAGTCATATTGGACTGGGGCCCACCTTACTCCAATATAATCTCACGTTAACTGGTTACATCTGCAATGACCCTTTTCCAAATAAGGTCACATTGTGAAGTATGTAGTGGTGAGGATTTCAACATACAAATTTTGGTGGAGACACAAGTCAACGTGTAACTCTCTACCTGGGTAGGTCTAGAGGATAGTTAATCCAGGGAAAGTTCAGTCCCACTACTAAGGGTGACCTCTAGGGTCTTCACTGAATGAATTGTAATGATCTCCAAAGACTCTCCACTCTGTCTGTCTGGTCAAAGCTTGCCTATCCCCTTGATCTGTGTGAGCACTGGGAATTACTCAGCTTTTAACTTGGATTGTCCCAGCCTTATGGAGCTTCACTCTCTGCATGTACAGCCTATTACTCAGAGGATACTAGGTTTCTGAAGCTCGTGCCCCCATGGCTCTCTCCTTTCCAGAGCTCTGCTGTGCAAATCCCAGCTTCTTCAGCCCCCATTAATTATAATCTCCATTTCCTTTTTCAGCAAGGCTGATGCCTCTATCTAGAGTCTTTCTCTGTGCCTATGCAGTCCAGAAATCACTTTTAGGCAGGAAGCCAGGGTAGTCAAAGATCCTGTGCTACCTGTATTTAAATGTCTGAACATAATTGTTTTATATCCTTGTTCTAGCTTTTTAGTTATTAAGTCTGGTCCTTCTTACACCATTGTACTCAAGGGCAGAAATTTGGGGTGAGCCTTTAAAAACTTTTACTTTTAAAACTGAGCTATAAAGTCATCTGTGTTGATGTAAAATTCACAACTTTTAAATGTCTTTGGAGCACTGAATACTGAGATGTGCTATTTGCGCATCATGGCCTAACTAAAAGAACTGCAGAGCCATCTTCTGAGAGGCTCACAAAAGCTCATTAGTGATGTTAATCACAGATCTTCTCTCAGCCATAGCCAGTTTGTGTACAAGTAAGCAGGAATGTGTTAGTTTAGCTAAATCTGTTCTCAGGCCACAGGAGGAAGACAAGTCATGGGAGACAAGGGAGTGGCATCCCTAGGCTTTAGGCAATCCCAGAGAAGCCTGGGAGTCAGCTTTGCCATATGAAGCTCACACAACTGATTTTAAAGTTATGCCCCATAGGCTGGAAAGAAATACATTTAAGTCTCTACCAAGCACTTGAGTTCAGAACCACCAAATTATCTTAACCCAATTATCAGAATTTCTTCAAAGTCTTCATAATGGAGAGGAGGAGAGGCAGGCCCCATACTAAGTGCTTTAGAATCCAACCAGGTTGGGTCTGAATTCTGACTTCTCCAATGACTAGCTCTGTGAACTTCAGCAATCCCCTCTGAGTTTCCTAACTCATGAAATGGAGATATTTATTTTACAGGTGGATTGTGAGTATTAAATAGCAACATATGCCTGATACTAAAGCCTGACATATGACTGGCTCATGGAAAAGCAGATTGGGTTTGGTGTTGTGGTGGGAAGTTACCAGAGACCTGCACCCTAGCATCTTCTCCCCCAATACCCTGTCTTGTGTTTTTCACCAATAAGCATGCCTTTTCTAGGACTTTTTTCTAGGGATTTAAAAAAATTACACACACCCTTATTAAAGGGAGACATAGACAGGAAAATAGTGTGTCAGTACTTGCCATTTACATCTTCAAAGGGATGGTTTACTGCCATGTTGGTTTAAGGCACTTGTAGGACACCTGCAGAATAAGTCTCTGAACTGCAAAAGGATGCTAAGTGCATCAAAAACAAGCTTCACCTGCATCATAACTTTGCATAGTTATGCAAAGAGTGCATAACTGTGCAATTTTGCATAGAATCAATGTGGATCAGGCAATAATAAACTTTTCTATAAAACACAGTCAATAGAAACTTCCACAGACACATGAAATAAATCAGACTCATAGACTTTTAGAATGGGAAGAGATCATAGATATGGCAGTGAAGTGATTAACAGCTGTTTAGAGAGTTACTGTGTCAGTAGAGGCCATTCTATTTTTTTTAAGGAAGTCTCCAAACCTACCTAAGGTGTCATAGGCACAGTCAGTGGATATATCATTGCCACTTTCCTATTTTTCCATGGAAACAATGAAGAAATTATTCCTCATCCTACTTTCACTCCAAACACTATTTTTAGTGTTAGCGTTTGCTATGGAAACATTCACTTAGTTCTTTCACCTTAATGTCATATCATTTCACTGATAGAGACAAGGGGGAGCTGCTCCAGCAGTTTTCAGAAGAGAGCATATGTTTTGGGTACCCAACAACTGCCTTATGAGCACGTTTTTGTTCATAAGTCTGTCAAAAATAGTGCCCAAATAGTGACAACTTTCTGTGATTGGAAAAAAACTCTAAATTTGCTTTTTTATATTTGTTTATATTTTATTTTTCATTTATAATTTATCAAATGAATAATGTTGCTAATTTATTCTACTAAGAGGATTAGCTTTCTGTCAAAATTTTGTTGGTGATTAACAGAGACTCGGGAAGCTATAGAATGAGTGTGAGGTGGGCAGGTGCTTAATACAGCCTCTTTTAGAGGCAGGTGAGAGGTACAGCTCAGTCACTGATATATAACCCGTGGCCAGTTGCCAGTGATCCCTGAAACAATGAGGCTGAAGAACATGAGCTGTGAGATCCTGGACAGATCTAACCTTCCACATCTGAATTTCAGTCACGTAGCAAATCGTGCTGGGGAGGCAAGACCAGCTCCAGGAAGCTCCATCTAAATGAAAATCATGAACTGCATTGGGTACTCAGAAACACAGCAGTGTGTTCATTGGCAGAGATTATCACTCTTATTCAGTGCCTTACATTTATACTCCCACATTTGTTCTCCCTGCTTCTAAATTAGTCAGTGTAAAGACTTTTAAAAGATTAGCTGGTTTAAAGCCACATTTGCAAAAGGAGCTATGTGGGCCAGCACATAAATCAGATATATGCTTGTTTTATCTCTCTGCCCAAAAGAAAAGTAGCGGTTTAGACTTTTCTTCATAAGCTTAATTAAAGTTCTCATGTCTCTTACTTGAAATATTCTTCCATATAAACTTAAAATAGGGATTGTTATGGGTATTGTTCCAAAATAATCTTTTAGATTCATACCCAGTCCAGGAAGCTGATATTATTGGACAAACAAATATTTGTTAGGTTAAAATTAGAGTCTTAGAACAAATAACATTATTAGTGTTAAAAACTAGCAAAACTATGATTCTTAGATGGCATAATGAACACTTTAAGAGGGAAGAACTAAAAATGAATCTTACAAAATTTGGGCAAGTTAAAAACCGAAAATGTTTTTGAGTTACCAGAAGATACTGTTATGAACAATCCCGAAAGGTCTATAAATTGAGGAAAGGTATTTAGATGGCTGTGCAAGGGTCCAAAATTTCAGACTATCAGTGTTTGGTATTTGTCAAAAAAGAAAGTGGGAATGCCTAGATGAGTCTCAGCTAAGAGTCTGAATCCCATTACAGCAGTCTGAATAATAACCTCCATTTAAAATATTAAAGTCAGGGGTACCTGGGTGGTGAAGTCAATTAAGTATCTGACTCTTGGTTTGGGCTCAGGTCATGATCTCAGGAACGTGGCATTGAGCCCTATTGAGCTGTATGCTCGGTGTAGTCTGCTTGAGATTCTCTCTCCCTCTTCCTCTGCCCCTCCTGCTCATGCTCCTTCTCTCTCTCTTTTTCTCTAATTAATTAAAATAATAGAATAAGTAAAATATTAAAGTTATTCAGCTGGAATTCAGCCAAGGCATGTTTAATAGGACCTCTGCTATAGACACTAGTGAGTAGGGATGGAAAGTGGAGTTTCCAGCAATAAGGGTAGGGAGTTCTAAGATAAATTTTGTATTAGTTTCTTATTTTTGCAGTAAAAAATTACCATAAATTTAGTGGCTTAAAACAACACTAACTCTTCCTCTTCCCCTAAGCGGCCGGAGGTGGGTGACCTCTGAAAATGGTTCGCTATTCGCTTGACCCAGAAAACCCTACGAAATCATGCAAATCAAGAGGTTCAAATCTTCGTGTTCACTTTAAGAACACACGTGAAAC
>CM053610.1:50202187-50264024 GCA_028646535.1 Procyon lotor
ATCCCAGAAGAAACTGAAGAAACAAAAACTTATGGCCCGGGAGTAAAATCTGCACATAATAAATGCAAATAAAGATAAAAAGAAAAAAAAAAAACACTAACTAAAATTTTGGAGGTCAGAACTCTGATATGTGTCTCATTCAGTTAAAATCCAGGTGTCAGAAGGATTTGTGAATCCATTTCATCGTCTTTTTGAGCTTCTAAAGTCTACCCACTTTCCTTGACTTGTGGCCCCACCCTATACCTTCAGAATCAGCAATATTGACTTGAGTCCTTCTCATACTATCATCTCTCTGCTCCTTCTTCCCTTTTTAAGCACCTCCATGGTTATGATGGACGCACCTGAATAATCCAGGAAAATCTCCCTATTTTAAGGTCAGCTGATTAACAAAATTATTTCCATCCCTGGTAATTTGAATTTTCTCTGAAGAAGGAAGCAACCTCATCTGTTCAGAAGAGTGTGATGGGGACTGAGAACACAGGCTGCATGAGAGCAGTTAGGGCTAGTTGCTGCGGGGAGCGGAGGAAGAAGCTGCCCAGAGACAAATGAAAATAGTGTCCAGTTGTGTCCTTTGGGTCTTCTTCTACCTCCTGACTCAATCAGACTCCTAGACTCATTCATAGCCACTGACTCAGGAATTCCTCTTCTGGATTGCTCCTAAGGATATAATTATAAATGCAGACAAATTATGTACACAGATATTTGTCAAAGAATGTTTTAGAATACCTTCAAATTGAAAACAGTGCAATAGGCAAATGGTAAAATCAATTGGTATATCCACATAATGGACTATTAGCCAGTTATTAAGATTTATATTTATGGAGACTTGGTTATCACATGGAAGATACTTGTAGTATAATGTAGTTGAAAAAATCAGGACTCAAATTATGTATTTGGCTTCATCTCAACTATGTAGAAGACATTTGAATTTGCAGGCTAACTCCATTGCCTTTTTTATGAGAGAAAAACTGGAAGGAAAAACAATCAAATGACAACAGTGACTCCTCTGGGGTTGGAATTTTTCCTTCCTTCTTATTTTATGTGTTGTCCCACTTGTTTTTCAGAGAATGTTTAAAGGTAGTAAGACCCAAGGCAGGCTGGAGATTAAATTTTTGTGGCTTTGGTCTGCATGATTCTGTGATTTTACTCAGCAGCATGGAAAGTTCTGGCTGTAGGAACAGAGGAACCTGATGTAGAGGTGGGGTTTCAGCCAGGAATACAGAGCAAGAGGATCAAGAGATGAGGGCACTGGGAGTACAGAGGAGCAGTTGGGGTGATGTCCATGAGGATCAGGACTGTGAAGGGTGGATGCCATGGAGGGATGACTCTTAAGACAAGAGAGCAAAGAGCAGAAGGCCCCTGGAAAGTGAAAGAGCAGAAGTTTGGCAGAGCAATACCAGGGCGGGGAAGATTTGGAAAGAGGTAGTGGATACCGTAGATTAATATATTTGAGGTAGATAGAGAAATCCAAGGTTGTGACAAGTCATGATTGGAGTTGATGGATTAAGAGATATTTATCAAGCAACTACTATGTAGAAACACTCTGCTAAGTGCTGGATATGCAACAATCATGCTCAAAACAGATACAGACTCTGCCCTCTTGGAGTCATGCTCTGATGGGGGCATTCAGTGTGAAACCAAAAATAACCCCTTACAAAGTGGGATATGTACTCTAAAGAAGAGGTGCAAGTGGGAAATGCAGGCCAAGAAAAAAGACCAAAGGAGGTGACATTTAAGCTAAAACCTGCAGGATAAGAGGGAGTTAGCAAGGTGAAGTCAGGTGAGGGTAAGGTGAGGGGCAGAAACAAAGTATTCCAGGAGAGGGGTCTGTTCAGGCAAGGGCATCAGGGCAGGAAAGAAGTTGGAGTGTTTAGTGACTGGAAGAAGGCCAGTTTGGTGTGCAGTGAGTGGATGGTGGTACTGAAAGGAAGCCCATGAAAGAGAGGCGAGGAACAGATTTGGCTCCCTTAAGGGATTTGAATTTTCTCCTAACTGCATGAAAACCAATAGAAGGGTTTTGAAAGAGGGAAATGACATGGTCATTCATATTACTGGAGGAGGTCAGGAGGGACAGTGGCTGGGATCTGAATACTGTTGTATAGCCAACTTATGGAAAAAGTCCTTCAGGAATAGGATTGATGTGCCTTCTGACTGTCACACTGTTCAATCTGACCTCTGTCACCAAGGCTCACCTGGGCATAAGGACAGCATCGTTTTTTCCTGGATAGTTCCTGGCTGATCCTTCACTTCACTTCTCTACCTGGGTAGGGATGCCTGTGCCTATGGGGTCTATTTTTGGAACCCAGAGAAAGACAGGCAGTTTTTGTGTCTAATGAGGACCCAAGAGCAGAATCTTGGGATAAAAACACTAAACTTAAATACTCTCGTTTTCTGATATCCCTACGGATTCCTCTTCCTGAGTGTGGGAAGGACTACTTCTTTCTTTTCTAAGCTGAAAGGCGGTTTTGAGTTTGCGGAATCAGTTGCCACTTTTAGAAAGGCAGCTTGTTGGGTGCCGAGCGTGCAGACTGGGGGTTCTGCCACTACTTCCTGCATGACCGTGCACACATTACTTGCCATTTTCATGCCAGAGTCTCCTCATCTACAACATGGAGATGATAACAGAACCTCATCTGGAGAATGAGGGTAAAGACTGATCTTAGCTCAGGGTTCTTCTGGGGACTGAATGATTTAAATGAGCGATTAATTGTAAATGGCTTAGAACAGTGCCTGGCATTTGATAAAAATGTGTTCCCAGATGAGGTGCAATATACTTAGAAACAGCAGAGTCTTCTTTCTTTTGCCCTATCAGTGAGGTTCTCAGGCATAGTGATGAGGTTTTCTGGAACCCTGGGGTGGGAGGGGTGGAAAAAAGAAACCCCTGCTCTTAACTTTATGGTTGTCGGTGCAGGCTTCCAGAAACTACATGGTTCTCTGTTTCCTTTGAACCTCTACCAAAGCCTTGCTAACCTTTTAGCCTTTTCTCAACCCAGCTTCAAGGTTTGGTCCAAGAAGCACTGAAGAGGGAAAGAGCTCTTTTGAGCCACATGGCAGGGCCCTGGGGACTGAAGTACTCAGCAAGAAGGTGGATGTGACTGGGAGGTGGGAGGGGGGCATTTTAAATGGGCCTGCTCTACCAGGTGCCAGATAATTTCCCATTTTCCTAACCTATTCACTTAGTTCCCTACCACTTTCTATTTTGGGTGTTGACACCATGTTCTTTCTCAGCCTTAGCTAATCACCAAGAACTTTGGTTTTTGTTCTCTCAAAACCGCCAGTAACTTCAAAAGCCACCCACAGTACACAAATAAAGCCAGAGGCTTAAGATATTCGGGAACAAATAAAATTCTTAGGTGAAAAGGTGACTTATAGAGTCAATAAATATTTAGTAGTTACAACAAAAAAAATGTGATTTTGAATAGCAAGAAACAGAGGCTCAAGATGAGAGAAGGGTGTGTAGATTTGCTTGTTCAGTATAGTTTGAGGATTTTGAAAAGAGGAAACACACCTAACAAAGTCATTGTCTCTGAGAGTGATGAGTCATCTGTCCATTTCAAATGCAGGTTATTAACCTGGGGGGCTGTAGACTGATTCCCAATATAAATGCATTCCTTTCATGCAAGGAATTTATAAAGCTCTTAACCATCAAAGGGGGCTTTTAAGTGAACAGCTTGTGCCAAATGGATATTTAAAAATTTTAAAGGAAACTTCTCTTTATATGCTCAAGTAAATGGGATCTGTCTTTAGCCATTTTTCCCTGCCTCAGATTCTTCTATTCAAGATTTTGATCATGCTTGAAGCCAGAGGTGGAGAGAGCCCCTTCCAGGGTTCTACTCAGGCTCTGAGGCAGATAGTTATGCAAACGTTGGCTTCTCCCCCTCCTCAGTTATCTGCAGGGAGAAATCATCAGACCCACCATCCTAGGATGTGGTGCAGATTCTGGGTGGTCCCTACATAACACCGCCAATGTCGCTGATAATTCGGTCGTCGGGTAACACTCTCTGACATTAGCTTTACCTCTTCTAGCTGAAGCGTGAAATTTTCTCCCGTGAATTGTCCTGGCCTCTGTCTCTGCGGGCACACAGCTCACGTTCATCTTCCCTCCCTGCCGGAAAAGCTCCCTGCTCTTGGGGCACATGGTCCTGGGCTGTGCAATCAGCCGAAAGAGCTTCCCTGAGGGCTCTCCAGTTGGTGAGCTGAGCGACCACCCGAGGCCAGTAAGTTTCCTAAGACGATCTTCTTAAATAGACCAGCCTGTCTTTAAAAGAAAAAAAAAAAGGGGGGGGGGGGTGCAGTGAGCCTGAGAAGTCATCGGCAGCCTTTCTTCCCACACTTGCGGTATCACAACAATGATTCACCTCAGCACAGGGCGGCAGCTTCCCTAATTAGCCTGGAGACGCTCCGGACCCACACGGTTATAAAAAAAAAAACAAAAAAAAAACTTTTACTTTTATTCAAATACACACTTCCCACCCACTGCGCCCACTCCCTTCGGCCCCGGGCCCGCGGGCCGCCTTCTCTGCGAGGCGGATCCGGAGTGCCCAGCCCAAGGCCCCGCACCGTTGGCCGCCAAGCCCCCTGGTGACCTGGAAGGTTGAGGCTGGAGTCGGGCCGAATCTCTCTCCTCCAGGGCGCGCAGGGCGCCCGGGCGTGGACTCCTCGTCCTCCAGGCCCGTCGGGGTCGCCAGGGGACCCCGGCCTCGCCAAGGTAAGGGAGCCCCGACAGTGCCTCCGAGCGGACCGGCCGAAGCAGGGCGGCGGGAGCAGCCTCAGGGTGGGGAGTGGTCCTGGCCCGGCGCTCGGGGACAGCGAGGGCCCGCCGGCGTCTTCCCCCACCAGCTGTCGGCTGCCGCTCGGCGGCAGGAGCGCCGCGCCGCGCCGCGGGGGAGGTGCGCGCGGCGGCGGCGGGCGAGCCGAGCGGAGCGGCGCGGCGCGGCGTCCGCCCCCGCCGAGGCGAGCGGAGCCGAGCGGAGCCGGCGCGCCTGGCGCTGGGAGCGCGCGCCGAAGCAGCCTGAGGGCCGTCCGCGCGAGGGTCGCTCCCGCGCCCCGCTCTCCGGCCACGGCCTCGGACTGTGGAGAGGCCAGCGGCCACCTGCTGCGTCGCGCCGCGGGCCTCGGCGTTCCGGCGCGGGCGGCTGAGAGGTTCCGGGCGGGGGCCGCCGGGCGCGCGCGCCCACGGCAGAAGCCTTCCCCGCACCCTGCGGACGGTGTCCCTCCTGCGCTTCGCCGAGCCTGCGCCACGCTCCTGTGCCAGGTACCGGGGTGGTTGGAAGCGGGTTGGCTGCGAAGCGTGCGTGGGCCGACGACCGGGGGCGCAGGAGACCCGGGCGGGGGCGGTGCAGACCGAGTCGCGCGCGCCCAGACGTCGGGCCAGATGTGGGACGGCCGGGACAGAGCCCACCTGGCCAGGTGGCCCCTCGGACCGGGGGTTGGGGGCGCGATCCCCGCGGCCGCCTCTTGGGGCAGCGCGGGCCCGGGCGGAGGTGAGGCAGACGCGCTCACCCAAGTGCCCGAAGTTTCCCCTTGCTCACTTTGCTGGACTTAACTTTGAATTGTGAGGCGAAGCTTAGCAATTTCAAGCTTTAAGAAAACACAGGAACAGGAAAGACGGTCTTGCCGGGTTTGAATTGTTAGTATAGGAAGTATTTGTGCCCGCTGTCTCTAAAGGCCATCGCAGGAGAAATTAGTGGACAAATTCACTGCCTTTCTTATACTTTAGTTAATGGTTTGTTTGTAAATAGGTTTTAGGCTTTGATTACAAGCCACCAGTATACGATTTGGGGTTGATCTAAGAAATATTCAAATTGGGGGTGTGATTTTTTAAAAAAATCATACTTGACATGCAATGTTTTATTAAGTTTCCAGTGCACAGCATAGTGATTCGACAGTTCTATACGTTATGCAATGCTTACCACAGTGTTCAAATTTTTAATCACAAAATAGATCTCGAACAGATGCTTCACATCAGGTAGAGCTTTAATTTGAGGTTAACAAGTGATCAGAGCATAGGTAGTTACTCAAATGAGCTAATATCTGGCTTTTGAAATGCAAGGAAAAAGGAATGGCACCGCTTGAATTGGACTTGTGTAGGTATAGGCTGACAGCTGGCTTCGTGTCACTGCCGAACACTTAATTTTGAGCCAGGAAATTTATCAAGTGGGAGACAAGCAGCTGTGTGATCCCTTCAGAGCCCACCCCATACCTTCCCGAGCTGGTATCTTAAAATATCCTATTCCCTTATTCAAGCCTGCAAGCTTCCTTCATTTACATAAGGCGCCCCGGGGACCGTGGAATAAATCTATTTAGACCTCTGGTATTCAACCTGGAACTCAGCCACCACCCCCCACCCCCGCACACACCTGGAATCGTGGAGCATGGTGGTCACTCCTAAGAGCCCTTCGAGGTTATAAAATCGTGAGAGGAAGCATCTGGAGAGGGCCCCCGCCGTGGTATCTGGGATCCCTGTCTTTGGGGGCTGGTGGAGAAGCGTTGAAGTGGCTGGTTTCCTGGCTCTGCCCCAGTGCCATGCTGAGCCGTGTTGGAGCCTGAGGCAAAAGGAAAAATCACAAATGAGAATCCTGTCTTTATTTAAAATTGTGATATTTAGTACAACATGGATTTTGTGTTCATTTTGATGTTTTAAAACATTGCATTAAAACATTCGCCTTAGGGAGTTTTTTGGCATCCCCCTAAATATTGTGCCTGAGGTGCATGACTTACTTGCCTCTAGTTTGAGACTTGCCTGTGAGCCCAGTTTCTTAACCTCTGTAAGCATCCGTTTCCTCGTTTATAAAATAAAATAAAATACGTGGACCCTCCATGAATGTTGCACAGTTAATGCACGGCTTGAGGCTTTGCATAGAACAAGCCACGTGGGGACGGTGCTAGGGTGGCTGTCCTATTTGTATGGCCCCTCAGCCTGGTCATCTTGAGCTAGTCACGGAATCCTGCTGAGTCTCTGCTCCCAGGGATGCTGGCGGGGTTCAGTGAGGGAATGTGTGTGAAGGCACTGGCCCTCCTGGAGGCCAAGTTTTCAGTGATGGCTTGAGGGGCCTGGATTTGCTTTGCAAGCTTGCAACCACTTGCTTTTCCTCTGGAGGCTGTGCCTTGTCATAGACAGACACTCTTAAATTCTGCTTGTGTTGCACGAAGATCCTTCAGAAGAAGTTGAACCAAAGTAGAGATGTTTCCTGATGAGGGTTTATTTTGGAGTGGTGACATTCACCAGCCACAGGTCATAGTATGCAAAACATTTTATAAGTGAACTTAATTTTGCTGCTCCAAACAAAATGACTTTGGTTCCCTTTTGGTATATTTAGTCCTCGTTCGTGGTTGTGATTCTCCTAAGCCCAAATCAAGTAGTAGTATCTCAGTCACTCAGTCACTATCTAGTTTAAAGCAGCTTGGTCCCTTGGGAGTCCGTGTCTCTCTCTGGATTACCCCTGAGGGCCCCTTCTCCCCACATGTGGTCTCTGGGCACCAGGAGAAGGTTGTAGACATATCACGGTGTTTGGGAGAGTGGCTCCTTGCCAGTCATCTGGTCCTCTTGCTGTCCTCTGGCGAGTTTCCCCTCCCCATGACTGGGCCTCCTTTCCCTGTTTGCAGAGCATGGTCCAGCTGGGTTTCCCTGGGCTAAGCCACAGCTGGGACCTGGCTCCTGCATCTGGCCTTGAGCTCGGCACACTCTGGGTCTCTTCAAGGTCTCTCCCCGGCACATGAGAAACTGCCCAGGTTGGGTGGCACTATGCTAGGCTTCCATTTCCACTGTATTAAGCGGTCCCCAGTGTTCCCAGTGGGAAGCAGGATGAAAACTTCCCATGCTTTCTGTGTCCCCCTCAGCCTCCAAGGGATTTTCTTTCTTTACTACCCCTTTTCCTCTGGGCAAAGTGCACAGGGGTGGGGGACTTTAGGAAGCCTCCAGGTACCTCTTTTCTCAGTACCAGAAGAGTTTTTTTTTTCTTTTAAGATTTTATTTTTAAGTACTCTCTGCACACAGCATGGGGCTCAAACTTACCACCCTGAGATCAAGAATTATATATTCCAACACTGATGGAGCCAGCCAGGTTCCCCAAGAACTTTTTTTTTTTTTTAATTTGTGGGGCAGATCTTCATTAGGTCATATCTTCTATCCTCTGTGCATTGTGATTTAGAATAAAACTTTGGGATCAGCCCTTCCAAGCTCTCCACTTGATATGCAGAAGGAATTCAAACATCTTTTTCTATTAACCCCCCCTCCCCCCGCCATTCCCCAGAAAAAATCAAATGCATCCTGGTGGGTGTGGGAAGGAGTCAGGGAGGAACAAACTGGGAAAATAGGGAAGAAGTTCCCTTTCTCTCCCCCTTCTCCATCTTTCTGGCAGGCTGACCTGGGTTATGTGCCCTGGACTTCCTAATATGTGAAAAGCTGTAGGACCCACTGGAGATGCCGGTGACAGGCTGGGAGGAAATAGGGAAAGAGCAGCTTTGAAGCTTTGGTGGTGGGTGGGAGAAGAGACTAGCTTTCTGCTTGCACATTACCTAGTTCAGTCTGGTAAACCAATTTCATGTGGATTGATGTCTTTCAAACTACCACCCCTATTTATGCTGCTGTTTCTGCATCATCAGAATGATGTACCATGTACTTGGCATTTACTAAAAGCATAGAGAAACACAGAATAATCCAAGTCACAATTAGCTGCTTCTTCAGGATGCTTAGGAATTATTTGGAGAATAAGATTAGCCTTTAGGAAGCCTAAACCTATAAAGCTAAGCTCTGGGTTTTGTTCACATTCAGTGGAAGGCTAAGTGGACAGGGAAGGCTTCTTGGAGGAGGTGACTTTAAGTAACATTAAGACTTAGCCACACATGGGGCCCCTGACTGTCACAGTCAGTTAAGTGGCTGCCTTCGGCTTGGGTCATGTTCCTGGGGTCCCTAGATCAAGTTCTGCATCGGGCTCCCTGCTCAGCAGGGAGTCTGCTTCTCCCTCTGCCCCTCACCCTGCTCATGCTGTCTCTTTCTCTCTCTCTTTCCATCTCAAATAAAGAAACAAAATCTTAAAAAAGAAAAAAAGACTTAGCTACGTGGATATGAGGTGAAAGAGAACTTTGCATGAGAAGTTCTTGAGTGCCTAGAGACAGAAAGCCTTCCCAGGGGTGGCCTTTTAGGACCCGCTTGTGGCTTGACCCTTCCTGGGGTCATGCTTATCCCTTTGGTTGTCTCGGTACCTGTAAACACTGGCACAGTTCCTGTGATCTGTAGGTAGGACAACAGGAAAGGGTGGCATTCTGAGTTCCTTGTGTTTATGCAGTGGAAATTAGAAGAGTTTCCAACTAACCCTGTTTTCTGAGATAGATATTTGTATCTAGAAAATAAGTTTAAACTTTTAGGTCAGGTCAGTGGTCCTTGAGACCCATTTGTAATTCTGAGGAATTACCTGAGTAGTCTTTGTATTGCTTTAACGTGCTATCACCTAGAATTCTGAGCTCAGCGGGTCACGAACCAGAAGATGCCACGGGAATTTAGTGGCTCATTGACAAGACACAGTGAGACAGGTGTAACCATGCAGCCAAGGGACCCTCCTCCCAGGTGTCAGCACTGACTCCATGCAGACCCTTGCACTGTTGCTGTGCACATTCCTGGGAGGAAGCACTCGCAAGTATTTTCCTTATGATTAAGGTATCTGTGAAAAGGAATTACCAAAGAACCTTTTGAGGAGTAGAAAGTTATTTATTTGCTGAAGCCTCTTCCTGGCCCTGATGGGTGAGGCTGATTTGTAAATGTATGAAGTTTGAGAACTTCCAGAATACTTGGCCTCACCTCTGAGGTCCGTACACCAGTCTCATCATGGTTTCCGCCCCCAAATTCTCATGTTTGTGGGAGGCGATAGAAGCTTTAACTTTGGTATGTGTGTTTCCCAAGAAACTGCTCACAGAACAGCCATCCTGAATGTGGGATTTGAAACTGTCAGAGGGAGTTTGCTTTCTTAAAGCAGGTGGTCCAGACAAGGGGCACAACCAGGGCTCTGGTCTCAGCTGTGCCACGCCAGAGCCCCTGCAACCGTGGGCACCCCATAGAATGAGGTTGGAGGTGATACACACACACACACACACACACATCATGCATCACTTGAGGTACTGCTTCATACATTATTTATGACTGTTATTCTTCCAGTGTCTTTTTTAAGAAGGTGCAAGGGCACATTGCACATAATTGTAATTCCCAGTTAGGACTCCCTAATAAGTACCCTGAAGCAATAAGGGTCCTCTGCATCCGAGACCTGATGGCACTGAAGGAAAATGAGCAAATCTGCTGCAGAGAGAGCGCCTGAGCAGAGCTGGTGGTAGATGGCATGTGGGAAGCATGCAGTGAGGAGGAAGGGGAAAGAGGCACGGAAGGTAGCATGGGTAGGAAAGAGTGTGAACAGGTGGAAGAGCCTCAGCGCTTGAGGCCTGGGGTACGCATGTTCACGTGTTCCATTACTCTCTGCAGCCTTAGCTTGCCCTGCACGTGTGTGGTTACAAGGAGCAGAGTTCAGGTGCTAGCAGGGCCACAAACGGGACGTGCCCTGGGCCAGTCGTCTCTCAATCTCTCTCTCTCTCTCTCTCTCTCACACACACACAGACACACACACACACTTGTTCTAGTGGCGAGACGTAGGGATGATTCTGCCCTGCCACATCTGTGGCTCCCCTGTGAGCCTGATGAACTGCGATGGGTTAGAGGATCAGAATGGGCATCACCAACGGGTAACCAAATTGCCACCAATATTAGCTTCCTCTTATATATTTCGTCTCATGCATATGAATATGTCATGAATATTTAGTACCTTTACACCATTTAGTGTATCATGAATATTTTCTGCCCAGCTGCCTTGGGTATATTTAGTGCCTCATGAATATTAGGCATCTCTTGTCCTTCCACACCTTTTTGTTTTGTTCAATACACATATCATCTGTACTAAACATATCTTACAAGTCATCCATCCCCTCTGCTGTCTTTTCTTTGGCATTGAATAGTCTCAAACGATATCTATTACACTAACTTAGTCTCTTAAAATCATGTTCCAGGTTGAATGTATCTTTGTGAAGCCACTGTCCCATCGAGACAGGTGAGTCCAAAATGTGTGGGGACCACTGGGCCCAGGTGTAGGTCTGTATAGGCTGAGCGAGCTTGCTCATACCCACTTCCGGTTTGCAGACCAACGCTGAAATGCATGCTCAGGGCTGCATTCTGCCCTTGGCTCCTTAGGAGAGAAGTGCCCATGGGGCGATGCCCATCCGTGAGGGTTTACGTGCTGCTCTGAGCCTTGGGCAGGTTAGCTTTTGGGCTGGTTGTAGCTGTGTGGCCGGGCACAACCTCTGCACCCAACAGGTGCAGGGATGGGGGCACTGGGCATGGGGACCCTCTGGCTCAGGAGCTGGGTGTCTTGACTTCTCCTTACTTGTCTGCTGCTGCTGATGTGGGCCGTGCCGTGAGCCTCTCAGAAGCTTTGTCCCCTCTCTGCAGCTGCTCTTCCCACCTGGGTTTAATACCACACTCCTCATCCCAACGTGCATTCCATCATCTTGCTTTAATACCCTAATTACTCATCTGTTCTTGCCCCCTCCCCCCAAGAAGTGGTAGCGAGAACTTTTCCGTGGTCCTTTCTGCATGGAGGGTTTAGGACTTGGAAGCCGCGAGTGCTAACTCCGCTAATGGAAGCGAGGAGGAGGATGGGGTTGGTTGGCGGGTCAGACCCACGCACTTGATGTCTGAATCACTCGGTCGGGCCGCTTCACCTGGTGATTCACTCTCTGCCAACAGGGATTACGTCCAGAGTAATTCGAAGTGGTCACGAATGTTTGGATGGTTGCTGGGTGTCAGCCACATGCTCCACTGAAAGTCAGATCTTTAAGTCGCCGTGTAGTAGCATCTCCAGTACACTGTTTGGGTCAGACAGGCTCTTAAACTATGAACACAAAACATTTTGCAGATTTGAGTCACTGTTTTCTGAGGTTTGGCCCGTACCATCTTGTTTCCCTCTTGGCTTTCGTGAGCAAAGATGGTTCCTTCAGTTGAGGTGTTCAGGTAAGTGTGGTTTCCCCTGCACCACGTTTAGAACTGAAATCACTGGGTGTGTTTTGTGGGTCCTGGGGCATCCCAGGGGCGTCTTTAGGTGGTGAAGGAACCACCGCAGACAGGACTCGGCCAGGCTGGCGAGCAGGGAGGGCCCAGAAGGCAGCAAACTTGGCGCGGAGTAGGCCTGCCAGCCGTCTGGAGTGCCGACCAGACTTGTGACTTGGCTCGTCACCGTCAGGCTGCTCTTTGGCTGCTCCCTCAGGTGGCACGAGGCCAGGTGCTGCCCAACACGCCGTCTCCACCACCCGGTGAACCCAGGGGTGGAACATGAGGGGGCGTCTTGATAGATTTGAGCGTATATACCTCTAAACTTCTGTCTGTGCTATACTGAATATACGTGTGTGTGTTTGCGTGTGTGTGTGTTTGTGAACAAAAGTATATATTTAATACAAAGAAGTAATGTCTGGGGGCGCCTGGGTGGCTCAGTGGGTTAAAGCCGTTGCCTTCGGCTCAGGTCATGATCTCAGGGTCCTGGGATCGAGCCCCACATCGGGCTCTCTGCTCAGCAGGGAGCCTGCTTCCCCCCACCCCCCGCCTGCCTCTCTGCCTACTTGTGATCTCTCTCTCTCTGTCAAATAAATAAGTAAAATCTTTAAAAAAAAAAAAAAAAAGAACTCATGTCTGTATTGTTTTGTGTTGCCTTTTTGCATGGCTGTGAGGCTGTGCATGGGTAACCACAGCTTGCTAACCCAAGTCCTCTGTTGGATGGATGTTTAATTAGGTTATTTTCAGCCTTTTGCCTCTTATAACAGTAGGACAGTGAACATCCTTGTCCATGCTCTTTAGCACGTTTGGTTGGTTCCTTCCAAGTACTAGCTCATAAGTAGATTTCCTGTATATGTACCTGTCTCCTCCTTTGATATGTCCTCCCTGGAATGATCTTCTTTCACACTAGAGGTTTATTTATTTATTTATTTTTGGATGAGATTTCTTGCATCTTGGTCGACTGTCTTCAGCATCTGTGTTACTCAGGATTTGCTCTAGTTAGTTTAGGCAGAAGAAGATTTAATGCAGGAAATTAAGGGCTGACAGAATTGTTGGAAGCTTGGCCCTTGGCCAGACCGGCGAGAGTGACCCCCTCCCATCCCAAACCTGTTCCACAGACGTCCCTTTTTCTGCTCCATGGACATCCATGAAGTGGGGAGAGAGGCTCTGGGATTTCCACCACACACCCCCCAGACTCCCCAAGGGAAAAACCTGATGCCTCCATGTTCACAGAGATGCACAGGAAACTCCTTTGTGTGGGGAGTCTGGCAGGGAGGGAGGCTAGGAAGTGTGGTCCTTGGTTTTCTAGGCTCCAGCAGGCAGTACACAAGCCGGGCAGTGTGCATGGCCTCTCAGCCTTTATTTGTTTTTCTAATGTTGCACTTTTAATATTGTATTTGACGCAGGCAGAGGTGAGATTCAAAGACTGTAGCCACAGGTACAGTGGGCCTGGTCCCTGTCTCATGGAATCAGTCATTCTGCTCTCACAGAAGGCCCAGAATCTTTCATGGATAAAGTTTTCGTTTCAGTCCCCGCGGACATGAGCCCCAGCCTCCTTCCTGCTCTCTCTCAGAAACCAGATTAGAAGCTTCCCCAGACTAAGCTTTGTTCAAAATAGGTGGCAAAACAGCGTGAAGCCACACACAAATAGTTCCTGCACACTTTCCTGGTCTATAGACCGTGTAGTTGAGAATTGGATCCCCAGAGACCTGCCTCAGGAGGAGGGGCGTGGGCTGTCCGGTTGTTTCCTCTCGGCATTCGAGACCCTGTGCTCTCCCCGCTCCTTTCCTGGCAGTGTCACGTTCATGCTCAAGAGCCCTCAGTTATTAGGCATGGAGAGGAAACACGAGTCAACCTGCTGCTAAGTTAAGAGCCAGGTTTGTGTTGGTTTTTTTTTTTTTCATGAGCCATAATTGATTAGAAGTCAGTTATTGAACTGTAGTTCTCCTTGCCTCTTGAAACAGGCTTTTTTGCATAATCACTATGAATTCAGGTGTTTGTAGGGTGCCAGGGTCCCCTCTGAGTGGATTACTATATTTTCAGCAAGAAAAGCATTGCTGAGGCACAGTTCCAGGAAAGACTGTGTCTTTGGTGATTCCACGCCCCTCCGTGGGCCAGGTGTTCTGGTGACTGAAGGTGCACACCTTTCTGGCCCTAAACGCGCCCTCTCCCACTTACAGTAACTGCTACCTCTTCAGAGAGGGACTATTTAAAGCAAGCTGGTGGCCCTTAACTCGAAGCTCCACGGCGGACGCTGGGGATGAGGAGAGAAGAGCCCACCCTCCAACTCAAGGTGGGGTGTGACAGCCCTTAGGACTTCTCCGGGGAGGGCCCAACCAATCGTGTTTTAGAAACCCATCAGAGAAATCGGATCTCTTAAAAAGGGGGAAGTAATAGTGACTCCATACATCCCAAGTGATTGACCTCAGATTTCTACAGCACCTTCCTTCTAGGAATTAAAAAATAGGACTTAACTTATATTTAATGCTGTTTCTCTTTCTTTAATTTCTCGGGTGTACCCTGACTGTATATTTTGAAGCAAACTGGAATAATAATTCTCCCAGCAACAGACGTTTTTATTTCAGCTCCTCCAACCATATAAAATGAGATTCTGAGGTGTGTGTGTGTGTGTGTGTGTGTGTTTGAGAGAGAGAGAGAGAGAGATAAACGCTGGCTGATCCAGGCTGCCTGTTGCGTAATCCCACACACCCCTCCACTCCGCCACTGATCTTATACTTTAAAGTAATAAGGTGTGAGTATGAGTGTTAAAGAAGAGTCTCTTTCCAGCCCAGAGAGTCCGTGACGTCAGAGCCGGTCACTAGATTTAATACCTGTTGAAGGCCGGTATTTCACCTTCCCTCACGGAAGCCTTAGAGTCACCCTGTGCCTCTTGTAAATAAGGAAACTAGGGCCCAGAGAAGTGGAGTAACTTGGCCAAGGCCCCTCAGCTAGTGAGTGAACAAGCTGTGAACCCAGCTTCACTGCCCACCCCATTTCTCTCAGAAGATGATTTCCCCTTGAAAATCACCCAGGCACTCACCCCTCTCCTCCCACAGCGTGTGCGGTTGTTGGCTCCCTTGCTATTACCTGGAGCTGGCACCAGTTAGCGAACACACCGGGTGCTGTCATGGTGGCTTCACCCCTCACTGTTCTTATCCCCACTTTGCAGAGGAGCAAACTGAGGCCCAGAGAGGTTGTGGGACTTACCTAAATCACAGTACACAGCGGAGCAGGGATTTGAATCCAGTGTCCTTCGTTGCCTTGCTTTTAACTCGCCTTGAACTTTGTTAACTTGACAATGGCACGGAATTGTCTTTGTAACTCCCCCAGGGTTTTACTTACTGAGTGAACACTCTGGTCAAATTATTCCCTGAGGTGTGCACGGGGCCTGGGGCATGGGAGGGACTCCTTATTCCCTGGTCAGCCCCCCCCTCGAGCCCACCTCCCTGACTTCCCACCCACAACTGGAGTCTACATGGAGACCCTTCTTCCCTCCTGCCTCTCCTGGCCAGCCTGCAGCGGCTTTCCAGGGCAAGGAGAGGAGGGCAAGGCCACAGGTAGAGGTGGAAGGGCAGGGCAGGGGGCTGGGCCGAGCACACCCTGGCAGGTCCCTGGCTGTTTGGGTCACCTTGAGGACGGCCTTGGGCTCGTTTTCTTCCTGTGCACACTGGGAGCTTGAGATAGATGCCTCTCAGGGGTATTGGGAGAAGCAAAGGCAATAGATCATGTGGAAATGGCAGATATGCTGTAACCAGTGGATAAGAGTGAGTTAGAAATGACGTTTTGTTATAATCAAGCCCTTTTTATTTCTAGTTAGAATAAGGCCTTGTGACTGGGGGCTGTGGGCACAAAGCCTGACTCTCCCAGTCTCCAGCCATGTGGTCTCTCAATGTCCCTGTCCCCACCTAGAACATGGGGATGGGACTAGTACCCACTCAGAGGGTACTTGTGAGGACTGACTGGACTGCTAGCATCGGTAACGTGCCTGGCCAGGGCGAGCACATTCTTAACCCCTTGCTCACCTGAAGGAGTAAAAGCTAAATGGCTGCCCCTGACATAGAGGTCAAAGGCCAGAGAAATACAGAAAAAAATTACACTTCCTTACAACTTAGAGCCCACTGACAAGTCCTTGAGATAGGCAGAGTGACTCCAGGAACTCAACTGCCTTGACGTTAACACCGTGCTTGTGTTCCCTCTCTTGCGGCCACTCTATCAAATAAATAAATAAAATCTTAAAAAAAAAATACTTTGCTAGAGGCAAAAGGCAACCTTGGCTTGACGTTAGCCTGACCTCTAGGATCCTGTAATTCTACTTTAACATAGGAATATCCCTTTGGAAACTTCCCTTTATCTCGACCTCCCCACCCCCAAGATATATGTTGGCCATCATCCTCCAAGCATATGGCCCATGATACACATCTGAAGGGTCTCATGACGAAGGATTTACTGGACAGTAGTAAATGACCTTTTCCTAACAACAGCTAGCCCCTTAAGGTTGCTTCCAAATTCCTTAGAGACTCAGTGCTATTCCTAACCCCTCTCCCAATTTGAAAGTATACACAACCCCAGTGTGGCTCTTTTCTGTCCACATGTCCTATCCCCAAGCTTTAATAAAAACCACGATTTTTTGCACTGAAGATGTCTTAAGCATTCCTTCTCTGAACCCCAACATTTCACATCATTACCATCTGTGAGAATAAAAACTGAACAGGCACAGTGAGGGAGAGTGGGTTGGAGCCCCCGTAAGCTGAGCATGTGCTGTCCTGCAGGCACTATTAGGCACTTAAGGAATCTATTACCCCACTATTCTGGGAGTAACCTTTCAAAGCAGAAATGATTAGCCCTGTTTTGAGGTGAAGAAACTAAAGCTCAGGGAGGTGAAAGGGATAAGCTCGTTCCCGTCCGAGGAGACTTAGGGGGCTGTGTCCTGAGTCTTTCTGGCTCCACGAGACCATCCTAAGGGAAATGGTTACCATGTACTAGCATGATTAGCTGCAGGAGCAAATAGTTCCCAAACATTGTTTGTTCTTGTTTCTCCCCCATTCCCAAATAAACACTTCTGTTGTGACATCATGCTAATATACTACCAGGTCTTTGCTCTTCTGGTGGACAAAAGTTACGGTTTAAGCCCCTTACTACCAACCAAATGGGAATTCCCATCTGAACTCACATCGGTGAGCAAGGTCCAGAATGGCCTACAATGGTGTTTGGTTTCGTAAAGGCTGTAGCTAGCTAGAGTGCCTGGTGTTTCTGAGAATGTGGGTCCCTTTGTAACATCGAACAATTTGGGAAAACTTTCAAATGACAGTAACTATATTTTTGTGAGCCATCAATGAGGAAATATATATTAACAAAAATACACAATGAATTTTAAAGCTCATCTCAATAGCTTTGAATTTTATTAATCACATCTACACATACTGGAAAAAAAAAAGGACCTGTGTGTGCATGTGACATAATATTGATGTCCTTTCAAGATAAAGCTTGTAGAACAGGGGTTCATATGTAAAGAACTAAGGATATATGTTTGGAAATTGGGTATCTGTCGCCTTTAAAAAAAAAGGTGGATGTGCCCTTTCACAGTTTGCTTTTTTCCTGGTGGGTATTTTGCTTGCAATTTCAGTATGTTCCACCAGGGGGTGCCTGGGATCAGGATGCTTCTGCAGTGGATGCGGCTTCACCCCAGCGATGAGACCAAGTGTTGTTTTCTCTTCCTGAATGTCTTCTTTTTAAGATAAAAATACTTTAATTGCAAAAAATATATAAATTAAGAGAGCATGGTCTAAAAGAAGTAACCAAACATGAAGACAAATTTAAAAGATATAGCAAGCTAAATAACACCAAATTTCCAATGATTAATTATTGCTTAGTTTTTCTAATTTGGATTTACTTTTTTCTTAGCTCACAGGCATTAGAAACAATCCCAAGCATTGGCCACTGCACTATATCCAAAGGGTTTAAGGTATCACAGCCCAGTATAGCTTTTTTTTTTTTTTTTAAAGATTTTATTTATTTGACAGCGAGAAACACGGTGAGAGAGGGAACACAAGCAGAGGGATTGGTAGCGGGAGAAGCAGGCCTCCTGCGGAGCAGGGAGCCCGATGCAGGGCTCAATCTCAGGACCCTGGGATCATGACCTGAGCCGAAGCCAGACGCTTAACGACTGAGCCACCCAGGCGCCCCTCCAGTATAGCTTTACTATTAAAAATACACAGATTGTCTTAGCCACTTAGGGACCATGAGGTACCTCAGACCCCTCCCTTTCCCCTGGACCCCAGCAGAAGGCTCTGGGACTCTTGTGGCCATGTCTTTCCCCTAGTAACCCAGTCTGGAAGGGTGTCTTGGCCTCCTCTTCACCTGTGAGAGAGAGCTGGGTGTTGAGCTAGTTTGGATATGAGATACACAGCCACAAGAAACTCAGTTCACCTGGTTAAAATTCAGTCTGTGTATTCTAGTCAGTGTTCCCTCAGTACACACTTATCAGGGCCCCTGTGGAGCTCCCAGCCTCTACCATAGCTGCAGATATATACATGTAAGTGCAGCGAAGATGACAGGTGAGGGCAGTGGGTTCCCCTGGGGCAGGGTGTGGGGGGTCTGGGTGGTGGAGACACTGGCCAGGCTTGAGCCGGGTCTGCCACAGGGCGTTTCCAGGGAACCCCACCGAGCTGACTGGCCCAGTAGACATGGGAGGCAGGAGGCTGAGCATCTGAAATAGTTTCAGGGGCCCACAGAAAGGTTTTCATTTCTTTAAAACTCAGAAGGGAAACAGGAACTTTAGATTCAACAAGATGTTTTAATACCTAATCGTCTTTATGCTGAGGTGATTGTAACATATACTTTTTCATTGCTCTTTAATAGAGGAGAAGACCCACATAGGCAAAGGTGCCAAGAGCCCAGAAAAGTCATAATGCGGCCCTGGGTGGCAGAGTGACTGGCCTGGGCAGCAAGTGCGACAGAGGGACCCCCTGTCTCAGGGAACTTTCTGAGCAGAGTCACACAAGTGGGGATGACCTGGGGTAGGGAAGGACCACTCAGTGGCCTGACTCAGCAATGCACAGGTGCACACTGGGGCTGGAGGAGAGCAGGGACCCTGGAAAGACTATCTCCACCTTGGTCACAACCTGTTTATCGAAGGCAAACAGCCCTTGGGTTTGCATCCAGGTGCTTGGGTACCTTGGGCTCAGGTGTCCCTGTGAGATAGATGCTGGGGAATTTTAGGACCTTCCAAGTACTAGTTAAACCCAAAAAGGTTAGATTTCTCAAATGTGGGGTATTTTATTGATTGATTGATTGTTTTAGTCCCAACCTGGTCACTTGGGGGTGAGACATACACCTTGGAACGTGTTTCCTCCTCTGTAAGTTGGGGCAGTAACCCATACAGGTTTGCTGTGGGAAGGAGCTAATTCATGCCAAGTGCCTTCCCAGCCTGGTGCCTCGCCTCTGGGCATTGTCAAATGTCGGTTTCCTTCTCCTTCGCTTGTCCGCTTTGCGTCTTTCAGGGCAGGCCAAGGAGGTGGAGGTGCACCTCCCTGGGGCCTACTTTGGCCCGGTACCAGCACCATTTGCGGCTGCCCCAGCCTCACCTACCAGGCTGACTCAGGAGGTCTGTGTGGGACCATAGTTTGTGTTTAACAAGCTTTACAGGTGAATGTTCTGTGTGGCCCGGGTTGAGGCCTTTGGCCTTCACCGGAGCATGTCTGGGCCATGGCTTGGCAGATTTGACTTCCAAGACGGAGGCTCCCACCTTCTTGAGGGAGGGAGGAGCCCGAGACCTTGTCTGGGGAGAGTCCAAGAGGACAAGACTGGGCTGGCCTGCGTCCCATCCACTGTGGGAAGGCACAGGCCCTCCTTTGTCCTCAGCCCCATGGGCCTCCCTGTCTTCCTGGAGGACTCCTTCCTTTTGGCTTAAGGAGTAAGTGGGGACGCTTCTGCAGCTTCTGCACACCCACATTTCCAGTTTCCCTCCTCCAGTTTGTCAACACACATTTGCTGCAGCCGTGCGCACGGCACTGTGATGTGAAGCAGGGGAGCTTAGAGGTGGGTCGGACCCTCGTGGCATCACCTGAGAGCACATAGACATGGGAACACCCCTTATCATAAGTAGATGGAAATAGGGGTTCCTCCACAAGATGCCTACCCCGCGGGGCTTAACGAGTTCAATTATGGAGGCAGCACTGTGGATCCGGAGGCACGAATGTCCCTTCCACAGTCAGGAAAGCACAGGGGGACGAGGGGTGTGGCATGTGTGGGACGAGCCAAGTCTGATGGGACAGGATGTGGATGGCGTGGAGGGATGAAGCGGGCCGAGGAGTTTACAGAACTCCCTGCAGGGGTCACAGCCCTGGGGGTCAGGGCTGACCCCTCAGTACGGGCTTGGAACCAGCCGTGCTTGGCTTGGGGGAAGTCGCCGAGACAGCGCCTCCATGCGAAAGTGTGTGCAGCACAGCCTCTTGGCCTGTAAGCAGGTCAGGAAATGCGACGGGGAAGCTGTTCGTCTCCTGAAGGAATCAAAGATGGAAGACTTAGGGAGGGCACGTCCTAGGAGACGTGCAGAACCTGTATGCAGAACACGGTCAGGTGGCGCGGGAGACACAAAAGGGCAGCTGTGTAAATAAAGATGCTCAGTGTGCTTCTGGAAGGGAGGGATCAATACTTTACATATTTAAGTCGTTCCCAAATTACAGGTTTCACGCAGCTCCCAGCCAGAATCTGGGTGGATGACCCACCAGATAGTAAAACATTATAAGTTTGTCATAATTTAGACATTTTGATATTGAGATAGTAATAGAAAACATGTCCACGGAACAGACTTTTCTGGAAAATAGAAGTTAACCGGTTTAGTTGATATTTAACCACATGGGGAAACCATCAGGTCCCTCACTCATCAGACCTCAAAATATATTCCCCCAAGTGTATTAAGTTGATAAATGAAATTATTAAATTCACTCTGAGTATATGAGAAATTATCGGATGAGAAACATCCTTCGATACATGACGCCAGAGGTAGAAGTACAACGTCACGATTGCTTTGTTTGTTCGTCAGGGGGAATAAAAATTTTAGTATGCCAAGAGAAGAAACCCAAAAACAAAATCAAAAGTCAGTTGCTAAACTAAGAAAAAACTCCTGCAATGTGTATGACACATACTCTTATGGAAACAAATCTAATAATTGATATGAAGAAGTGTTATTACGAATGAACTTACCAGTAGGAAAGTGGGTGAAGGATATGGATTTGTTGAGTTTTTAGAAAGATTTATTTATTTGAGAGAGAAAGTGAGAGCGTGTGTGCACACAGCAGCGGGGGAGGGAGGTAGGCAGAGGAAGAGGGAGAGAAGCAGACTCCTCACTGAGCGGGGCTTGATCCCACGACCCTGAGATCATGACCTGAGCCGAAATCAAGAGTCAGATGCTCAACGAACTGAGCCCACCCAGGTGCCCCTGTGGCAGCAAATGTGAGAAAGGTCAGTCTTACAGTAATCAAATAGGTGCGTGTGAAAATTAGATACTAATTTGTGCTATCAAATTAGCAAGTTTCTGGTGTGTATTGTTTTTGTTTTTGTGAACAGTGGTACTCCGCACAGGTAGACATGTGTGGCAAGGACTCCCCTGTGCCTTTAGGAGGGGATGGTAAGAGCTCTGTGCCAAGCAGCTTTGGCAGAATTTCCCAAAACCCTTAAAAGAATTCATCCCTTTATCATGGTGATTCTGCTTTTAGGAATTTTTCCCAAGGAAACAATGAACTCTGCAGTCCAAAAGTTTCTATGCAAGGATGTTCCTCACAATGTTATTTATAAAGATGAAAATTTGGAAGCAACTTAACCATCCAGTAACGCGGAATGAGTCATTCTCATGCCAGAGTGCAGTCGAGCCCTTGAGAGTGTTACTCAGGATGCTTGGTGAAGGGAACTTCATGGTCTAAGGCTAAATGAAGAAGGCAGGAAGGGTGGCGGCTGGAGCTGGGAGGGAAATGACGGAGAGCAAGGCCAGAGGGAAAGAGCCAGGGGCCAGAGTGAGGATGGGAGAGACACTGGATGAATGGGCTGGTCATCATATTTTTTTAGACTCCCTTTGGCAGATTTTGATGGAATGGGTACTGGGCACGTGCACTGTCATTTCAGCTTGATCTAGAGCACAGGAGGGTCTGGGTGGACTGAACCGAAGGAAGGGGGTGGACATTCCCAGAGGCTCAGGCAGGCTGTCGCTCAGGGTCACGGACCTGTGCCGTGCTGCGTGTCCGTGTCCCCCTGGCCCCCCTGGACAGGCTGGCTGCAGGGGCTCCACCCCTCTGCTTGCTGCTCCCTGCTCTCTTCCCCAGGAGCTGCTTCTCTCCACCTCCTCTTCTCAGCGTGCCTGAGGGATCGGCGTCTCAAACGGAACAAAACACATTCGGGAAGCACCATGTTAAAATTAAGAAAAATAATAATGCGGAACCTAAAACTTTCTAAAAAAAGCGATTGCCTTCTACACAGAAACCAATTTGTATATTATTTGTGTCTGGGTATAGGGACAATACTGGAAGGAAAATATCATCGCGATGTTGTTTCTGGTCAGCTCTGATAGAATTACGGGAGATAGAATATTTTTCTGTATTTTCTCTTGTAATCAGGAAGGATGACTTTTTTTTTTTAAACCGGCTTTATTGAGATACAATCGACACATAGTCTGCACACATTTAATCTGATAAGTTTTGACATACGTACACATCCATGAAACCGATGCTCACCGTCAAGGTGATGAACGTATCCGTCATGCCGTTCATAATCCCCCCTTCCATCCTGACAAGGCGACCACCGACCCACTCTCTGTCACTCTTATTTAATATACATTCCCTAGAATTTTATGTCAGTGCCATCTTGCAGTATGGACTCTCTTTGTCTGGCTTCTTTGGGCCTCTTACTATTTTGTAGTTCATCCATGGAGTTGTGGGTATTGGTGATTTAGTCCTTCTTATTGCCACGTAGTGCTCCATTGTGTGGATGCTGTGGGTTTCTCACGGCCCCAGGAATTACTTCCATAATTAGGAAAATCCCCATTTTTCTAAGTGTGCCCTGAGATTGGACAGTGTCACTTGGGTTGGGGTTCCTACTGTCCATCCCCCTCTAGAAGTTTGGAGTAGTGTTCCAAGCCTGATACAGCGACTTTAAGGGCAGCAATCTGGAAAGCCCAGAGGGACCGGGTGCTATCATTTGCCAAACAAGGGCTTGGCCAAGCCTTTGCACACTTGTGCTGTATAAGGTCAGAGTTTGGTTTTGGTTCTATGGTGACGAAGTGCTGGTTAGCAGATATTTTGAAGACCTGCCTTTGTGCTTCTCCTCTAGAGTCAGAGAAAGCTTTGTTGAAGGAACTCGGCCTCTTGTCACAAATTGGCATCTAGCATGTAACTTTCATCTACCACATGGACCCTAGCTGTGCTGCCCATTGGTGACCAGCCTGCCTGCCCAGCTCCCCTAAGCTGGCCGCTCTCCCCACCCTGCCCCAGCAGCCCCCTTTTCACCTGCCCAGTGCAGCCTCTACCCCCTCTCCCTGCAATTCCTGTCCTTCCCTTAGACATAGCTGACGGCCCTCCCCCCTCTGCTCTCAGGTGATTTTCACCCAGTCTCCCCATCTCCTGTTTTAGCACAAACCTATGCAGCTTCTGCAGGACTCCAGACTCCGGAGGTCTCAGGAGAATCATGTTCTCAGGCCTCACTTGTCCCCGTGGGCACAGGGACAGGCATTGGCACTCTCTTGCCCCCATTTGTTGTTGCCCTCATCCCTGAGGGTCCCAGAAGGTGTCTCCAGTCCCACTGTGACATTCTGCGGCCTCCTCTAGTTACTCCTAGGCCCGAAGGAAGGACTTAGCTACCCCTGTTCCCTTGCAGAAAGGAGACTGCCAGGGGCAGCCCCTCTCCCACGTTCTGGATACCTCCTTGTCCCTGGGCCCCAGTCTCCTAAGGTCTGTTATGTGATGTCCTTTTCTTTCTTTATCATTCTGAGTAGGGGTTAGACTCAGTCCCTGGGCCAGGCCAGGAAACGCTGCTGCCCTCCCTCCCCATTCTGTCTCTACCCTGAGGACCCCATGCCAACTCCTTCACCAAAACCGCCCATACTGGAAGAGACCCAAGGCTGACCAGGGAGCTGATGTCCAGATGCCTGGGTCTCCTGCTCTGGGCTGCACCCCTTTGCCCACTGCGCACCTGCTGACCGCAGTGAGCGGTCATTGTCTCAAGGGGCTGGGGCCCCACTCTGGGAACAGCACAGGGTACAGGGAGGCGCTGAGAGTCACATCAGCCTTCCCTTCCTTCTCCCTCTCAGGGGTCTTAGGTTCCAGGGATGAGACTGTCAAAAACGGAAGCAGGAGGATGGGTGGCTGGCTCTACCCGGAGGGGTGCTGGCTGATGGACATCTGCACCAAAGGCCACCCCTGCCCCCTCGCAGGGGGCCCTCCTGTTTGGAGACAACAGGGGCCCGCTGGTGGTGAGGGCCCAGGTTCCCTACCAGTGAGCAGTCACCTTTGTGAGCTACGCCTTGCTCCCAGAAGGTGCAGGAGGGGGCGGGGGCAGGGCTCTTCTCTCCCCAGTTGGGACTCCTATGGTTGTTGTTGGTTGGTTGGTGTTTTTCTTTAAGTCTCCTTCAAAGAGGATGAAAACAAACAGTAGGTTTGCCTGGACGATGTCCAGCGTGTGTAATCCTAGAGCCACCGTGGGCGGCAGTGACAGGAGCCAGCCTCTGTAACCCAAGCCTGGAGCAGCGCGGGGGCAGTTTTTCAGGGAAGCTCCCACGGGCTCCTGTGGGTACGCGTGTCGCTCTAGCCGGCACCAAGTAGGGATGCCGCCTGCCCGCCTGCCCACGCAGGAGCTTGGTGGGGCAGGAGGTTTCAGGGAGCCTGTGCGAGAGCACGCCAGCCCAGCGGCCTGTGGGCCGCCCTCAGCATCAGGGTGGGCAGGACCCTGCTAGGTTTCTCCAGGGCCCTCCCTTGTGCCTGACGCCGCCCGTGTGTGCCTTCTCTGCGTGGTCATAGCAGCGGTGTCCACGCACGTGGGTGCCACACCCTGCGTTAGAGAGGGGAACCTGCCCCCTAGAAACCTGGATCCCTGACACTTCCCGTCTAGGGTGGAGGTGCAGAGGCCACCTTGAGTAAATTGCCGTGCTGCTTGGAGCTGGCCGGCTTGCTGTGTGCTGGAGGAGGCAGGAGGAGGTGACTGAGTGGCAGGTTCTGTAGAGGAATTCCAGGAACACGGTTACCCAGGCCCTTTAGCTCATGTGCACTCCCTCTGGGCTGTGCTTGACTTTGAGTCCCGGCTCCTGACCACAAGTGGGGTGTGTGTGCCAGCCTGCCCGCCCCACTCTGGCCGGTGGGTCACGGGGAACGACAGAATAGTAATAAAAGCCTGTGATACAGAGATAATTTCTAAGCCTGGTAACAGGGCACTTGTTATTCCCATTCTTGTTGATGAGGCTGGGGCTCGGAGGTATGAAGTAATCTTCCCCAGGTTGTACCGGTTCTTAATGGTGGAGCTGGGCTTTGACTGCCAGCCTGTCTGGCTCTAAACTGTATTCTCCCCATCATGTCTTACTGGGTCACTGCAGGATCACTGGCCATGGGCCAGAAGCTTTGCCAGGGGCTTCTCCATAGCTTATTTAATCCTCAGAACAGCCCTGCAAGGTAGGTTTTGTTCTGATTGTTTATTCGGATCTTTGTGAGGCTCAGAGCATGTGAATAACTTGCCCGCTGCGTGCATCGGGAGGGTCTCTGTGCTCCTGAAGCCCACATTTTCCCTGACACCTTCAGTGCCCAGACCTGCATTTTGCTGGGAGAGATAGTCCTTACAAAGGGCCCAGGTGTCTGGCTGTGTAACCACTTCAGACAGCAGCCCCTCCCCTCGCTGCCCAAAGGTTGCAACCTTTATACTCCTTGTTCTCCAGACATCAGACCTGTGTCCTTGTTTGCCCACGAGCTGCCCACTGGGCCCGCCCAGTGGCCTGGCCACAGGTCACTCTTTGTCTTCCCTCACCTCCTGAGTGGAAGTGACTGTTCCTGTTGCTTCACCTCTGTCACTCTGTATGTCCCTCCATCATATGTGGACTATAGAAACAACGGTCTGCTTCCCCCACAGACTGAGATTTCTTGAGGGCAGAGACTGTGCCTTAGGTTCTATAGACACATGGAAGAATAACACATAATAGATGATTAGTAAAAGGTTTTTTAGTTAGGTAGAATTGAGCTGCTCGATGTAAATATTCTCCTTCTTTTCTGATCTCATGCTTTTTATGTTTGAGGGTTTTAATAGGATGAGAATTTTCCATGTGCCAGAATGGGTCCTGGTGGTAAGAGTAGCACAGGTTTAATTTTTAACTCTATAGAGTTTAACTCCATGCTATGCGTACTATGAGTCTATGGCTATGAGTATATGAATCTCAAGATATTCATGGAGTTTAAAATTTGGGCTTGTC
This sequence comes from Procyon lotor, assembly GCA_028646535.1. NCBI lineage: Eukaryota > Metazoa > Chordata > Mammalia > Carnivora > Procyonidae > Procyon > Procyon lotor. The sequence goes on from CM053610.1 coordinate 50,228,704, forward strand.
TCCTACTAGTGTGATGTGGTTGAGGCGGTTAGGGGTCTCAGATCTGCCTCTGGTTCCACTGCCAGGCCTGAAGACCCTGGCCCTGGGCTGCCGGGGTGCCCAGTTGGTGCCTTGCAGCCTTTCTCCTGGCCCTGGCTTCTGGGAGCCTCAGAAATGAGTCAGAACATGTGCAGCGTGGGCTTGTGCGGGTGGCAGGGAGCCCAGAATTAGCTCAGCTGTGTTTCAGCAGGGTTGCAGCGGGGAGGAGGTGGCTGTGCCAGGCGGGCGGTGGGGGGAGCCCAGAGGCAGCAGTCCTGAGTGTTCTGGGGGTCGGCCCTCAGGAGCCAGCCCTGGCCCCAGGGCATTGGGGGATGTCCTGCCCTATGCCTGGCACGCACTCAATTATAGATGAGCAGGAGGTCCTAGAGCAGGCCTGTGCAAGTGCAGCTGGTGTGGCCTTAGCACACCTGAGACAGATGTGGGGGCCAGGAGGGCATGGCCAGGTCGCTCCCCGGGAGTGAGTGGCGGACAGGTGTGTGCACCACCATGCTCGCTGCTCCCGTTCTGGCAGCTCCGTGCCTTTACCTGCCTGCCGCACGCACACTGAAGCAGGCAGAGCCCAGCCGCCACTGAGCGGCCCCGCCCCTAGGCAGCACGGCCTCCTCCTCTGTCTGGTGTTCTCTGACTCTGCAAGCTGCCTTTTTGTTTCTGGGGAGGGAGTGGTGAGCACGGGTATTTTAACAGATTGCCAAATGCTTTGTTTTCCCTTGCCCTTTTCCCCCGCTCTCTCCCCTTTGGCATCGGTGTGTTGCCCAGGATGCCCATGGTTGTCACTAGAGACAACAGGGCCGCAATACCGCCGCTGCTGCTCGTTGGTGCAGAACACAGGGGCAGGCTTGACGCTTCCCAGGAGCAGGGAGGGGCCTGACACTTGTGGTGCCATCAAATGAATCAGCGAGGTGGAACGGTGGAATATTCAATCACACGTGTGTCAGCATTGTTCTAGAAGAACATCTGCAGAGATTCCAGCATGCAGTCTGGGTACCCCGCGTTGCCGCTGTGGCTTCTCTGTTGCCGTGTGGAACACACACGGGTGGAGTGATTGGTGCGCTGGGGGTGGCCATGGGTGGAATCGCTCCAGTACAGCGATTTGGGGAAGAAAACAAAGCATCCGAAGGTTTTCAGGGTGGCCCAGCTTTGAAGCTTAGCAGGTGACTTCCGCCTTAGAGCCCGGGCCTGCACGTGATCACCTGCGTTTGTGCTCCAGAGGCCACCGCGGGCTGGCTCTGAGCACAGTGAGCCCGCCGCCAGTGTCCTGTCCCTCAGAGGACCAGCACTCCCATCCCTGCAAGGTGCTTTCCCTTCTTGCCCTGGCACTGCCACCCCAGTGTTGATCCTGCCAGCCTCCTCGGTTCTGGACGTAGGATCTCAGAAGGGCTGTGTGGGGCCACACCTAGACCTAGCACGTGGAGGGAGAAGTCCCTCACTGGGACAGTCAGAGACCAGCGACACGCTTCTGTCGGCTTTGTCCCTTTAGTACCTGATCCAGTGTTCTCCACATGGGGGTCCAAGACCCTTACGACGTGCCTGTGGGCTCCCTCTGCTGGTACCTGGGGCCAGTCCCTGGGGACATTTGTGCAAAGGGTCCTGTAAATCTGAAGAAACTTTCCTATTGTTAGAGCCATCTGGGTTTTTCAAGGCACACCTGGTACCCAGCTGTTTTGTTTGGGCCCCACATCAACTGTGAGGTGGGCAGGGCCAGAAGTAACGTGCCCCTTTGAAAGACGAGGTACCTGAGGGCCAGCCCATAGAAAGGACGTGCCTGCATTGGGGGCAGAATGACAGCCAGAGAGGCTGTCGGGCCTCAAACTTCAGCACTTACCCAGAGGCCTGCTGCTCGCCTGCTGCCTGGCATTATCCCAGCAGGCTGTCCCACCAGGCTGTCCCGCCAGGCTCTCCCGCCAGGCTGCACCAGGGACCCTGGGTGTCATGACCCCACTGGTAAGCCTCAAACTGGGATATCTTGGAGCAAGAATAGATCCAGAGATTGGACAACTTCTGTATTTTCCAAGTATGAACACCGAAGCCAAGAAAAGTGAAGTAATTTACAGTAGGCTGAATGTTGGAAAGAATTCTTTGGGGCAGAATTAAAAAAAAATCGTGGTCAGGGTTTAGAATTCTTGGCCAGTGACATCGGCATGACCCTTGTGTAGCAGTTGTCCTCAGCACTGAGACGCCTCAGGCCTGGGAGCCTAGCTGTATACTCCACTTGCTGACAGCCACCTGGGTTTGAGGACAATTTCTCAACCTTTCTTGAAAAATAGAAGATTGCTTAGATCATTCTGATTCTCTGTGCCGAGCTCATTGGAACCTGAGTCCTGAGCTGCCCCTTTCACCAAGAGGTTGTTGTGTGAACAAACTTGAGCTAACCAGTTGATCTGTATTGCCATATGGAACCTCCTGGGAACCCCCGAGAGGAGGTGCAGATCCTAGCTCTGCTTTGTGGACAAGGAAACACGCCCTTGCCAGGGTCACCCACGTGAGCAGACCAAGGCCTGGTGTCCTCCAAAGCCCACACCCTAGCACAGGGCATATGTCGGACACTCTCCACTTTGAGGCTCCTTGTTGGCGGGGGAATGGTTTTCATCGTGAGCCGGAGCCGATTCCAGTCCTGAGGGGTCCTCAGAGCAACAGTTTGGGAAAGAAGGAACTTCTCAGAGTACATTTCCAGAGAAGATGTGCTGACTGCTTTTCTCAGGAGGCATGTGGGGTTTTCCGCCTGAGCTTGGGTCTGGTCCACGGCCCCCCTTGGTGAGAGGTCTCTGAACTCTGCTGCCTGCAGGAGGAGCCAAGGTGCGAGGCCATGCCAGGCAGGGGCCAGGGAGTAGAATTCCCCCAAGTGTGATGTCAGGGACAAAGGACACAATGAGGAAGACTGTTCAATGTTTTGTGAAGCCGGAGGGTTGAGGTCTGTCCAACACGCAGCAGTTTCCCCCTTCAGGGTGAAATGACCCCTTTATGAAAGCTGCCAGGGCCCTGCCACCTAGGCCTTTCTTTGTGGTCTGCCCTCAGCCCTTTTGCTGGCCCTTTGCCAGGCCCACTGATGGGCTTCGGACCTGGGGACAGGCTCCCTGAGATTACAGGTGGCACGGAAACACGATTCTTTTGGCCGAAAGGGAACGAGGTAAAAGGAGCAGCTGGCCAGGTGGCTTGGGGTGTGCGACCAGATGGAGGGCTCCGTGCCAGGGCCCTGCTCCCCTGGGAGGCCGGTCAGCCTCAGCCTGGGCATCAGATTTCAATGGGCCTGAGCAGGTCAGCAGCAGGAATGTGTGGGAGGGAGGAAGTTCCATTTTGCATGGCCAGGGTTTGCTCCTGACAGCTCATTTCGTTTGCATTTGCAGTTTTCATGAACTTGAGTTTGATGACTATTGCTTGGGTCCAGATTACATGGGAACACTCTGAACGTCCTCTGGCGTCCTTCGTCCAATAATCACAACTGTTTTCACAGACATTTCATGGGGGCTTTTCCGTACCTATCTCTTCTTGTAAGTTATGCAGTTACATGGCACAGCTGCTACCCCTAAATCAGAAGAAAATTGGACCAAATAAAGAAAATAATTTTATGAACAAATAAGTATCCCTTGAGAAGCACAGGGAATCTAATGCAAATATCATCAGGGAAATTTAAGAATTTGCTACCGCTGTCTAGAGCTCTGGAAAATATGAATTTCATGGCGTGCTTGGAAGTCTTCCACAGAACTTGCCTGATGACTCTGCCAGTCTCTCCTTAATCTTCACCCGAGAGTCCTCCCAGGCCTCTGTGAGGCTGAAAAGCAGGACGCAATGATACAGCCTCTACACTTTGTGTTCACATTTAACTTTTAAACATAGGGTCAAGGAAGACAAGTTTTGGGTCGTGGGCTTTTACTGGGTTGACCTCTGAACCTTTGAAGCTATTCTGGCTAGTTGTGCAAAAGAGACTAGGGACCCAGACTCTGCTGAGAGTAAATAGGCCAGGTGTAAATGAAATTAATTTCTGTATCAAGGGGCACTTAGTGGAAAGGGTGAGGCGTGGTCGACGTCTCAAGGGCAGACCTTGGCCTTTTGTAGATGGCAAATGCTTCAGAATTCCTTACCTTCTCTGTTGGAGGCAGTGCTATGGGAGGGGAAGGTCATTGGATCCGTAAGCCACCTTGGAAACCTGAGCCTCGGTCTGTTGTCCCGGGCAAGTGGCAGCTTGTACCAGGGAGGGGAGGGGACGGCTCTTTCAGCTATTTATCTGCCTGATAGACATCCACAGTGATAGGGCAGGTTTGAATTCGAGTTTTTATTTGGGCTGATAAAATCTTTCTGTTCACGTTTAAACTCTTTGGTTGACAAGCCATCCCCAGGCTTTGGACGGGAGAAGCCGTGGAATCCTCTAGCTGGGTGGTCAGGAAGGTAGGACTACCGGCCTCTCTCCTACCCATACCCCTATTTGCAGTGCCACGGCCAGACACTTTCTAGGAAGATAACTTTTATTGGGGAATTAACTTGGTCCTGCAGTTGTAGGAGAGAAGAGAGAGGAGAGCGAGAGCGAAAGAGAGAGAGAGAGAGAGACCCACTCCTGCCCCGCAGCTGAGGACTTGGAATTATCTAGAAGAGACCTGATGTTGGAGGGTGACTTCAGAGCCCTCCAGGCCATACTTTTGGGTTCCTCTGCCCATGTGGCTGGTCTTCCAGATAAGATGGCCAGTCTAGCGGACCATGGCCAGTCAGCTTTGAACAGAGAAGGAGCTTCTGGGACTGCCATCTCCTGCTCCCGCTGTGGCTGGGCTAGGAGAGGGGGTCCTGTCCCTCCAGTCCTCCAAACCGCAGGTCTGTATCTGGCGTCAGAGGTGAGAGCTGGCCTCATGTTCCCGTGGGTCTATCTGCAAGTACGCATTTGACTCCGACGCCTTGTGGGATTTGCACGGGTGTTTGGTCAGTGTCAGATCATTTGCATCTTCTGCTTCGAGAAAAGCTTCATTGTCAGTCCTTTTTAAGTGGTCTGTCATGGTAGGTCACTTGTTTTATAGCCTCTTCCACGAAGCCGCCAGAGCCACCGTCTAGAATATAATCAGACTTCTGATTCCAGCTGTGACGGACTAATAGATATTGGATTTATTCTCCTTTCCTAAACAATTCTGACATTGGACAAAACAGATGAAGCAACTGTTTTTAAGGCTGGGTTATCACTCGCTGCCAGTGTGTGATGCAAACAGAGGCAAGCTGCGTGTTCATCCTGGCTTTCTGTTGGGGTGGGGGCGGAGGCTCTGCAACCAAGGCAGGTGGACGCGGGCACAGAGCTCTTTGGGGGGAATGGCAGTCAGAATCCTGGGGTGCTGAGGCAGCTGGAACTTGGGGAGCGGGGTGTTGGAGAGGAGAGTTCTGAGCAGAGCAAGAAATCTTCCAAGTGGTCTCCTAGACTCTTACCTAATACTAATCTGTGTTTACACAGGACAAGGGTCTTTGAGGCTCAACAGAGAACAGCTCCTGGGGGCTGGGTAGTGAGCTGAGCAGAGATTCTGGGGGTCACACGGTGCTGGGAGGGGTAGCATTACAACCTGCTAGAGTGGGGAGACCTTATGAACACTTTGATCTTTTATCTGAGGCCACAAAAAGGCCACACCTTAGGAGTAAGGCTGCTCTAGCCTGGACTAAGCACCACACTAGACCCACTATAGGAAAACCTAGAAGGAAGCCCTGTTAGGATCCAATGATGTGCCAGCCAGCAGTCTGGCAGAATAAAACTCAACACTATTTAAACAAAGTATTGGGGCACCTGGGTGGCTCAGTCGTTAAGCGTCTGCCTTCGGCTTGGGTCATGATCCCAGGGTCCTGGGATGGAGCCCCGTATCGGGCTCCCTGCTCAGCGGGAAGCCTGCTTCTCCCGCTACCATTCCCTCTGCTTGTGTTCCCTCTCTTGCTGTGTTTCTCTCTGTCAAATAAATAAAATCTTTAAAAAAAAAACAAAACAAAGTATTATCTGTGGTATCCAGCATATAATAAAAAAATCACTAGACACGTAGGGCAGTGTGAATGATAACAAAGAGGAAAAGGTAAATAGATAAAAACCCATCCAAACATAATGAGCAAACAGATAGGAATTTCAGTAGAGAAATGGAAATTTAAGAAACAACCAAATAGAAATTCCAGAACTGAAAAATGCAGTATCTGAAATGAAAAATTGGATTGGATGGATCTAACAGCAGTTTGGACACTATAGAAGAAAATACCTGTGAACTTGAAAATGGATCAATACAAACAATTCAAACTGCAGCATGGAAAAAACATTTTAAAAAATGAACAGAGCCTCAATGATGTGTGAGAGATAATATCAAGCAGTCTAACATGTATAGTTGGAATTCTATAAGAAGAGAGGTTGGGGCAGAGAAGGATTTGAGGAAATTTCCTCAAATTTGATAGGAAAAAAATTTCTATCTACAGGTTCCCAAATTTCAAGGAATCCCAAGCAGAGTAGACTTGGAGAAAGCCACACCTAGGCACACCAGAATTAAACTGCTGAAAACAAAAGAGAAAAATAAAATTTTGAAGCACCCAGAGGAAAGATCTATTATATATAAGAGAACTAAAGTAAAGATACAGCCAACGTCTTATCAAAACAATGCAAAGCAGAAGACATTAGGACATTGCCATTACCATTCTGAAAAAAAAATCTTTTAAAAAATAATGTGAAACAAACAAAAATAATGTGAAACAAAGATATTTTCAGATTGACAAAAGTTGAGAAAGGCTCCCAGTCCCTGTTCACTGCGGACTTGCAGAATAAGGACCATTAAAGGAAAGTTTTCCGCCTGAAGGGAAATGCCACCAGATAGAATGGGTCCATATGTAGGAATAAATAGTGCCAGAAAAGGGAAATGTGTTGTAAATATAAAAGAATCAGTTTCTTATTTTAAAACTTCTTTAAAAGACAATTGATGGTTTAAAGCAAAATGGTAGCAATTTATTTAGGAGTTTATAACATATATAACAGTAAGATGTATGACAAGGGATGAGAGGAGGGTAAATGAAAAAACACAGACATGTGATAGGGAATAAATAAAAACAGAAGTTGGCTCTTAAAAAGATGAATAAAATTGATAACCCCCCCCTAGAAGACTAATGAAGGAAAAAGGAAACTAAATTCCCAGTATGAGCAAGGAAACATTTTCCAAATAATAGAGAAAAACATTTTCCATATAATTTTATGAGGCCAGCATAACCATGATTTAAAAAATGAAAAAAAAAAGTTATGACCAGTATTTCTCCCCGAAACAACAAAACCCTAGCATATTGAATACAGCAATAATGATCCCTCATACCCAAGTGGGATTCCCCAGGAATGCAAGGTTGCTTTAACATGTGAAAATTCAATGAATGTAATACACCACATTAATTGAATAAAAAAGGAAAATTATATGACCTATGCAGTAGATGCAGGAAAAAAAGCATGTGACAAAACTCACAGCCTATGATCAGAAATTTTCAGCAAACTCAGAATAAAAGGGAAATTCCACCATGTGTTAAAAGACAGCTTTCAAAAACCCACAGCTGAAATCCTTCTAGACTGTGACACATTGAATGCTCTCCCCCTCAATCAGGAGTAAGACAAGGAAGTCTGCATGCATGCGCCACTCGGTACAACACAGGACTGGAAGTCCCAGTCCGTGTAATCAGGCAACAGAAAGAAATAAACGCCATAAGGGTTGGAAAGGAAGAAGGGAAATTATCTTTGTTTGCAGAAGGCAGAATTCTAAATGATCTTAACCGGTAAGTGAATTTAGCTTGATTTATTTCACCTAGCATAATACCCTCCAGTTCCATCCATGTTGGCTAATTGAACTTAATAAAAAAAAAAAAAAAAAGAAACGAGTGATAGGATATATGGGCAACATGCAAAAATTGATTGGGTGCCTGGGCACTAGCAAGAGTAACTGGAACATGAAATTGCACTGTATCCTAATGGTGCCAGCATTCCACTTGGAACCTTCTGACGACATCTTACCTCACCCAGAATGAAATTCAGAGTCTTGCCCGTGAGCTACCAGGCCTGCTTGCTGGGTAGGCTCCTCCCCCGGGGCACCCACCGTGTCACTAATCTGTTCCTGTTGTCCCGTTGGCTCCCTCTGCTGTGTTCGGAGGGACTTGGCTCTCCCCTGGGCCTGCACACCCATCCCTCACATACACCCAGTGTATGTGGCTGGCTCACTGCCTCACTCCAGTCAAGTCTCTGCTCAGCAGTCACCTTCTCAGAGGCCTTCCTGATCACCTTACTTAAAATAGCACCACCTGGGGCTCTTGGGTGGCTCAGTCAGTTAAGCGTCTGCCTTCGGCTCAGGTCATGATCTCAGGGTCCTAGGATTGAGCCCCGGTGTCGGGCTCTCTGCTCAAGGGGGAGCCTGCTTCTTCCTCTCCCTCTGCCCCTCCCCCTGTTTGTGTGCACTCTCTCTCTCTGAAATAAATAAAATCTTAAAATAGCACCTCCCAACCTTGCTTTGTTTTTTTAAAACATTTAAAGGCGAGTCTTTCCCTCATCACCACCTGGCATATTGAATATGTTTGTTCCTTGTCTTCCCCTTGGAACATTAGAACAAAGATTTCGTCTTTTGTGGTTGTTTGTTGCCCAATCTATAGTGCCCCGCACAGGGCCTGGACCTTAGCAGCAGTCAATAAATATTTGTTTATGGGCGATTCAGAACAAAATGTGCTGGTAAGAATGGGCCTTGGGGGTAAACCCTGACAGGAAAGTCCTTGGTGTGGTAGGCCCTTGAATCTGCCATTTTCTTTTTTGAAAAATCTGTGTATTTTAGTGTGAAAGAAAATTTTCCATTAAAAATTATCATGTCTTATCAAGTCCTGAGGTGGGACAGGGCGCCTCTGTAGGGCACCTGTTGTTTGCATGGCACGCCATCATTTGCAAAGTGCTTTCCTGGACATTGCCACACTGGATCCGCACAGCGCCTGGTGATGCAGTGAGTCGGATGGCGAGTCAGAGAGATTCGGTTACCCGCTCAGGGCTGTACAGAGTTGCTAAAGCCAGGAGTCCAGCATTTCCATCCTGTGTCCCTTTCCGTGGCGTCCTGTGCTGGGAAACAGCCCCTGGAACCCAGTTCTTGCAAGGTCGCTTGTGGGCAGGCAGCCCCCAGGTCCGAATTTCATGAGGTTAAATGTTCTGGTATCTCTGCTTTGTGCACCTGGGCTGAAGGTGAGGCAGCAGGTGGAGGAAGAGAATGTTGCTGCTTTTTGAGGTCTGCTTTGAAGACAGGCTCTGTGGGAGTGGAGGCTGGGGTCAGCCCAGCAGGTTTTTTCATTGTGTAAAGAGGCACAGGAAGGGCCCTGCTGGCAGTGGGGTTGAATGAGGGCCCCCAAGATCCAAGTCCTAAGGGCTCCAGAACGTGGGCTGGCTTCAGCTACAGGGTGGAGAGCCCAGGGAGACTGTGGAGGGGTCCGTGGGTGTGAGCAATTCCGCTAGGCCCTGGCTTTTATAATATATGCTCCCTTGAGCTCTGTGGGAACCCATGAGGAGAAATAAAGGTGGTCTCTTTCTTCTCTGATTGAAATTCATGTCAATAAACACTCTTGGGACCATTGCCATATGAAAGGGGATTGGGCGTTTGTGTGCATGGTATCCCATTGGATCCTCGAAATAGACGAGAAAAATACCTTCTCAGTCTCAGATGAAGAAATAGGCAGGGAGCAATCATAATGGATTTCCCAAGAGTATTTCCATATTAGGTAACACGTCTGGGATAAGGACCAGGTCTTGGAACTCCAAGTCAAGTGCTCCCTGGAAGGGCTCCACCTGAGATGCCTCCGCATTGGGCAGATCACCAAGAGTGACGGGAACAAAGAGTATCATATCATGACTATAGAATCATGATAACCACAGTGGGGAGGCTTCCCAAAGATTGTTCTGAAGGAAAGGATGAGAATGTGCTCCCAAAGGAAGGAAAAGGATTAAAATGAGCTCTCTCGAGTTGATGCCTACCTGTATATCCGGTGTCGGCTTTTCTCAGTGGTCTCTCACTTTTTGTAACTGTGTCGGGATCACTTTACCTTGTCTTAACTGGTTTGAGGCTCTGGTCTGCATGGAGCTGACGGGAGCTTGGAGGATCCCTGGCAGCCCTGATGGGCCTGGCTGGGGCTCTCTTACATGAGATGTCACTATGAGAGCGAGGCCGGGCTGGAGAGTGCCACCCCGACTGAGGGCCACAGAAACAGCATTTCTGAGTGCAATAGCACCTTTCCTTTTCTTTCTTTTTTAAGATTTTATTTATTTGACAGTGTGCACACAAGCAGGGGGAGCGGCATACAGAGGGAGAGGGAGAAGCTGAGCAAGGGGCCCAATGCTTGATCCCAGGACCCTGGGATCATGACCTGAGCCAAAGGCAGACACTTAACCGCCTGAGCTACCAAGGCGTTCCAGCAGTAGCATTTCTAAGTGCAAGACCACACGTGTGTGTGTGTGTGTGTGTGTGTGTGTGTGTGTGTGTAATGCTGAAAAGAATGGTTTCCCGCTCGTGATATGTCAGAATTAAAAATTACTATTAGGATACACTTGCAGAAAAATTGTCAGGTGAGGCATGTTAAGAAGGCTTAGCTCACTCTCAAGAGTTTGGGTATGATGGAAGCACCAATGTGTTTCTGTCGTTGCTATATTGTTGCTTTAGGAAGGAAAAAAATCTCTTCCTTGATTTAAGTGTTTGTAGTAGTTTAAAACTCCTCCTGGGTCCCGGTGCCCACTGAGATGTGGCTTCTTCCCACAGGCAGAATCATATGACGCAGTGAAGCATGATGTCCTCTCTTAACACTTCACTGAGAAATCGTAAGAAGTCTCCATTACTTTTTTTCTTAGGCGAGAGTTTTGGTCAGGAGGGGGAAAACAAAGTGCGTTTTCAAACCAGCGAATTCTGGAAGGTAATGTGTCCCAGAGGCGGGCACGTGGCGGGTTGAGGAAAGCCGGTCCCTCCGCCTGGTCGTTGCCAGGCACTCTCGGGCACGCCTGCCCTTGTGTTCATGTGCACAGTGGAGGGAAATGGGTGGGAGTGAGCGGCTCCTGCTTCAGGCTGTTCGGATTCAGGGTGCTGGCTCTGCTGGTTTGCAGGAAGCCTCAGGGAGCTCTTGCCTGCCTCTGTGCTGTCCTGGAGATTAGGTTTCCAAAGAGAGGGAGGCTGAGCCCACCACATAGCCGATGGGAGCGAGCGCCTGGTCTGTGAGTACGGTCCCCCTGCCCCGTGTGCCTGAGGCAGGTGAGAAGTGCGCCCCGAGGGGAAGGGTTTTGTCACCTCAGGATGCTGAGCTCCCCAGAGGACACAGTGGTGAAGCTGGTTGTGGATACTGGGACAGTTAGTACATTTTCCTTCGTAAGTCTGGTAAACTTGGGGCTTCATGGCTTAGAGACGTGACCTGTAGACCAGCATGTGTCGTCTGCATGAAGAGGTGACAGTTGCCCAGAAATACTGAACTCGTCGGTCGGGGGACGACTCAGGGTTGCAGAGTTTAGGGAGGCAGGCCGTGGTAAGCCCCTAGAGTTGGCCTTCTCAGCGTGCTTCCACCCAGTGGGGAGACTCCCTCTCTAGGGCAGGACCTTAGGTCCTACTGAACTTCCCCTCCAACTTGAGGGGTGATCAGGCCTTGGCGGTAACCAGGGATCTCTCCCCCACCAAGCTCCTTCAGAGCTGCTCTGAAGGCTGACAGCCTGGCTGGCAAATTGAGGACGGCAGCTGCGTCTGCACTGAAGAGCAGCTCACCTGTGCCTGCCGCCCTGGGGACGCGGTCCTGGCACCCGCACCCTCCGGCAGCGCACTCCATACCCAGGAGGTCCGCTGTGCAGAGTCTCCAAGGAGAGCTGTTCAGTCTTAGGCAAGGAAGGTGGGGGACAGGGGGCCTCTCTGGCCTTCTCCTTGGGCCTGGCCCTTGCAGGCTGGAGCATGTGTGAAGGCTTCCGGGGACGCCCTCACCATAGGTCTGGTGACACTCAGAGAGGCGAGCCCGCTCCCACGTCTGCCACTACATCTATCCTGACCCCTTTCAGTGGCTCCGTGGGGGTTGACACCTAAATCCCCTTTGCCTGTGTTTCCAAGTCACGTTTTAGGGTTGGTGAGCCTGCAAATGGCTGACTCCATCTTTCCGTTTGCAGACGTCCCCAGCGTTCTCTCTTGCTGTCCAGTCATGAAGGGTCTTGCTGGGACCTGCTCCTTGGGCTTCTCTGCTGTTCAGGTCTTACTACTTCAGCTCGCTCCCGGGTTCCTTGCGAGGAAAGGCTATATTTGATTCTGCCTGGTGCTGCTGGGCACAGCACGTTCTCAGCCACCTGTCGTTCACACTTGCTGACACTGGATGCCACTCGCTGGTGGCGCACGCCCAGACGAGGCTCACGGTTTTGCCCGTCCTGAACTCTAGTAAACATCTCACCCCAGAGTCTAGACTCCATAGACCATGTCACTTTTGAGATTCAGGACTTTAAGGGAGGATGGAAGGATTCCTTGTGCAGCGTGGGCCCTGTGGTCTGGTGTGATAACTGTGTGGTTGCATCATACACGGGGAAGCACTGTGGCTAAGATGCTCAGTGGATGTGACATGGGCCTGCCGCCCCCTGGCTGAGGCACTAGAGCTGTGTCGGGACCCCCAGGGCACCCGGAATGTCCACTCCGTCCTCCAGGGCCCTGAGCTCTCTGGAGAAAGGGAGGCCAGGGATGATGCTTTTGTAGATGCCCTGTGTACCAGGGATGGGCAGACCCTTGGTGGGGAGACTGCTTTCTCTGCCACGTGGGAACCAAAGCCAGAAAACCATTTGTGCAATGCTGGCAACTTTGCCGCTGCTGCAGGGGCTCCAAGGCTTCCTGATGGTTGGAATGGTCCCGGTTTTTTGAGCCCTTCCTAAGACCGGGCCCTAAGCCAACACATCTTCACTGAATTCTCAGCAACCCTGCCAGGAGTCATGGTCCCATTTCACAGATGAGAAAGCAAAAGAGGCCACCTTGATCTAAGTGGCAGAGCCAAGATCGAAACTCAGGGCCTGCAAAACCCTGTGTTTTTAAAGTCCTAACCCCTAGGCCCCCTGCCCCCCAACCCCTTTCCTTGGTGAACCACGTCCTTTCCTAAGTGAGGGGAGGGCTGTGGGTCTTCTTCTTCCTTCCCCCGGCCATTGCTCCGGTCACAGAAGGTGGAGCTGGGCGCCAGGCTCCCTTTGAGATAGAGCTCCATCCTGGCAGCCCCCACCATAGGGGAACCGAAACCATCCCTGATTGTTTCCTGTGGTTGAGAAGCTCTGCCCAGCAAGGCTTTGGGAGGACGCGCAGATCCCTCCTTGGTTGGCCTGAGGCCCTTGCATCATTTTCGGGGTGCCAGTCCGGAGGGGACTAGTGTGCGTGGTTGCTCTCCTCTGTGCTTTATTAAACAACCCACCATCTCCACGCCCCAGGGGTATGGTTGACACTCAGGCCCTGAGTCCCACCTCTGCTCTTTTTGGGCCCTAGCTCCCTGCGACCCCTGGAAGAGTTGATGTCATGTGGGTTTTGTGGGGGTGGTGGGGGAGACCAGGGCACACCGCACAGCGAACCCCCCACCCCCCCGCATCCAGCCCTCGCTTTTCTGTCGGGGAGGATTTCCCAAACCACAGCGGGGTTCCTAGCCTCAGGAGCTCTGTCATCGGGCCACACCCACTTTCCAGCCTTTTTTTTTTCACGTCCTTCTAAGCCACACTTTTCTCCCCCGGTCTGATGGGGCCAGTCCATCTGCATCTTGCCCTTCGCTCTCAGGTGCTCCTCCTGGGGCTGCCCTGCCACCCTCACCCCTGCCTCTTCACCGGGACATAGCCTTACCTGTCCTTTGGAGCGTGGCTGCCATCTACGTCAGCGCGCCCTCCCCACAGCCCCAGACCTAGAGCCACCTCCGTCGCTCCCCCCCGTCCACCTGGCACCTGCTCCCAGGCTGCCTTCAGGACATTTTTTCTTTCTCCTGGAGAAAGGGGTGGACTCGTTTCACTTTTTACATCTGTCCTCCCCACAAAACGACAAGGTTGTACTAGACTCACATTTTGTAATTTTTGTCACCCTGGGGCACATACGAAACGGTTTTCACTTTGAGAGAAAGGATCAAGAGACCTCGTCTCACCCTTTCGCGTTGCTGTGTGGCCGGGGCCGGGCCCAGGGCTGTTTCAGGTCAGTGGACAATGGGCCGTGTGAGGCAGAGCAGCCGCGTGGAGTTTTGCTGGGGTTGGAGCCTGGGCTGAAGGGCCTGGCTCGAGGGGCCACAGACTCATCCAACATCCCCTGCGCCAGTCTGCCTGCAGCGCGGGTCGTCCCTTCTGTCCTTATGGTCCCTTGAGGTTCCATGAGGCAGACGGTATGTTTGGGGAGTCCAGGCCTGGATTTGGACTCCTCTCTCTGTCTTCCTTCTTTTGGAAAGAAGCACCCTTTCTGGCAGAAATTAGTGCATTCTTCTATTTAAGAAGAAGAAAAAAAAAAAAAGGTTTGTGAAATAGACTTCCACTGTCCTGTGTAGGAAAACAGTCTGCCCTCGTGCTGTCTGAGCTCAGCGGGGGCGTTTCTGTAGCCTTTGGCCATCACGGGTTACGGTTCACAGTGATGGGGTACCAGGGCCTCCCTTCCACGCATCCCTGGAGCTCCATGCTGTGCTCCTGGGGCAGAGGAGGCAGCCGGGGGGTGTCTGGCCAGGAGGTCAGGCTCTCAGCAGCAGCAAGCTCCTTTGAGCCGGGGGCATGTGTCCTGGGCCCAGAGCTTGCTCATAGTGGCTGGGGACGAGGACTGCAGCTGTGCCCTGCCTGACAGAGATCCGGGAGGCGCTGACTGGCCATTCCGGCCCCGCCTTTTGTGAGCCTTGTGACATTTAGCACCTGAGCCTCGCGTTGGCACTCAGCACGTGATGCCACGCTTTGGTGCTTTTCTTGTGGGCCCATCTTCTGTCCCCCATAATCTTAGGGGTGCAAGGACTCAGTTCTCCAATCTCTTCAAGACCCCCGCCTTGCCTGCTGGGTTGACTTGCACATGGCCCTTTCAATGAGTATTGATTATTGACTGTTTTTTTTTCTTTTTTGTGTGGAAAAAACACAGTAAAACTCCCAACAGCCAGCGATAAAACTCCACTTTCCAGGCAAGTGACCAGTAGAGAATTTTCCTTCAGCTGATTCCACAATCTTTGTATCTTGCTCTTTAGAGTAGTTAAACCTTAATGCAGTCAACTCTTTATTGGTGAAGTCACCATGTGGGAATCATATATGACAAACTGTAAATCCCATATTAGCTTCCCCCATTGTGCAGCAAGCTTTGGGGCTCTATGACCCACCTCACTGATAGTCAAAGCTTGAGGAGCACTGTGATTTATTTATTTACTTTTAAAGCTTTTATTAATTTGTCAGAGAGTGTGTGTGCACAAGCAGGGGGAGCAGCAGACAGGCTGAGGGAGAAGCAGGCTCCCCACTGCACAAGGAGCCCAATGAGGTCTTGATCCCAGGACCCTGGGATCATGACCTGAGCTGAAGGCAGACGCTTAACTGACTGAGCCACCCAGGCGCCCCAGCACCGTGATTTAAATTGAACCTAAGCAAGCTGCAGTGAGGGAAGTCCACTGGCTGCAGGAAACCTCAGAGTGGGCTCTAGGGTTTGGGGACCATCGGGAGCCCTGTCCCTTGAGGGCAGAAGGATGCTCTACCTCTCTGTTGCCAGCACTTTGCCGTGCATACACAGGCATTCAGTAATGTCTGCAGAAGAAATGGCCCAACAAGCATGCCCTCGAGAGTTGCCTTGTAGCTCAGCCTGCTATCAGTCGCTGAATACGTGAGTGCCCACTGCTCCTTCTCCTCTCTTACCTTGTAAGAATGGGAGGAGAACCAGTAACTAAGGCCTAACTGTATCTCCTGTTAGGTTTGTAAAGAATTAAAATAAAGGTTAATTTGTCTTCTCATTGGGTTACATGGAGCATCCCTAAGTTTAGGAGTTAAAAATTACCAAAAAAGTACTACCTCATAGAGCCTTTGGGGTGTTAGTGTTTTACTAATCTGTTTCAGCAGAAGTCACTGATTTTCTATGTACTTATTACTAGGGATCTGGTTTCCTGCTCTCAGGGCACCTGTGGCAGAGAGATGATTTCTCTGGTATCCATGAGGGAGACAATGTAGGTGATAAAAGGAGCAAAGCAAATATAGATTTGCAATGCTGTTGGTGCTTTAATTCTAGAAGGGTGAAAGGAACAGCTATTGATTTCTGCATTGGCTCGGATGGATCTCGAAAGCATCATGCCTAGTGAAAGAAGCCAGTCTCAAAACGTTACACACTGTACAGTTCCATTTTTGTGACATTCTCGAAAAGGCAGGACTGCCGTGGTGGAGAACAGATCGGTGTTGCCAGGCAGCGGGGGAGGGAGAGCGTGTGAGTGCAAAGGAGCAGGCTGGGGGAGTTTTCGGGGGGGGGGTGATGGAACTGTTTTGTGTCCCGGTGTGGTGGTGGCTTCCTAAATCCATACATGCATCAAGACTCCTAGAACTGCGAGCCACAGACTAGTCAGATGGCCTGTATGATCACTGGCAAATAAAATAATACCAGAAGAGCGAGCAGTGTCTGAATTGTATGGTCTTGGGCAACAGGTTAGGGCCCCCATGCCTCTCCCAGAAATAACCACCTCTGTGCCGAGAGCTCCAGAAAGGTCTCCAACCCTGGGCTCACCATTGTCGGGACGCACCCAGGGTTGTGATCTGGGTTTCTCTGTTGTGTAAAGGATTGTGGCATTTGCCCTTCTGCTCCAGACTTGCCCCTCTGGATGGTCGTGGGGTGCGGGTTTGAGGGAACTTTTTGGCCACTCCCAGGATTTCCTTTTGTAAGTGTTCCTGTGAATGTTTACAGGAATGTGCTCATATGAAAGTGAAAGATTTAGAACAATCACTCTCTGTCGGTTGTTAATTTCTTTCTTCTCTGAAAACATGCATCTTCGTTTGCCTCTGTCCAGCACAGCTGAGGCCCCATCTCAGCAAGGGATCCGCCACCCACCCATGTGTCTGATTTTGAAACCCAGGGTTGCTCCCTGTTATTCTTGACCAGCCCTACTTTACACTCCGTGCCTTGTATATTCTGTCTCCCAAATAGCCCTTAGATCGGCCCATTCCTCTCCGCCCCATGCTGCCACCCTCATCCTCACATGCCCCTGACTCAACTCTTCAGCCGAGGAGATCCTTCTGACACTCAAATATCATTCTTCTGCTGAAAGTCTTGTCAAAAGAGAGCCCAAACACCTTACATGGCTCAATATTCCAGATCACCTAGCTTTCCCCTGCTTATTTCTCTAGCTCAGTGTCTTCACCCTCCCCCTGTCAGTGCTCACACTCCTTAGAGTGGCTCAAACAGGTTTTGTTCACTTAGTATTTCTCTGACCAATTTTCTGTTCATTTACCCATCCTCAGGCTAGGTCCCACTTTGTTCTGTGCTGAGAAGCCCCACCTTCCTGGCCTCAGAGTTGCCTGTTTTTCTCTCCTGGCATCTGCCATGCTGTGTCATAATTGCTCCCAGATCTTTGGGTCCTCCCTGTGTTGTCACTCTTGTGTCCCGGGCGCCTAGCCCAGTGCCTAGAGTTAGAAGGTGCTGAGGAAAAATTCTACAGCGATGGACAGTCACCGTAAAACCCCAGAACCAGTGGGCCAGCAGGGATATAATGACCTCGAGGAGCCTGTGCATGCCTTCTGAATTGTTTTATGGTCTGGTGGGAGAGAGAGTAACTGCTGATCCACGTGACGTGGACTTCAGGGGCCCCGAGGGAGATCCTCGGGGCTGAAGAGGCATCTGGGGTTGAGGCTGCTGGGAGCCTTCCCAGAGCTCCTTTTCCCACATCTCTCTGCCCGTTGTGTCTGCCTCTCACCATTGACTGACTCCACACACACACACACTCACCTGCACTGAGCATGAGGACCTGCCCCTCGCCCTCTGTGGCTGGCTTCAGTGGGTTTCCTGCAACATCGCAGGAGGAATCTGTTATGTGGCCCCCGGACCCAGCACCTCTCTCTCCTTCGCACTATGTTTACATGGTGAGTTTGTGCTGTTGCTTCCCTGATCTCATCAGCCTGGAAAACACTTCCCAAATCGGTCTCTGGTGAGCTATCCCCCTCCTGCAGCGTGGTCCTCAGCTAAATGTCCATAGAAATGTGGTGGGGCAGGGGCTTCCTCTCCCTTCTTCCCTCTTCCTGCTCCTCTGTACTCCTCCTACACCTTAAAAGATGGCTTTCTGCTTGGGAAACACAGTGTCTTCAAAGTTTGAGCACATGTATTGTTGATTGGAACCCAGGAGCGCTTCCAAAAGCAGTCTCTGTCTTGTGGTGTGCCTGGGGGCTGTTGCCGGAAGTGCCTGTGTCCAGTTCTATTTCTCGGGGATTTCTAGGAGCTCTGAGATTGAGTCTCTGGCTTCCGTGCTTAGGCCCATGACCCAGGTGATTGCAGGGTGCTAGGTGATTGCAGTTGGAGCTAGGCACCTGCTCCCACAGTCCCCACTGCTGTGGTATGCTGTGTGCATAGACCTGGCTCAGCCATCTTTGAAGCTGGATCCAGGGCTAGGCTGAGCCTTGGTTCTAGCATTCCTTTGGGAAAGTTTTACTTTGCTCTCACAGCCATCAGGATTGCTGCAGAGAGCTGAGAAGCTCTGTTGGCTTCACTGTTCTCCCAGGGGCGGGGTCATATATGTGTCCTTGTTTGAAGCCTTGTCTGACTTCTTGATTAAAAACAGACCTCCGGGAACTGGGAAGTCTTGTGGTCTTGGCTTACGAACATTGCTGTGTGGCAGGACCCTTGATTTGTCCTGGCTTCCCACTGACCAGCTGAGGGGGCACATGGGCAAGCCACTGGCTTCTCTGCGTCTCTGTTTCCTCACCTCTCCAGTGAGGCATTCGGATGAGGTGTGATCACTGTGATTCACTTCAAAAATTTGATTTAATAAACTTTTTGTTCTGGGAGTTACAGGTTTGGGATGGTAGACGAGGCACATCCACTTTCCTCCCTCCCCGGTCCCAGTGAAAGGATAAACAAGTGAGGCAAAGAGCAGTGAAGTCCTAATACCCTCAGCAAACTGGGAATGCAGAGGAATCTCTAGAAGGTAAAAACAGATCAGCTTGACAAGGGAAGCAGAGCAGAAGACACTACAGCCCAACACCCTAGACATGAGTCTTTTATGGGAGCCCTGGAGCTGCTCCAAGCACCAGGCAGTTAAACAGAATTAGAAGAGTCCTCTACTGGGGTACCTGGGTGGCTCAGTCGGTTAAGTGTCTGCCTTCAGCTAAGGTCATGATCCCAGGGTCCTGGGATCGAGTACCACAGCAGGCTCCCTGATCAGTAGGGAGCCTATTTTTCCCTCTTCCTCTGCCCCCCACTCGTGCTTGCTGTCTCTCTCTAGTGCTGTCTCTCAAATAAATAAAATTTTTAGGGAAAAAAAAAAGAGCCCTCCACCAAAAGGACTGCAGAGTAGCCCAGGGCAGAGCTTGCCCCCAAGACAAAACCCTGAGAGCATGCTCTTCAGGATGCTGAAGAGACTGGGCATGTCCTGGTGGTGGTGTTGGGGTCTGAGAAAGAATTATTGCACAGCCTGAGGTGACCTCAGACCTTGAGGAGAATAAAAAAGGGAAAGATGGTGCTGTCCAGGAGTAAAAGACAGCACACCCTTTACACCCAGAATGAAGCTGTCTTCTTTTTGGCAGTTGTGAGAGAGTCCCACTGACCCAGCCAGAACCCTGGCCAGCCTCCCATTCAGAGGAGAGGCCTGAGGACAACACATTCCAGCAAAACTTCAAGATTGTAAGGGTGAGGAAATAGTGTTAAAACTTCTGGAGAGAAAAAGCAGGTTGCCAACAAGAGCCGACTCAGACTGGCAGCAGACTTCTTGTCCCCACTATTGGAAGCCATGGTGGCGTGACATCTCCCAAGGTCTGTGGGAGATGGTCTCCAGCCTAGCTCAGTGGTCCCTAGTAAACTGTTAATCAGGTGCCAGGACCAGTAAAGACATTTTTGTGTGTGGAGGAGCTCAGAAATTCATCTCTACATCCCATTTTGTTTGTGTATGTGTGTGGGGGGGGGGGTTGGGGGGTGGGAATTGAAGAGACCCTCCAGACAAAGAAAAAAGCAAAGCAAAACAAAAACACCAAAAAACAAATACAAGAATTGCATGATGTATATGACACAGTGGCAGCTGATGATCCAGAATAAGTGAAGAAAACTGGAGAAAAATGGGAATGTTATAACAGACCCTGACTCTCGAAGGTTTGAGGTCCAGTTGAAAGAGTCTCCTTTCCGGTGCACTGGCCACAGCATTCGGTGGAGAGTGAGTGACACTGGGGCATGATGTCAACCCTCCCACGCCTGGCTGGGGGCGCCCACGGATTCATCTCCTCACCAACTGCTGCTTCTACCTCTGCAGTGTCTCTCCAGCTCCCCTGTGTGAGGATTAGGTGGTACTGACCCAGGTAGGGGAGCGAGAAGTGGGGCCAGGGATGGCTAGGAGTAGTTTGGGCCCTGTTGAAAGGAGCAAGCCCGTTGCTTCTTAACCCTGGCTGCACATTAGAATCCCCTGGGGAGTTTCTAACCCGTCCTGATGCCCAAACCCCTTCCCCACCAATGACATCAGAATCTTTGGGGATGGTGCCCTGGTGACTCTGAGAGCTCAGGGGGATTCGGGTGGACGTGAGGATTCAGAGCCTTGGCCAGGCTCCTGCTGATGGCATGGGTGTCATCAGCAAAAGACAGTGTGCTTAGGCTGAGAAGGACAGAAAACAGTCAGGAGACTTTTTTTTTTTTTGTCTTTAATTATCTTTTATTTCTTTAATTATCTTTCAATTACATGAGTAATTAAAAAGAAAATCAAACACTACAAAAGCACATAGAGTTAAAAACTATCATCCCTTTTTCAGAGAGAAGCCATTATGTATCTTTTCAGATTCTTTTCTGTACTTTGACACAACAGAATTTCCTTCCACAACAGCATTTCCTTCTGCATTCTTGACTGAGGACACTCGTGTGGTACTGCACAGCCCTTATTATTTCTACAATGGGCTAAAGTTAGGGGCACATTGGCCCCAGCCGTCTCCAGCCTGCTGAAGACCTAGAATCTTGGATGGAGAGCATTTCTTTGGAGACATTATCAGTGAGCTCATTTCCTTCCCTGAACCCCTTCCCATTGGAAGGGGAAGGTGCTTTCCTGATACTTTGTGCCCAGAGGTTGTGGAAAGCTCTTGAGAAAGTCTCTGGACTGATGGCAGTCCTGCCAGGGGTGTGGCCATGGTGAGGGCTCCCCAAAGAGGGACTCGGCCAAAGGGATTCTTGGAGAGTTTGGGAGCCAGCAGAGGGGAGGTCGGCCCAGATCAGGGGCAATACTGCTGGAGGAAGGTGGAAGTAGGGGTGGAGAGGGGGATTTCAGACCACTGGGAGGATCCTGGCCCTGGACTGAGCCTGTCCTTGGGGACCCTTTGTCCAAGCCCAAGCCAGGTGGTGGGCCAGGCAAGGAGGCGCCCACACTTTCCCCCATGAGCCTCTGGGCCTCCATTAGACAGGGAGTAAAGACACATTCTTGTGGAAAGGACTCTGCCTTCCAGTCGACTGGAACTGGAAGTGCTTGATGCCAAAAATAGATGGTCTATTCATCTATTTCAGAAAGCCTGGAAAAGCTCTGCCTGAGAAGTGTGGAGGTGGTAGGAACAGGTCCACAGAGTGAGTTTAGTAAGAGTGTGAGGAAGGACGCTGTAGGTTTCTGCTTTTACTCTAGGAGTCCAGCTTGGTCTATAACTGGTTATATTTACACACATACACACACGCACACACACGTATTGGGGTTCACATTTTTTGTAAAAATGAAATACTATCCTTGCGCATTTTCCCACAGATCCTTATTTAAACTTCACAGTGTATTTTTATAAATACTTCCCTGTCAGTAAATAGATCTACTTCATTTCTTTTAACCACTCCTTAGTATTCTAAATAATTCAGTTAACCATTCTCATACCAAAGAATATTTATGATATGTCTAAATTTTAATACAAATCTGGCTGTGGGGAACATATTTGCTCATTTATCTCTGTGTGCTTCTGAATATTTCTATAGAATGAATTTCCAGAAGTGGAACAGCTATGCTACATTTAATATTTTGATAAAAACTGCCAAGTGGCTGTCGAAAAAAGGTACATCATTTTTTAACTCCTAACAGGAGCATATGGGAATACCATTTTTCACACTCTACCAATGGTGAATAGTATCTATCTTTTAAAATTTCTAATAGTCTTTTTAGATTTGGTTAGTGGAGTTGGCCACTTTTTATATACTTCCTGGCTATTCCCTGTCTTGTGAATACTTTTACATATTCCTTGCCCACTTTTCAATGGAATTGTTTGCATTTTCCGTATTGCTTTATAAGAGTTCTTTATAAAGCAGAAATATATATTCCCTTTCTTATAGATATTGTATATATTTCCTCCTCACCTGACTCGTGTGTTTCAACTTTATCAAAAGCTTTCACAGTGTAGAAAAGGTTTGAAAGAGATGAAATTGAAAGTCACCTACTTCATGATCCCAGAGTCCTGGGATCAAGTCCCGTATCGGGCTCCTTGCTTGGCAAGGAGCCTGCTTCTCCCTCTGCCTCTGCCTGCCTCTCTGCCTGCTTTTACTCTCTCTCTCTCTCTGACAAATAAATAATTAAAATCTTTTTTAAAAAAATAAAAAAGAAAGTCACGTACTTTTAAGATAAAAAGAAAGATGAGGTGTGTGATTCACATACAACCATCCAAATAATGTTCAACTTTATCAAATAAGAAAAAAAAATCCAGGAATTACATTGTTATAACTGTATTAGATTGCTTTTGTTTTCCCCCTTTCTAAATAAATAATTGTGATATAATTCGCAGGTCCCACCAGAGTCCAGAACATTTTCGTCATCTCCCAGAAGAAAGTACATATCCATTAGAAGTCTTTAAACATTTGGTGGAATTCACCAGGAAAGCCTCAGCCTGGGATTTTCTTTGTGGAAGGTTTCAAAATTCCCAGTTGTCTCTTTAGTTGTAATAGGTCAAGTCCAAATTTATTCCGGAGTCAGTTTTGGTAGTTTGTGTCTTACTCAGATTGTGTCCATTTCATCTGGGTTATCTAGCTTGTTGACATACAGTTGTTCATAGTATTTCCTTATAGTCATTTTTATTTCTTTAAGTTCAGTAGTGATGGCCCATTTTTCATTCATGATTTTAGTAAGTTGAGTCTTTTTTCCTTTTTTCTTGCTCGGTCTAGCTAAAGGTTTGTCCATTTTGTTGAGGTTTTCAAAGAACCAACTTTTGCTTTTGTTGATTTTCTGTATTTTGTCTTCTCAATTTCATTAATTTCTTCTCTCATTTTTATTATTTTTTTTCCTCTTGCTTTCAGTTGAGTTTGCCCCTTTTTAAGTTTCTTAAGTTGGATTATTAGGCTATTAATTAAGATCTTTCTTCTTTTTAGATATAGGCATTTAGAGCTGTAAAGTTCCTTTTAGGCACTGCTTTAGCTGTATTCTGTAAGTTTTTGTTTCTGTTTATCTCAAAGTATTTTCTAAGGTCTCACAATTTTTTTTCTTTGGCCTATTGTTGCTTAGGAGTATGTTATTTAATTTATTCCAGACATTGTGAATTTTCCACATTTCCTTCAGGTATTCTTCATTTCTAATTCTTTTGGGTTGGAGAACATACTTTGTATGATTTTAATCTTTGAAAATATATTGAGACTTGTTTTATGGCCTCACAAATGTCCTACCTTGGAGAATGTTCCATGTGCCCTTGAGAAGGATGTGCATGCTATTGTTACTGAGTGAGTGTTCTGATCTGTTAGATCCAGTCACTTCATCACGTATTCAAGTTTTCTGTTTCCTTGGGTTTTTTTTTTTTAAGATTTTATTTATTTGACAGGAAAGAGATCACAAGTAGGCGGAGAGGCAGGCAGAGGGAGAGGGGGAAGCAGGCTCCCTGCTGAGCAGAGAGCCCGACGATGCCGGGCTCCATCCCAGGACCCTGAGATCATGACCTGAGCCGAAGGCAGAGGCTTAACCTCACCAGAGGTGAGCCACCCAGGTACCTCTGTTTCCTTGTTGATATTATGTCTGGTTGTCCTGTAATTCCTAAAATGGGACATTGAATCTCCAGCTAGTACTGCCTAATCGTCTATTTCTTCCTTCAATTCTGTCAGTTTTGCTTGTGTATTTTGGA
Organism: Procyon lotor; assembly: GCA_028646535.1. Lineage (NCBI taxonomy): Eukaryota > Metazoa > Chordata > Mammalia > Carnivora > Procyonidae > Procyon > Procyon lotor. The sequence continues at coordinate 50,252,903 of CM053610.1, forward strand.
GCTCTATTATTAGGTGCATATATGTATATAAGCATTAAATCTTGATGAATTGACCCTATTATTGCATACTTTCCCACATTGTCTCTAGTAATTTTGTCTTGGAGTCTGTTTTGTCTGATTCTAGTATAGCTACTGCAGTTCTGTTTTAGTTATTGTTTACAGGATATATCTTTTTTCCATTCTTTCACTTTCAGCTTGTTTCTTTGAACTCAAAGTGTGTCTCTTATAGACAGCATATTTTTGGATCATTTAAAAATTCATCCTGTCAGTCTCTGTCTTCTATGGGAAATATTTAACCCATTTTCATTTAATGTAAACATTTGCCTTTAACTGTTTTCAACAAATACCTCAGGGAAGGGAAAAGGCTTTTTATACTGAGGGAACTCTGACTTAGGTCAGATTAGGGTTTTCCAGGGAACCACCAGAAAAGTAGAATGATAGTTCTCTGGGAATGGAGCTTTGAAGAAGTTTCAGCTTGGTTCTCCCCGCTCTAGTGGCTGCTAGGCTGCTGATTTGCAGAGTAATTGTGAAGTTGTTGGCTTCCAAGGCTACCATGGAGCTAGAGAGCAGGGGTTGAAATAAGGCAAGTTAAAATGCTACAAAGCTCACTTCATAGCAAGATTCAGCCATGTCTCTTGATTAATGCTCCATGGAGTGCTGCAAGCCTTTGGTTAATTTCCAGAGTTGTGACAAAGTTGATTCTAACATTTTCCCCAGTTTTCTCATTGTTTTTTTGGAGAAGTAATTTTTTTGGAGGTTCTTAGTCTACCATTTTTATTGATATCACCTGCTTACGGTTTTCTTATTAAAAGTATATGAGGGGCGCCTGGGTGGCTCAGTTGGTTAAGCGTCTGTCTTCGGTTCAGGTCATGATCCCAGGGTCTTGGGATCGAGTGAGCCTTGCACCAGGGGTTGGGGGTGGGGGCGCAGGTCCCTGCTCAGCAGGGAGATTTCTTCTCCCTCTGCCCCTCCCCCTGCTTGTGCTCGCTCTCTCTCTCAAATAAATAAAATCTTTAAAAAAATAAAAGTATTTTGAATCACATTGAATACTTGGTATTATCATATTTGATTAGCTAAGAGAACTCAGTTTTGTCATTAATTCACTGTTCTGGGGCGAGTTATAGTATAGAACCTCTCAGGTTCAGATCCATTGCTTGAAAAATGGTTAGTTGTCAAGGGAAGACCTCAGGGTTTCCCACCTCTGAAATTCTGAGCTCCTGATGGCCATATCTTTGTCTGCATTCTCAGTTCTTCCTGTGCAGCTTTACTGAGTGAACTTTTTTTTTTTACCTCTTATCACACTCTGTCAATCATATTTTTGTAATAATTATTTTATTCTGAACTGTAAATATTCTTCCAATAGCATCACTGTGGCTTTTGGCTTTCATTCTAGCTGAGAAACTAAAATGCAGCTGCTGTGAGTTTTACCATAATAAAAAAAATGCAGTTGTTTTTCCCACCAGCATCATGGGTTAGCACGTCCTTCGCATGTAGTTCAAGGAGAGGCCTTTAAATCAGCCCTGATGTGCAGGGGGACGATCTCCAAGTCTGGAGGTACGACGCCATGTTCCCTGAGCCCTTTCTTGCGGCTGCCAGAGAACTCAGTCACTGAATTCACCATCTAGCCATGGATTTCAGTCACCGTCTTGACAGAACATCTCCATGAAGGCTGCAGCCCCTGTTCTTTGGCTCCAGCTTCCTTCTGATGGTTCTGTACATCAAATGCCTAATGGACATGGACACGGACCCAGTCCCCACACTGTTGTGCCTTTCTGTGCCAGACACCCTCTCGCTCCCCTCCTTGTGAGGTGAAACCAACCCTATGGTCTCTTGTTTCTGGGATTTGAGGTCAGGCCACCCCTCTCTGGAAACCCCAAGTTCACCCTCCCGTTTTTCAGGAGCCTAGAGGTGGCGGGGACCAGAGCGTCATCCCTGCTTTTCTCTCCCCACTGAAGTGGGGCTAGCTGGCAGGGATGAGGCAGGTGTGTCCTGTTGGTGTGGCCAGGTGAATTGGCCGATAGTCATTGTGGGAGAGAGTGGCCTTCTGGTCAACCCCTCTGCCCCATCTTACATCCCTTTTCACCTGTTTCCAGCCCCTGCGTGTTTGTTTGCAGAAGGCCAGCACATGAGGCTGTGATGGGTCCATGGCTCCACATGGCCCCTGCCACGTCCTGTCCGTCTGCACTGAGCCCCACCCTGAACTCTGTGAGCTCTGTGGGCCCCTGAGTCGTCTGGCCCATGCAGGGAGTTTGCTGCTGATCCCCACTCCCCCTCCTCAGTGCCGCTCAGTCCCTGGCAGGCAGCGGCAGGCAGGGGTTTGCTGCCTGTCGCCAGCTTCTAACCCCCAGGGCCGGTGCCTCCAGGTGGACCCTGCCCCTGTGGGTCTGCCACCCCTCTCTCCCGCCCCATGCAGGCCGCACCCCAGCCACAGAGCATCTCCTGTGGGCGGCACTATTTCCACATCCCCGCGAGTTAGGGACGGGACAGCCAGAGCAGGCCTTGAGTGGAGGTGGTGTGGGTGGGCGCCCATGTGCTGCATTCCGAGAGATGCCAAAAATAACAGTGAGCGATGATCCCTCCCATTAGCTCCATCCTTCCCTTATGCATTACATCACCTCCTTCCATCCTGCACAGCAGCCCTTGTGACTGCTGGTGAGAAGCGGGAAACTGAGGCTGGGCTGGAAAGTGACAGCCAGGACTCTAGGGCAGACAGCCGCTTGGTGCTCTTTCTGTTCTACTCAGGCCCAGCTTTCCCCTCTCTTCCTTTGTGGTTTTTTAAAGTTTTTATTTAAATTCCAGTTAGTTAGCATACAGTGTGATACTAGTTTCAGGTGTATAATACAGGGAGGGATTCTCCACTTCCATACATCATCCAGTGCTCATCACAACCAAGTGCTCCCCTCTATTTCGATGTAGAATTTTAACCCTTCTGGATCTTTGTGCAAGTTGCACTTTGTGTTAGCATTGTACAAACGCAATCTCCCCAAGGTGGTATGGGGCCCCGGGGAGGCAAGTGCGATCGATTCTGCCCCAGCCTGGGCTCCCAAGGGCCAGGTCTCCGGCCCCCAGGGTAGGTGCCTGAGAGACAGCTTGGTTTTCCTACAGCTCCGTTTCTTTTCTGCTTTGAGCTCCCTGCGGTGCATGGGCACCAGTCTTAACCTCAGTCAGTGTAGTTCCAGCCTCCGTTGGCTCAGAGAATTAGTTGGGATACTTTCTTTTGTACATAAGGCTCGCAAAGGCTTGTCTGGCATTTAACAAACCAGAGAGACAGACTTTGTGACTCATGTAGCCAGAACATCATGGATAGCTGCCTTTAGGAGCAGCTGGATCCAGGACTCTAAAGAAAGTGCCCAGGTGCATTTGCCGTTCTCTCTTCGTGTCTTGGTGCTGCTTTCCTCTCTAGACTCACATCTTCCCAGACTCAACAGAAGAGAAATATTTTCCAGTTCCAGAAAAGCTCTGACTCTCTCTTTGGCCTGAAATAAGTCGTGTGCTTGTCCCTGCAGCAGCCGCTCTTGCCAGGGTCTGGAACTACATTGACTTGGGCAATCGCTGTAGCTCCTGTCTTGGGCCACATGGTGGCTCCTGAGTCAGACCTTGGCAGGTTCTTACTAAGCCCATGAGAGCACACGGTTTCCACCCTTGCTGCATCCTCCCTGTTCAGCAGTGCGCAGGAAGAGAGTTGTGGCCCCTTCCAGCCATCTGAAGTAGCATGCAACCCGGACAGTCTTAACCTTTCCCTGCTGCATGGGCTTCTGTTCCTAAGAGGCTGCGGTCCTCAGTTTTCCTTTGTTTGAACTTTAGTGACTTAAAGGAAAACCTTTTGTTAGTAGAGGCTGCAGCATGGGCCGCAGAGCCTTATGCTCCCCACTCCACCCCCAGCCTGTGCTTTAGCTGCATCAGGCCAACTATTCCCTGGCACTCCCCTGAGGACCGGAAAGCAGTCGATCTTTTTCTCCCGGAAGTCCAGTTTTCCAGCCCTTCTGAGTGTAGCCTACCCACGAGTAGGCGGGTTGATCTCTCCGGGCTACCCTAAGCCTGTATTGTAAGCGGCATCTGGGAAGGGGGGCTGGATCACTGCCAAGAGCCCTCCTCCCCCAACCAGTGGTGCTGTGTGCCCAGCTCCCACCACGAAGTCATGGACACTAGCCTTGCCTGGATGGTGCAGGCACCAGCCTTGCAGCCACTCTTTATCCTTGTGGGCGAGCACCATGTCCTTACACGCGACTTGTGTGTCTCCCCTGCTGGCTCATCTAATGATGTGAGCGCCACACTCACAGGTCTTGACACACCTGCAGGATAGTGGTTCTCTACCCTGGCTACAGTTGAAACCACTAAGAAAATACTGACCCTAAGAAAATACCGCCGGCAGTTGGACAGGGGCATGACCTGAATATCAGGAGTTTCAAAACCTCCCCAGGTGATTCTGATGTCCAGCCAGGGTCAGGAACAACCGCCCTAAAGGAGTGGTTCTCAAACTTGGACATACAGAGGAATCACCTGGGGGATCTTGTTCCAGTGGGGATTCTGCATCCGTAGGTCTGGCGGGGCCTGAGAGTCTGCACCACTCACCAACTCCCAGGCAATGCGAAGGCTGCTGGTCCCCAGGGGTGGTGAGTAGGGACAGGTGGGTGGGGGTGTCAGATTTGGCCATAAGGTTAGCTGATGCAGCTCCCAGAGAGAGCTCTGAGGAGGGAGGTCCCCAGCACTTCTGTCCTCCCTCAGAGCCCAGTGTGACTATTGGGCATTTTGGGTCACTTCTTGCTGCGACGCTCTTGTGGTTGGAGAGAAACCAGGTGGGGACAGAAGCGAGCCTCCGAGCCACCTGATCTGCTGCCAGAGAGCTGGAAATCCTGTTCTGCCTTAGCAGCAGGCACCCAGCAAGCACGCTCAGAAACAGCAGCCCCATGGCCTGTGGGCTCATGGGCCAGAGACCTCAGCACTCCACCTCTGCCCTGTGCCTCGGCTGCTGCTTCCTGCGTTGCCCGCTGCCACCCGGTGACTCTTTCCTTGATTAACTATTCAGAGCTGCCGGGCATGAACGAGGCTCTCATAGTACTCAGTTCAGCCAACATTTTAAGAGTAAATGTATATGAAATATTTACAGCAATTCTTGGCATATGCTGAGCTGCCATCACCCTCAGGCTTTGGCTCGCTAGAAGGTGGAATCTAAGAAATCCCCAGTGTTCTTACGTGTTCACAAGGTCTTGCCAGATCGACGCACCTGCCTCTCTCTGGTCACTTTCCTGTGCAGCAGCTAAGTAAAAAATGCATGCTGTTCTCCCTGCATGACTTGAGTACCATGCTTAGTCCTGTGTCTGCGGATGACCTTGGCCAATAGGAGAACATGGTTTATATGTTGCACTGTGTTCATCACTGTGCATTTCCTTTTTTTTTTTTTTAAGATTTTATTTATTTATTTGACACAGAGATAGCACAAGAGATAGACAAGATTTGACACAGAGAATGCACAAGTAGGCAGGCAGAGGGAGAGGGAGAAGCAGGCTTTCTGCTGAGCGGGGAGCCCAATGCAGGACTCGATCCCAAGACCTGGGATCACGACCTGAACTGAAGGCAGCTACTTAGCTGACTGAGCCACCCAGGTGCCTATCGCTGTGCATTTATTAAGCTCCTGCTGCACACTTGGCACCTTGGGGGAAAAAGAAATAACCAGATTAATTGGTATCCTCAAAGAATTCAGTCTGATTGAAGAAGCCAGCAATGACCCACGAGACTGCAAAAGTCATTAACTGCTAAATGTTGTGGGGCCTCTCTATACTACACCCAAATCCCATGGAAATATTTCAGAAAATGGCGATTTTGCTGCTTTTTAAAGGTCTTCAAAATCCAGAGAGGCTGGAATAATTTGGAACATTAGATATCTTCACGTAACCAGCCAAATGTAAGTTCACGTTGCTCCGTGTCCTTACTCTCCAAGCTCGGTGTCTCTAGATTACAGCATAGGAAGATATTTATGTCAAACCCAGCCAGCCCCCACATCTGAATCACACAGGAGCACTTTGTCAGGGAATTTTACCAAATGGCTGAAATAAAATCAACTATTTGAGAATATTTTTTTTTCTTAGACATTCCAAAGAAAGTTAACAAAGTGAAAGACCTTCTTAAAAGTGATTATGGATTTGTTACCTAACGCATGCTGCCCTTGGATTTTAGCTGCATCAGTGGTGAGGCTCACTCATTGAGAACACATTTATGAAGCACCTACTGTATGTAGGTATGAAAGCTACAGAGGTGAAAAGAGCTCGTCTCTGCCCTTAAGGAGCACAAGGTCCAGGAGCAGAGATGTTTAAGAAAGAATGTGGTGACCGGCCAGGGGCTCCCAGGAAGGATGCAGGGCGCCCAACAAGTACAAAGGTTTCCCAGGGCCTGGGGTGGTGGTAGAAGTTGCTGACGAGTGTGGGAGGTGAAGAGCAGGAATTCCCTGTAGGTGTGCTGCCTCTCAGGCATGGCTGCCTGTGGCTTTGTTGGGGAGCAGGCAGGAAGTAAGGGGGATAGGGCCAGATGGGAGGGTGGCATTACCATTGTACTTCCATTTCTGGATCACAAACAAGCAGTACTTTGAGAACTCAATGTAGAAAATGTATTTTGGGGGCACCTGGGTGGCTCAGTTAGTTAAACGTCTGCCTTCGGCTCAGGTCATGGATCTCAGGGTCCTGGGATCGAGCCCCACATGGAGCTCCTGGCTTAGCAGGAAGCCTGCTTCTCCCTCTACCTCTTCCCTTCCCCTTGCTCTCTCTCTCTTTGACAAATAAATAAAATCTTTAAAAAAAAGAAAACAAGATATATTTTCACTATACATTGTCCTCAGCTCAAGCACATTTTATATGTTGGCTGACTCACACATCTTCGCAGAAAAAGAAATGTGTGCCAATTTTACAGACCTTTATTTTTCAGAAGTAACTTAATGGTCTCTTCTGAGATCAGATACGAGTCCAAGCCATTCCCATTGTAATGGAGACCGAGGCCCAGAGAGGGGAAATGATTCATTCCAAGTCATTTAGCCAGTTAGTAGCTAGTTAGTGGCTGAGCCAAGGCTAGAAGCGTTCTGTAGATGCGTCGCCGTCGCTGTTTCTACTAAGGGTGTTGCCTCCCCAGGCAACTGGCAGTAGCTTCCCAGAGTCCTGTGGGGGGCGCCGTTCTGAGAATGATGCTGTGCTTGGTTACGGATGTGTGCCAAGGGGAAGCCAGGAGAGAGCAGCCAAGAGTGTGGCCCGTGTTGCTTGTCCACCTTACCTCTCATTGTGATGATAAAAACAAAGTAGTACAAAAAGCAGAAACTGTGGTTTGTGGTCACTTTAAAAGTGAGGCTTCCAAGAGGCTTCATCTAAGTCAGGAACCACATATTGGGCTCTGACACAGCCTTCTGTGCTGGGGACACAAAGCCGCATCCCACATAGCTTGGCCTTTCCTCAGCTTGGCCTCAGGGCCAACTCCTTGCTCAGTAAGGAACGTCAGCAGCCTGTGACAGAATGGAAAAACTGTGAAAAGTGATTTAACAGATTTACGCTCTGCAGTGCATTTGTCCTGGTTGTCTAAATCAGTTGCTTTCTTCTAAGTTAACTTAAAAACTAAGTGAATGCCACTTTAATAGCTAAATCAGCAAGGTGATTTTAGACCTGTAAAGGCGTTAAGGTGAGATTACCTGTATCCTTTACACAGTTCAAAAAAACAAAGGCAAACAAGTCCAGACCTAGAATTTGTTTTCAGTGATTTTACACTTTCCTCAAATCACCGTTTCTAACTCCTAAACCTGAATGTTCTCCAGTCTGGAGCCATCCCTGGAGCATTCTGACTTTTGCTCTCAAAAACTGGAAGCTAGTTTGGGGGTTCGCGGCTTAACCCAGGATCAAGCTAGCTGATGGAAATCTGAGGACTGACCCAGAGACAAGTGAATGAGCCAGCAGGCCACATTTGTGTGGTGACCAGAGGTGTCAAGCATGCCCACGAGGGCCATTCCTTGGCAGTTCCGGCCACCATGTAACCAGATCTCCAAAGTGCAAGCCTACCAGGGGCAAAGGTGTCACTTCCTTGGCCACCTCGTTCCTGTTATGTTTATTTTTCAATTTTTTTCTTTATAAATGCAGATACTTGCATCTCTTTACTTCCATCAGCATGAGGAAAGCCCATTCTCTGTGTCGTTTCCCATGATTCTTGATGCCCCACTTTGAATCATTATGTCTGTGTGTCATTTCTTCAGCCACAGGGTCCTTCAGCGAGGTTGGCCCTGTGCCTTTCCGCTGGTGGCATGACTGAGATAACCCCTCACTCTCCTGGGCTCGCCCTGTTCCTTCCTGCGCTGGCCCTCCTGGCTGGGGTCTTCCCCTCTTTCCTGTGTCAGAGAGAGCAGGGACCTTCCTCAGCAGAGCGGAGGGATTTTCTTTGCATGTCTGGGGAGCTGGGAGGATGGGCCGGGCCAGGCCATGCCTCGGGTGACCAGCCCCATGTGGCCCAAGCAGAGTGACATCTTCCAGCAGCCTGGGCGGAATGCCTCCTGATTCTCAGCAAGGGTCCTGCCCTTGTGTGTCGTTCTGCGGCTTCCACAGAGTTGTGTTCAACAGGAAGGAACTGTGAAAAAATGGTCAGTGTGGCAACGTGATGCACAGCTACTCTTTCTGGGGTGGTGGTGCTGGTTTTTGGTTCTTGGTTCTCGTTTTGGGTAAAACCAGTGTAATTCATGATGGCTGTTGGGCTCTTTATAATGTCACTTTGGGATAGTGAGTAACGGACATAAATGTCACTTTGTAAAGGCTAACTCTGGACAACATATTGCAAGAGGGAAATTTTGGAATTACCCAACTCATTTCTGACCCTTGTAAATAGCTACCAAGTAATTTAAATGTTCCCTTGAGCTTTGGGGCCATTAATTGTTTGGTTTGACTGCTTTTGTGGCTGAAAATAATTTAATAGTGAACTCATCTCTTCTATTGGTGTTTAAACAGCTTGAATGTTCAAAAACGGGGAAAAAAAAAACAAACAACCCACACTGTGATATCTTTAAAGTCCCAAGAGTGCTTGCGGGCTATTCTGGAGGCACACAGAGGCTAAGTGGCATATGTCCCATGGGGTCTCCCCCAGCCAGCTTCCTGGCAGGCCCTCGGGGTCCCCAGGTCTGCATCCCTGTTCTGGGGCAGTTCAGGGGGGCCAGAGCACAGTGGGAGGGGCCCGCCAGAGGGACGGGAGACGCAGCGGGACCAGAAGGGAAGCTGTATCCTGTGACTGAAGCTTGCTGTGGGCCAGCCCGTGTGGACGTGCCTGGCAGCCGTGGCTGAGAGGCTTGCCTTCCTTGCTGTGCGGGGCTCTGTAGGCTCCGCAGTGGTCCTTTCTCCTCCAGCTCAGACACAGAAACGGTGTGGAAACACGGGGAACAAGTGGGAAAGTACCTTGGAAATGATAGGCACGGCCTCTCACAAACGAGCTCTTGGTTCTGGCGGATGAGAGCCTGTGGTGTGCTGGCCCCGGGCAGGAACTTGCACTCCGGAGCTGCCCCAGCTCTAGCCCCTCCTTGGCTGGTGGGTCAGGAGACCCAGACTCGGGCCGGGAAGACCCCAAGTCCTGGTCTCCTGATGGCCCCTGCTTTGTCTTCAAAAATAATAAAAAACAAAACAAAACAAAACTGTTGGAACTTCTCCTAACTATGACCAAAATACAGGTTCAATCAGAAAAATTGCAAAACCTAGAAAAGCATAAAAGGAGAGCTTAAAATACCTACAATTACATGACCCAGAAATAACTGCAGGTCATATCTCTTTGTGGTCCTGCCTGTATTCCTCGTATGCATCCAGAGACTTTCAAAAAAATAATGAGTTTTGTTGCACGCACTCTTTTATAGCATGGTGCTCATCCGGGAAGGGCTCATGGACAGCATCCCTGGCATCCCCCGGGGACCTGGTAGAAATACAAGACTGTCGGGCCCCAGCCCGACTCAAGCAGAATCTTCGAGGAGGCTGCAGATGGTGGGTCTGCAGAGCCACTTACGGAAGCACAGCTCTGAGCCACGTCTCCCCTGCTGCAGGGGACTGTGGGCATTCCCCATGCCAATCGATATTTTGTTGTATCGCCATTTGGGGGGACTACCTAACGTGCCCTCATATGGTGGACTCCCAGCACCATCACCGTTTCCCGCTGATGAGGCTCTGGAACGTTCCCGGGGTGCTGTGATGCCGGTGCTGTTTCCGGGGAACTCAGTGATCTCCAGAGGGCAGATTCCTCCAAGTGCCGTCACTGGGTCAGAAAAGACGTTGAGGGCTGTTGATGCCCCCACTGCTGGATCGCCAGCCCAGAGGGGAGCTAGCTTGACTGTCACTCAGACTCTCAGCCTGCGCCTCTTAGGAGGCAGCTGCTCCCGTGGGAAAGAGCTCACACCTGAGTGAGCTACAGGCTTTGATTTGAGGATCAGATTTTCCACTTCCTGGCTCATCGATCTTGGACCGGTTGCTTAACTTCTCTGATCCTCTTTTCTCACCTGCCAAAAGGAGATGAGATGTGCTGCTTAATTCAGAGAGGTTTGTGAGCCCTCAATGAGAGAAGGTATAAGCCATCTGGAGCCTGGGACCTGCTTTAGTCTCTTTTCTCCGAATAAAATGAGCCCAGGGCCCTGAAACAAAGCCCTTTCTTTGCAGAAAAGATTTCCTGTTGGGGGTTTATAGACTCCATTATAATAGTAGTGCACCAGGGGTGTTATTGGCCTTTTGATTTCATTCTCCCATGTCCCAAGGGATGTTTGGCTTGGGCACTGCAAAGAAGGACAAAGAAAGCACCAAAGAAAGGAAATTCCTGAACATTTTTCTTGAAATTGAGCAGAGGTTTAGGATCCAAACCGTGACACGGAGAGCCCACTGGGAGGTGGTACAGAGGAGTGCCCGTGCGAGCCGCCTGGAGCCCATCTTCCCCTCCTGCTCCTCAGTGGACCTCTCGGGCCCAGAGACATCCAGCACTGTGACCCAAAGATGGTGCAGGCCATAGCAGGTGGCAGCAGGGTGGGCTCGGAACTCAGTGTGGCTGGCAAGGCCGGGCCAGAGCAGGAGTGGGTTGCTGCCAAGGTCTTGCCTAGGGTTTGACCAGGTTTGACCAGCTCGTGCCTCCGGGGGGGGGGGGGGGGGGG
>CM053610.1:50264124-50349288 GCA_028646535.1 Procyon lotor
CTGCCAGCCTCTTGTCCCTCTTCTGGGAGCAGGCTGAACCCCGAGCAGCTGACTCCTGCCAGCATCAAGGCAGGAGGCCTTCAGCCTCTAAAGCACACAAAGGGGAGTGTATATAAAAACCTTCAAGGCTCTGGGTAATTATTTCCCAGGTTCTCTAAATTCACTGCTTTCTTTTGTCACCCTCACATACATGGCTCATGCTTTATTGTTTAAATTGTGAGCCGTCTGACGAGAACTCTATATAGATGCGTTTTGGAGAACAGAAAAGCAAGCTAGGACTTTCTCAGGACCATCTTTAGAAGTCACCCCACCCCCTGCTGCCTGCCTGCTCCTTGGTTTCAGCGACAATACAGAATCACACTTGTCATCGAGAGCCTTCTGCCAACCCCTCCAGACGTTGCCTGGAAACTGCGGACTGTCTTGGTTAAGCAGACTTGAGACATTGGACAAACTTGAGGCGGGTGGCATTGCGAAGCTGGGTTGCAGGAGTCTCTCACTCCTAAGTGGTTCAGCTGCAGATATCAGACGGGACATCGCCAGGGAGGGTGACGTTGTTGGAGAGGGGCAAAGCAGGCAGCAACTGGTGCTTTCTCCGGTGGTACGGTCTGTGCCCCTGCCAGGTGTGGTCCCTAGTAGGGGGTGCTGGGGGTCCTGTCACTGCCACAGGGAGTGGGGTGAGCAGGTGCACCGCTAACACAAGCATTTGGAGGGTCCCAGGAAAACAGACCACAAAACCTATCACGGACCCAGGATAACATGATGGGTCTTTAAGAACGAAGAACAAGAAAGCAAAGCTAAGGAGCCCATGTTCGGTGGCAGAGATGAAGGTGTTCCCAGAGGTGGCCCCTTGCCCTGCAAGGGACAGTCATACGCCAAGGAGGCACACCATGCTGTGTGCTCCTGGTGCCAGAAGGGGAGGGAGGCATAGGACTTGACTGTGTCAGGCCAGAATCCACTTGGGATTTTTTTCAGCATTGGATCTTATTTCTTGCTGGGATCAGCCCCTACCCAGATGGAAAAGGCAGCCTTATCCCATCGTTGGGCTCTGCCCGCCTCTGTGCGAGCTCAGTGAAACAAAGCCCAGGTTGGTTATTTTTCCTCCTCAGCCATTTGGCAGTGACTCTACTTAGAGGGAGGCAGGTGCCGGCTCCAGACCAGCTTCCTGCGGTGCCAGGCCACCCCCACTGGCCTTCCTGACTTAGAGTGAAAGAAGGAAGTGCATGTGTCCTTAGCTTTTACTGCTGTGTGTTTCACCACTGCCCAGGGGGCTCGCAGGGTCTCAGGAATGGCTGTGGTTGGCAGAGGCCCCACTTCTCATGGCCAGGCAGGTGATGGTGTTGCCAGGCCCTGTGAGGCTGCTTGGGGAGACAAGGAAGAAGGCTCTGGATCAGCACCCGACGGTGTCCCAAGGGCCCTCAGCCACCATGGGATATGGGGGATGGGACCGGGAAGGCCCTTAACTCTTCTGCCTGCTGCTGGTTTCCAGCAGGATGAAAGTGCAGGAGTCTTACTCGGCACCCAGGGGGTGACTTCCTATGAGCAGTGTCTCAGGCCTGAGCCCAGGTGGGCTTCTGAGCACAGAGAGATGCAGGGGTGGGGGTGGGGGGGGGGCCCACAGGGAGGGGGCCCACGACTGACATCCCCTGGGGCAGAAGAATAGACCATCAGCATCTCTTGTGTTTTCTCATATGTTTATGACCTCCTTCAGTACAGACATTAACTTATTTTTCTTTGTGCCACTTGCATATATGGAGAGAGGGGGAACAGGAAGCGGAAGTGGTGGGAGAATGAAAGGAAGGGAGAGGAAAAGAGGACTGGGAACATTTTACTCTTGATGTGGCACGCCTCAAACTTGGATCCCCACAGTCTGTACACTAGCAGAGGTCGGAATGAAAGACTGTTAGAATTATGCCCGCTCCTCAGGACCCAGCACCGGGGGTCTTGTCCTCAGCAGACAGATGCCCTGCCGCCCGTGCCTGCATCCTCTGCAGGTGTGCGGCTCCCAGTGCGGTGGGTTCCGTCACAGTGGTGCAGAGGAAGCAGAGCCGTGCCCTGACTGACCTCCCCCTGCTCAGGAGAAACGAGTCGAATGTCTCGTTCCCTGGATGGAGATTTCCCAGCATGACAGCCTCTGTCAGTCAGGCGGTTGTCAGGTCTGCGCGTCTCCTGGGCCGGTTGGATGGTCCTGCGATGTAGATGGTGCGCCTTCGGCAGCACACCTCTTGGCAGTGCGGGGGACGCTCCGGGACTTGGGGGCAGACGGTCCACCCCGCTGAGCCTCACTCTCTTCTTCTGTTACAAAGGGACAGCAACCCTTAGGATTCCCGGTGAATCCAAATTCCCAGGTCTTTGTGCTATGTAAAGCCCTGTGCGTGGGAGTGCTCCTCATCATTGTTCTCACTTCATAGAAATCTTTTTACTGATTATTGTTCAACCCCAGTGTCTGAGCCTGCCTATTTTGAGTGGGCCAGAATGAGGGGCGGTGTTATGTCTCCTTATTAATAGCCCTTGGAGCATGACTTCCTACCAAAAACAAAAACAAAAAAAATCTCAGCTCTACATCTGCCGTGCTGCAGAAATGCCAATCACATATGTAACATCCTAGATAAATTAAGCTGTAAGAACTTTCTTTGCGTCAATATTTTTGGTAGACATCACTTAAAAAGCAAGTTTATTGGGGCTCCTGGGTGGCTCAGTTGGTTAAGCGTCTGACGTCAGCTCAGGTCATGATCTCGGGATCCTGGGATCAAGCACCATGTTGGGCTCCCTGCTCAGTGGGAGCCTGCTTCTCCCTCTCTCCTGCCCCTCCCCCTGCTCACGCACACTTGTGCATGTGCATGCGCTCCCTCTCTCTCTCTCCTTCTCTTTCTCTCTCTCTCAAATAAACAAAATATTTCTTAAAAACAAGGAATTTGTTATCTCAGTAAACTGGTAAAGTTAAACTCAACCCAGCCCTGAGAAAGCTTCCCTGTACCCTGGGTCCCAGTGTCCCCTTCTTGGTCGGTTGTGTGTGCCCCCATCTGCACAAGGTAGAGCTCTCTCCCATCAAGGTGGAGAGCGTCTGAGTTACATAGCATCTAGGCAAGACATCTCCAGTATTAGAGTGAATTTATATGTTGTTTCCCTAAGAATTGTGCAAATACAGTGTGTATGTTAGCGTTGCAAAGTTGGAAGTTCTTATGCTCACCTCGTTTTGAAATAATAGTTTTGTAGAAGTCTCTAGCAGAAATTTTTTCACTTTAATAACCCGAGAACGTCTAAACTACTGTTCTTCAAATCTCATATGCAAACATTCACTTCTGAATGTGTAAAAGCAGGTTCCTCCTGTGAGAGTTGGCGCGTGCCACAGTCTGAGACATGAGTTTTATTGAGGAGTATTCACGGAGGCTTAGCTTCATGTGTGAACACGGGTTCACGTGTGCCTGCCTCTGTGTGTATGTTGCACCATATGCATTCCCGGCTCAGTAGCTTATCAATTTGTCCCATTTACGAGGATTCAGAATACCATGAAATCAACTGTTATGTAAATTTCAGAAAATGGCATAGGTTATCCAATATAAGATACTTGTTTATATCCTTATAAACTGTGCTGTTTATCTTGTGGATAACAGAGTTTGTTTGAATGAAACTTGTTTCTTTTTTTTCTTTTTAAAATTATTTAATTCCAGTATAATTAACATACAGCATTGTATTAGTTTCAGGGATAAAACAGTGATTCAGCAATTCTTTTTTTATGATTTTTTTTATTGTGTTATGTTAGTCACTATACAGTACATCATTAGTTTTCGATGTAGTGTCCCATGATTCATTGTTTGTGTATAATGCCCAGTGCTCCATGCAATCTGTGCCCTCCTTACTACCCATCACGAGGCTAACGCGTACCCCCAACCCCCTCCCCTCTGAAACCCTCAGTTTGTTTCCTGGAGTCCATAGTCTCTCTCATGGTTCGTGTCCCCCTCTGATTCCCACCCTTCATTTTTCCCTCCCTTCTCCTAATGTCCTCCATGCTATTCCTTATGTTCTACAAATAAGTGAAACTATATGATAATTGTCTTTCTCTTTTTTACTTACTTCACTTAGCATAATCTCCTCCAATTCCATCCATATTGAGGCAAATGGTGGGTATTCATTCTTTCTGATGGCTGAGTAATATTCCATTATATATATGAACCACATCTTTTTTATCCATTTGTCTGTCGAAGGGCATCTCTGCTCTTTCCACAGTTTGGCTATCATGGACTTTGCTGCTATGAACATTGGGGTGCACATGGCCCTTCTTTTCACTATATCTGTATCTTTGGGGTAAATACCCAGTAGTGCAATTGCTAGGTCATAGGGTAGCTCTATTTTTAACTTTCTGAGGAAGCCTCAAAGTGGCTGCACCAGTTTGCATTCCCATCAACAGTGTAAGAGCATTCCCCTTTCTCCACAACCTCTCCAACATTTGTCATTTCTTATCTTGTCGACTTTTGCCATTCTAACTGGTGTAAGGTGGTATGGTATCCCAACGTGGTTTTGATTTTAATTTCCTTGATGGCTAATGATGTTGAACATTTTTTCATGTATCTGTTAGCCATTTGTGTTTCTTCTTTGGAGAAGTGTCTATTCATGTTTTCTGCCCATTTTTTTTATGATTATTTGTTTTTTGGATGTTGAGTTTGAGAAGTTCTTTATAGATCTTGGATACCAGCCCTTTATCTATAGTGTCATTTGCAAATATCTTTCCCATTCAGTGGGTTATCTTTTGGTTTTGACTATTTCCTTTGTTGTGCAGAAGCTTTTTATCTTGATGAAGTATATATACAGAAGAATGAAACTAGACCATTCTCTTACACCATACACAAAGATAAACTCTAAATGGATGAAAGACCTCAATGTGAGACAGGAATCCATCCTAGAGGAGAACATAGGCAGTAATCTTTTTGACATCGGCCACAACAACTTCCTTCAAAACATAACGTCTCCAAAGGCAAAGGAAACAAAAGCGAAAATGAACTTCTGGGACTTCATCAAGAAACTCATCCTTTCTTTGCAAAGAAACAGCCCGGTGAAATGTGGTCAGTGCCTCATTCTTTCCGGAATTCCTTGTTGTTCCTGCCCAGCCCATAACCAAAGCGAAACATGAGGATGGGGACAAGGCATCTGGAGCAGGGCCATCCTCTGCATCCATATTCCTTCACTCCTGAAGACCATTGAACTTCAGCTCTGCATGGTTGTCCCTAAGTAATGTCTAAAGGAAGACAATGGACAAGCAGAACTCGGGCTGAAGAAATGTGACACAGTATGGCCAAGTGGAGTGCGAAATGACCATGGGAATTGGCTGGGTAGTTGATGCTGTCTCATTTTTACCAGGAGGTGATTTTTTTACCTAACAAGTGTCATAGGTGCCTCTGGTTCCTCCATCCCTCCCTCCCCCCACTTCCTTCCTTCCTCCATTCAACAGTGTTTATTGGGCACCTGTTGTATGGCAGTGCCCTGCTGGTGCACATTCCCGATGCTGAGTTAGTTTTTAGGTTTTGATGTGGGGTGACTTGTTTCCTTAGGCCAAGCCCAATTTTAGTGTTTCATAAGATAAACAATTACTGCATACTGGAAACTTCAAAACTGACCATCCAATACGTTCCTTTACTCTCCCCTCTTGCTCCACTCAAAGCACTATGACTCAGTGTCTGAGTTCCCTGGTTTCAACCCTTTGCTCATAGGACTTCTTGACTTTCTTTTCTCCCAAATGTCAAAGTGGATATATCCACCCCCCCCCCACTTCCTTTCTGACAGGTAGATAGAGAAGGTTTTGCACACATGCATCTAGGTGTCAGAGAAATGGCTGTGGCGAGGCCAGCCTTGACAGCCCTGTCACTTTGGGATGGGTGCAGTGGTCAGGTCCTCTCCTCTGGAGGATAATAATATCTATCATGAATCACAGAGCTGCCACGATTTTTGAAGAGAGATTTCTCACAGGAACTTTGCGAGCATTACACATTCCATTTGCCTCAGTAATGTGAAACTTATTTTTCTAAAAAAGGTACAGGCGGATCCTGGTGTGACTCACTAGAGAACAATAGTTAAGTCACAGTTTATTTTTGTCTTTTTTTCCCAAGAAAAGGAAAAATTGATTAAATGTATAGGGAAGGTAAGCAAGCTTAAGTCTATAAAGCAGAACTGGATCAAAGAACCATGCAAACAGAGATAATGATTAAAATTGGCAGGTCTTGTGAATAGGAGGTGTGCTGTTAGAGGTCCTGGGTCATCCTGAGGGGACATATCGGTCTTCTTGAGGAAATGGAATTGAGGATAAGTAGGAGTTAATTAAAAAAAAAAAAAGTAGGGTGTGAGGGCAGGGAAGAGCATATTCGAGCAGAGGAACAGCATCTGCAAAGGTCCTGGGCTAGAAAGAAATGGAACATTGTGTGACGAGAGAGCAGGGCCAGGGCACACATTTGTGCCATCTGTGCACAGAGCGCCTCTGGCTGAAATCCAGACTGCCCACCCCTCTTGTCCATACTCGGATTTACCCACCTGTGTATTGCTCTCTTTTCCTATCCACATCTCCAGCTTCCATCTGAGATCATATTCTTCTTCCTTTAGTATTTGTTTTAGTGTGGGATTACTGGAGACAAATTGTATCACGTCTTCTGTTCCAAAAAGCTATCTCACCCTTTTTTTTATTTCTGGTAACATTTTTTTTTTAATCCAGGAGCTTTGTTGACATATAATTTATGTACCATAAACTTCACCTGTTTAAACTGCTGTCAACAGATTTTAGAGTATTTATAGAGTGTGCAACAACGAACATAATCTAACTTTAGAATGTACTCATCTCACCCAAAAGAAACCTTGTGCCCATTAGCAATCTCTTCCCACTCCACCTCTCTTCCCCCAGCTCCCCATCCCCCAGCCCTAGGCAAATACTGATCTACTTTTCATCTCTGGGGATTTGCCTATTCTAGGTATTTCATAAAGGTTGTGGTCTTTTGTGTTGGCTTCTTTCACCTGGCATAGTATTCACAGTTGATCCAAACTGTAGCATGAATCCTTTTTATGGCTGAATAATATTCCATTATATGTATATACCACATTTTTTAAAAAGATTTTATTTATTATTTATTTTACAGAGAGAGAGACTTAGCGAGAGAGGGAACATGAGCAGAGGGAGTGGGAGAAGGAGAAGCAGGCTTCCCGCTGTGCAGGGCGCCTGAAGCGGGGCTCGATCCCAGGACCCTGAGATTATGACCCGAGCTGAAGGCAGAGGCTCTAACCCACTGAGTCACCCAAGCATCCCATATACCACATTTTTAAAAAAAGATTTTATTTATTTATTTGACAGAGTGAGTGAGAGAGAGAGACACAGAGACCAGGCACAAGCATAGGGAATGGCAGGTAGGGGATAAGCAGGCTCCCTGCTGAGCAAAGAGCCCGATGTGGGGCTCGATCCCAGGACCCTGGGATCATAACCTGAGCTAAAGGCAGCTGCTTAACTGACTGAGCCACCCAAGTTCCCCTACATTTTTTATTTTTCTCATCAACTGATGAACATTTGGGTTATTTCTACTTTTTGGTTATTAGAAATAACACTGGTATGAATATTGGTGGACAAGTTTTTGCATGCACTCTTTTTCTTGTTTTTGTTGTAAAATATAGCAGAAAATTTGTCATCTTAACCATTTTTAAGTGTGCAGTTCAATGGGATTAAGTACCTTCATATTGTTGTGCAACCATCCCTACTGTCCGTCTCCAGAATGCTTTTCATCGTACAAAACAGAAAGTCGTTCCCGTTAAACAGTCACTCCCCATTACCGCTTCCTCAGCCCCTGAAACCACCATTCTACTTTCTGTCTCTGATTTTGACTCTTCTGAGTAATTTGTCTTTTCGTGATCAGCTTATTTCACTTAGCAAAATGTCAAGGGTCATCCATGTCGTAGCTTATTTCAGAATTGCCTTCCTTTTAAGGATGACAAGGAAAAACTTTCTTCTGTTATTTTGCTGTTTTTTCCCTATATCTTATAGATTTTTTTATGACTAATTTCATGCATTACTGTCTTCTTTTGTGTTTAGTTGGTTTTTTGGTAGTGAAACATTTCAGTTCCTTTCTCCTTTCCCTTTGTACATATTTCATAGCCATATTCTTTGTGCTTCCCATGGAAATAACACTTGGCATCCTAAAGTTATAACACTTTAATCTGGATTTATGCCATCTTACCTTTAGTAACACACAAAAACCCACTCCCCTTACATGACTGTCTTCATTTGTTTCATTTGTTCATGTAATAGAATGACATCTTTATGCATTGTGTGTCCAAAAACATAAACTAATAATGTTTAAAAATACATCAGTCTGTTACATAATGTAGAAAACAAAATGAGAAATTACAAACCAAAGCTACAATACTACGAGCTCTTAGATTACTAATTGCTTTTTAAAAAACATTTTAGGGCGGGGCGCCTGGGTGTCTCAGTCAGTTAAGAGTCTGCCTTCAGCTCCGGTCATGATCCCGGGGCCTGGACTGAGCCCTGCATTGGGCTCCCTGCTCCATGAAGAGTTTACTTCTCCCTTTCTCTCCCCCTCTCCCACTGCTTGTGCACCCATGCACTCTCTCAAATAAATACATAAAATATTTTTTAAAAAATAGGCACCTCGTTGACTAAGTCAGTAGAGCATGCAACTTTTGATCTCAGGGTCATGAGTTCAAATCCCATGCTGAGTGTGGAAGTCTTCTTAAAAAGAATTTAAAAAACAAAGAAATAGATGAATTCTTTTAAAAAAAAATAAAAATAAATAAAAAATAGACTAAAGTTTGTTCTTTCCACCACTGTGGCCACTGCCCTAAGTATGCTTGGTTTTGGAAGAGACTTGCCTCCAGTGTCCTCCATTGTGACAAAAAGAAGGTCTGGTTGGATCTCAATGAGACCAGTGTAATCGCCAGTGCCAGTTCCCATCAGCAGATTCAGAAGCTGATCAAGACAGGCTGATCATCTGGGAGCCTGTGACTATCCATTCCTGGATTCCATGGCAGAAAAACACTTTGGCCCCACCAGAAGGCAGGCATATGGACACAGGGGGAGTGAAAGGCTACTGCCAGCACTCAGATGACCAGGAAGCTTACCTGGATGAGGAAGATGAGCATTCTGTGCTGTCTGCTTAGAAGATACCATGAATCTAGGAGGATTGACCACCACATGTATCACAGCCTGTACTTGAAAGTGAAGGCAACATGTTGCAAAAGAAGCAGATTCTCATGGAACACGTCGTCCATAAGCTAAAGTCAGACAGGCTCACAAGAAACTTCTGGGACTGGGCTGAGGCCTGCAGGTCTAAGACCAAGAAAGCACAAAAGTGCCTTGAAGAGTGGCTCCAGGCCAAGAAGGAGGAACTTATCATGACTCTGTCCAAGGAGGAAGAGGCCAAGAACCAAAGCTCCCCCTCTTTTGTCTGCACACAGGGGCCTTGGCATTTACATAGATCAATCATTCAATAAAACAAACCTTTATCTGCCAAAAAAAAGAAAGGTATTGGTCTCTTAAGTCATGTAGAAAACAAAAGCTGGAGTTACAAACCTGTGTGTCCAGGTGTTTACCTTTACTAAGACAGTTCTTCATCTGGCTTCAAATTACTGTCTAGTGCCCTTTCATTCAACCTGCAGTACACCCTTGAACAAATATTTCTTGCAGGGCAGGTCTAGTGGTAAGGGACTCAGGTTTTGTTTATCTGGAGATACCTTAATTTACCCTTCCCTTTTGAAGGGCAGCCTTGCCACATATAACGTTCTTGGTTGACATTTTTCTTTTTAGCACTTTGACTATATCAGCCCACTGCCTTCTGCCCTCTAGACTCTCTGAGAGAAATCTGCTTTATTGAGGATCTCTCGTATGGGACAACTTGCTGCTTCCATGATTTTTTTTGTCTCCGGCTTCAGCAGTTTGATTATAATATGTCTCAGTGTTAGGTATTTCATCTAACAGGTTTGGAGTTCATTGACTCCTTGGATGTTTATATTCATGTCTTTCATCAAATCTGGGAACTTTGGAGTCACTATTTCTTCAGCTATTCTCTCTGCTTCTTTCTTTCTCTCTCTTCTTTTGGGACTCCTGCAATGCCTAGCTTTATTTACTTGGTGGTGCCCTTATGCTCTGTTCACTTTACTTCAGTCTTTTCTCTTTCTGTTCCTCAGACTCGGTAATTTCCATTGACCTGTCTTCAAGTTTTCTGATTCTTTCTTCTGTCTGCTGAACTCTGCCTTTGAATCCTAGTGACTCTTTCATTTCAATTATTATACTTCTCAGCTCCAGAATCTATTTTTGTTTCTTTTTAGGTTTTCTCCTTTATTAACATTTCCATTTTGTTTGTACGTTGCTTCGTTGACCTTCTCCACATCTTTCTTTAGTTCTTTGAGTATCTTTAGGTACTTGTTTTAAAGTCTTTGTCCAGTAGATCTGCCTTGATCTTTTTTTAGGGATAGATTCAAAACTGGACATTTGATTCTAATAATGTGGTATCTCCAGAAATCAGATTCTCTCCCTTCCTCAGAATTTCCTGAGTGGCGTTTGTTATTATTTTTATTTTTTCAATTGCTATAGGCTGTCTCTGTGCCAAAGGATCAGCCATTAAATTAACTGATTTTCATATAGTAAACCAACCTACATTCCTTGCATAAACCTCACTTTTATATTTTCTGGATTTGATTAACTAGTATTGTCTCAGGAATTTTTGTGTTTATATTCATAAGTGATATCGGTTTATAGTTTTCTTCTGTTGTGAGTATTTGTCTGGTTTGGCTTTCAGGATAATACTGGCCTCATAGACTGAGTTGGGAGTTATTACCATTTTTTGTTTTTTGAAGAACAGTTTGGAAAGAGAAAATTTGCTATTAATTCTTTTGTAAATGTTTGATAGGATGCAACAGTAAATATATCTGGACCTGGGCTTTTCTTCATGGGAAATTTTAAGTGACTAATTCAATCCCTTTACTTATTGTAAGTGTAGTCAGATTTTCTATTTCTTTGGTTTTTTTTAAAGATTTATTTATTTTGACAGAGAGAAACACAGCAAGAGAGGGAACACAAGCAGAGGGAATGGTAGCTGGAGAAGCAGGCTTCCCGCTGAGCAGGGAACCCGATGCGGGGCTCGAGCCCAGGACACTGGGATCATGACCTGAGCCGAAGGCAGACGCTTAACGACTGAGCCACCCAGGCGCCCCAGATTTTCTATTTCTTATTGATTCAAATTCAGTGGTTTTGGCCTTTCTAGGAATTTGTCCATTTCATGTAAGTTATCTATTTTTTGGAATATAATTATTCATAATATTATTTTATTATCCTTCTTATTTCTCTAAGATCGGTAGTAATGCTCTTTCATTTTTTATTTTAATAATTTGAACCTCCTCTCCTTTTATTAAGTTTAGCTGAAGGTCTGTCAACTTTGTTGATCTTTTTAAAGAATCAACTTTTGTTTCATTGATTTTCAAAATGTTTTCCTATTCTATATTTTTTTAATTTTTGCTCTAATAGTTAATGTTCCTCCTTCTGTTTTCTTTCAGTTTAGTTTTCTCTTTTTCTAGTTTTATATAGTGGAAAGCTATGATACTGGTTTAAGACCTTTTTTATGTAGGCGTTTATAGGTATAAGTTCTTTTAGGTGATGTTTTAATTGTACCTCACATGTCTTGGTAGGTCGTGTTTTTGTTTTTATTCATCTCAAAGCATGTTATCACTTGTTATTTCTTTTTTGACTTGATTGGTTATTTAGCAGTGCATTGTATAATTTCTGCATATTTGTAAATTTCCCCAAATTCTTTCTACTTTTGATTTCTAAATTACTTCCATTGTGGTTAAAGAGTGCATTTTATTTGAATTAATTCATTCTAAATTTATTGAATCTTGTTTTATGGCCTACCATATGGTGTTATGGGTCATGTTCTATATGCAGGGAAGGCAACTATGTATTTTGTTGGAGTGATGTATATATATAATATATTTTAATTGATTTATACACTTGCTCAAGTCCTTTACATTGTTGTTGAGTTTCTGCCTCTTTGTCTATCCATTTTTGAAAGTGAGGTCCCCAATTATTGAAGTTGCCACAATTATTATTGAATTGTCTCTCTCCATTTTATCAGTTTTTGCTTCATTTATATTGATGCTTTGGTTTTAGGTACATACCAGTTTGTAACTGTTCTATCTTCCTGGTGGATTTACCC
This sequence comes from Procyon lotor, assembly GCA_028646535.1. Lineage (NCBI taxonomy): Eukaryota > Metazoa > Chordata > Mammalia > Carnivora > Procyonidae > Procyon > Procyon lotor. The sequence goes on from CM053610.1 coordinate 50,276,316, forward strand.
ATTCATCATTACAGAAAGACTCTATTTATCTCTGCTAACAGTTTTTTGTTAAAATCTGTTTTTTTTTTCTGACATTAATACAACCATTTCATTGGTTATTTATGAGCATATTATTTAATTTCCACATATTTGTGACTTTCCCAAATCTCCTCCTCTTATTTATTTCTAATTTCATTCCATGGTTGTCAGAAAACATACCTTCTATAATTTCAAGCCTTTTAGGTCTGTCTGGGCTTGTTTTATGGCCTAGTTGATTTATTCTGTAGAATCTCTCATGTGCACTCAAGAAGGCTGTTCGTTCTGTTGGGTGGAGTTGTTCTGTAGATTTCTGTTAGATCCAGTTGGTTAATGTTGTTCTTTAAATCTTTTATGCCCTTGTTGATATTCTGCTTGGTTCTATCAGTTATTGAGAGCAGGGTATTGAAATCTTCAACTGTTGTTGAATTTTATATTTGTCAGTTTTTGCATTATCTAGCAAGAAACACTAGCTGTGAGATTCTGAATTCTTTGTCAATCTTCTTCCATTTGCAGGACATTGAAAAGCCAAAGACCCCAGTGATCAGATGATACTTTCAAGACAGCTATTTGGGAATGGTCCTAAGATTTTCAGATGATTTGGCACATGAACACTGCTATTCAGATTCATTTTGATTTGCTTTTATTTTTTTAAGATTTTATTTATTTATTGGAGGCGGTGGACAGCACAGAGGAAGAGTGAGAAGAAGAAGCAGACTCCCCACTGAGCAGAGAGCCTGACATGGGACTTGATCCCAGGACCCCAAGACCATAACCTGAGCCGAAGGCAGACGCTTAACTGGCTAAGCCACCCAGGTGCCCCTGATTTGCATTTATTTATTTATTTATTTATTTATTTATTTATTTATTTATTTATTTATTATTTGACAGAGAGAGAGAGTGAGATCACAAGTAGGCAGAGAGGCAGGCAGAGAGAGAAAGGGAAGCAGGCTCCCTGCTGAGCAGAGAGCCCGATGTATGGGGCTCCATCCTAGGACCCTGAGATCATGACCTGAGCCGAGGACAGAGGCTTAACCCACTGAGCCACCCAGGTGCCCCAGGCTTTTAATGTTATTAAAAGTTAATTATAATTGTCATCACTCACCCTGAGAGTCTCAGGTATAGCCACACAGGCAAAGGTAGAGCCAGCTTTCTCCAGGACTGCTGACTGTACCAAGTAGCCACAGGCACTGGAAAAAGCACAGGAGAAGCACACGTAGATTTGGCCTCACTGAAATACCATCACTTGGGCCAAATAAATAAGGACTATTTATTTTTTACAAAGTCAGGTATCAGTTTCCTGGAGGATTTCCCCAGTCTTAAGTCAGATTATAAAAATAGATCCGTTTCTGGAACTGGATGATTTACCGCTTTTCGTTCTCTTGGTACATCTATCAGTCATCTGCAGAAACCACTCTCATTTTGTCAGCTGTCTTGCTCCTGTGTTGTTTCCTTGCTCCAGGCACTATCCTAGGTGCTGGTGGGAGAGCAACAGACATAACTGGCCCGAGCTCACCCTACCAAGCTCGCTGTCTTGAAAGGGAGGGGAACGTTAGGCAGACATCTTATAAACAAGTTCAACAAGTCTTGTTGACAGCATTAGTGGACATTGTGAAAGAAGGTACAAGGGCTGAGAACGAATACCGCAGGCATCTGAACATGGTCCGGAGGGTGTGGTGGGATTGGTGGGTCTGTAGGGATTAACACTAAGGCTTTTGTACGTAATTATGTGCTCAGGTTATGCAGTCAGTTTACAGATATTTTTCTTCGCCTTGTGTAGTGAACAAATATAATGGATTAGAACCTTTAAAATACATAGTAAAACTATTCTCATTCTTCATGTGAGTGAAGTTTTGTAGAATTTTTCAGTATAAGCTGCAACTAATGATGAAATTTTTCCCTAAGCTGGGAAGAAGCCTGTGATTACAGTTAGGGCTCCTAGAGAGGGAGTAGGATACCCCCCTCTCCAGGGAGCCTTCATTAGATACAGGACTCCCCTGGATTCTGTAGGTGCCTAGATCACACTGATGAGTGCTGTGAACCACAGAGGGGGCTGGAGGCTCAGTCCCCTTTTAAGTCAGTGAGAACCCTGAAGAGGTCCCTTCAGGTCTAGGTTTGAAGAATAAGTTTTCCTTTCCTTGGACTAGAGCTGTCAGAACAACATGGGTTGGGGGTGGTGCTAGAGGGCAGAAAGCTGGTAGAGGGGGCGTTGAGGTGGCCTGAGGTGAATTTTGAGTTCAAGCAAAAGGGGTACTGGGAGTTATAGGGTGTTTGCCACATTGCCTTCCTCATTATGGTTTTCTTTCTTCGGGCATGTCCTTGCATTACTAGGAGTGGGAGAACATGTGTTTAGAAGGGCAAGTCCTTGGGCACAGTAGAGAAGACATTCCATGGTGCCGGGAAGGTCCTCCACGGGCACACTTTACAGACTCAGGGGGCAGACATTCCTCTGTGGCCTGGAGTGTGTTCTCACCAGTTACCTGACAGTGGTTTGGTTCTCCTTGCTGGACAAGATCCTTCCGGCTGCACGGCATTGGGAAGCACGGGGGTCCTCTGGGAATCCAGATGTCTTGATCTTTGGTAATCCTGGCTCTAACGTGAGCCTCTTGCACAAGGAGACTGTCTTCATGAGATAGAGTCAAACTTCCCTGCTACCAGGATGTGCTGGTTGTGTGTGCTCTTGTTCATTTTTATGCAGAGACACACAGTAGCACGAGGTGAGGAACAAGCTGCGGAAACCAACAGCTGTTCTCAGCAAGTGCTTGTGTGTGCCGTGTTCACAGTCCATTTACTTAAAGGAAAAGAAAATCAAAATTAAAATTAATTTATAGATGGGGAAACTGAGGCTCAGCACTGGTGTGTGGTGGGGTGAGGCTTCAACCCCTGGGCTGCCTGATGTCCCAGGCTTTGCCCTTTTCCTCTGCACCCTATTGCACTCTTCTTGGTTTGATGATATTTGGAACAGAAAATATGAGCAGGTTCCTAAGGTTCTAAGTTGAGCCTGATTCCCATGTGATCCCTTCATCTGTGGGGTGACCTTTGCCTCCATGTATGAGTCCATTAGAAGCCTTGGCATCTGCTGGTGCTGTCTGCATCTGGCTCCACCAGAATGTGCCTTACAACAAGGTGAAGACTGGGCCGTTCTCTTGGGCTTCCCCCTCTCCCACCTGCTCCTGAACCTGCTGCCTTGTATGACTTCATCACGGCCACATCATTCACACCAGACCTGCTCTGCACTCAGTGGGATGCAGTGTCCTTCTATACCCCAACCCCTGGGGCTTGTGCACACACCCTACATAGACCTGCACGATCATGACTTCTCAAGGGTGATAATATAGAATGACAGCCTCAAGCCCCTTCCCCCTAAACTAAGATCTCTGGCAAACCCACTGGGTGGTCTCCTGGGGCCTCTAGCCTCTGGGTGCAGGTGTGTTTCTGCACAGGGCTGTTGGACAGACGGAATCATTTCAGTGGGAGATGCATGTCCTTTGGATTTCCTAGCTTCCCTAAAGCCCCTCTCTGGACTGCTCAGGACTCTCTCCTTCACTGGGTTAGCACCTGCAAGAGGCAGGGAGCATGTCAGTCTCATCCACACTGTGTCCCAGGCCACAAAAGTACCCGTCCTTGCTAGATACAGTCAGCATGAATATACAGGTTGGTGTTTCTGCTTTGCTACTTTGAGCCAGTTAATATACTTATTTAATATATGTTCTTGGTCCCAAGATGTGAATACTAAGGATTCCTGGGGATTAAATGAGATAATTCAGATGATACACTACATGCTTGAGAGTTCATTGCAATTGTTTTGGTTCAAGCAGTAGAAAGCTCCTGCACTTGGACTTCCTAGTTTAGCGGCAGCCTTAAGGATGATACCTAGGGAAAAAGTTGGTCATTCTTAAACAATCCTTATGATTTTGATTCTCTTTGCCTCTTAAATTTTCCTGCTTTTCCTTCTTTGCTCCCTCTTTATTTCCATATAAATTCCTTGGTACCACATCCCCCTGCCCCCACCACAGTTTCATAAATATCAGGACACTGTGGGATCAGGGAGTTTGACAGGGATTACATTGAATCTGTACATTGCTCTGGGAAAATCATGATAAGCCCTTTTCAGTCCATGAGCATGAGATCTCTTTTCATTCTTTGGTATCTTAATTTTTTTCAGCAACATTTTGTAGTTTTCAGTGTACAAGTCTTTTGCTTCCTTGGTAAAATTTATTTCTCAGTATTTTATTCTTTTTGACGCTATTATAAATGGAAGTGGTTTTCTTAATTTCCTTTTCAGATTGCTCATTGTCCGTGTATAGAAGCAACTGATTTTCATGTGTTCATTTTGTGTCCTGGAACTTTGCTAAATTCATTTATTTGTTCTAACAGTTTTTTGTGTTGGGGGATCTTTATAGTTTTCTACATATAAGATCATGTCATCAGCAAACAGAGATACCTTGACTTCTTCCTTTTCAATTTGGGTGCCTTCTATTTCTTTTTCTTGCCTAATTTCTCTGACTAGGATTTCTGGTACTCTGTTGAATAGAAGTGGTGAAATCAGGCACCCTTGTCTTGATGTTAGGCAACCTTGGCAACCTTGATCTTAGAGGAAAAGCTTTCAGTTTTTCACTGTTGAGGATGATGTGTGCTCTGGGTTTGTCTGATGTGGCCTAAATTTATTATGTTAAGTTTTCTTCTATTCCTATTCCTATTTAGTGTTTTGGTCATATAAGTGTATTGGATTTTGTCAGCCATTTTTTTCCACATCAGTTGAGATGATCATGTGGGGCTTTTCCATTCCTTCTGTTGACGAGACTTTTTTTTTTTTTTTTTAAGATTTTATTTATTTGACAGAGAGAAACACAGCGAGAGAGGGAACACAAGCAGAGGGAATGGTAACGGGAGAAGCAGGCTTCCTGCTGAGCAGGGAGCCCAATGCGGGGCTCGATCCCAGGACCCTGGGATCATGACCTGAGCTGAAGGCAGATGCTTAATGACTGAGCCACCCAGGTGCCCCTGATGAGACATTTTTATGAAGCCAAATTATATGCAAATTGAGAAACAAAATCAGTAAAGCTTTGTTCAGCTTTTTGGGAATTGGCTAATTGGAAGATGGACATTTTGACATTAATATTAGAGACCTAAATGTTAGACCCAACTCTGGCAAAGTCCAAATAACCCCTTTCCTCTGTTAAATATTTTCTTTGTAATTCTCCCATTATTTCCCAGTATGTGCTGTGTACAAGTGGTAAATGTTAGTTGGCTAACTGGATGTTTGAGCCCCTTGTGAAGTCTGAGTGCCACTAATAAATAGCTTTCCATATAAATGGTGAGTTAGTATGGATGGAGTAGAAGACACTGTTTTAAAGTCAACCGTGGAAGGCAGGGACACAGCTTGAATTGACTTCCACAAAGAGTCAGGGCTTTTTTTTTTTTTTTTTTTAATTTTTTATTTATTTGACAGAGAGAAACACAGCGAGAGAGGGAACACAAGTAGAGGGAATGGTAGCGGGAGAAGCAGGCTTCCCGCCGAGCAGGGAGCCCGATGCGGGGCTCTATCCCAGGACCCTGGGATCATGACCTGAGCCGAAGGCAGTCTCTTAACGACTGAGCCACCCAGGCGGAGTCAGGGCTTTTTAATTTAGGAAGAAACCATGGGACTATATGGATGAAATGATAATAATATCTGGGATGATTTGCTTTGAAATAACCTTGTGGGAGAGGGAGGGGGAGAAGGTGTAAAAATGAAACAAGAGTGACAATATGTTAAGTTCATTACACATTCTCTGCATTTTTGTATCTCTGAGATTTTTCATAATAAAAATTCAAAAAAGTAACTCATTATACACTAATGATGTTGCAGCTATATATCAAAATATTATATAGCCATTATGATAACACTTATGAAGAATTTTAATAATGTGATGCAAGAAAATCAAGAAGTCAGTCTCCTTAATAAGATGTAGGCATGCATATATACACAAATATATTGGAAGGAAGTTAAAACATTAATTGTGGTTACCCTTGGCTAAGGTGGGATTTGGGGTAATTTTCATTCTATCTTCTAAACTGTCTACAGTGAATAAGAGCAAAACATAATTTCCTTTTCTTTCTCAAGGTATAACTAGCAATCATTGTGATAGCAGTTTCAGGCGTACAGTGTAATGATTCAGCATTTCTATACACTGCTCAGTGCTCATCATGACAAGTGTACTCTTAATCCCCTTTATTTCACCCATGCAGAAAGCATAATTTCTGGGGGGAAAAAAAAGTTTTTGAAAGAAAGGAAACAAATCTGTGTTGTGTAAATTAGTGTAGCATTTGTTCCAGTTAATTGATTTCCATGAAATTGCTCTGGTCGGTGATTAGATAAACGCCAGTGTGGCTCCTAACCTTGAGCTGTGGATGTGTGTTTGGCCTCGGCTGCCCTGTACTCTGCCCTGGAGTCTCTCTTTGATGGGGTGTGTGCCGGCGAAGTCGTGGGCAAAAAGCAGTCAGCAAAGCCATTTCACTCATTGTTACCTTCCGCTAAGCATGTCCCTTTTAACATGAATTTCCATCTGATTTTAGTGAGCTGGACATGATTTCCACAAGGGTGATGGATATTAAGCTTCGGGAAGCTGCAGAAGGCCTTGGGGAGGACAGCACAGGTAAGGCCCTCACTTCCCCTGCTCTGAGAAGAGCCCATGTCTGGTTACGGGCCAGGGAGGGGGGCTGATGGAGCCAAGCCTTTGGGGTTGTGTGTGGGGACGGTGGGGGTTCAGTTCACAGTGTGTTCAAATACCCCCATGCCCTTCCTGGGGTGATGAGAGAGCACGTCCAGATGACTTCAGGCCACTCAGGGCAGTACTCCTCTGCTTCACTGTCAAACACAGGGGGTTTTAAAGTCACTTCACTCATTCCTGGAGATAAATCTGTCCCCGTGTTTGATTGACTTGAAAGCAATGGAGTCATTTATCACCTAAGAACATCGAGAGGATCAGTAGGAGGTTGGAGAAAGTATGAGGTGGCCTGATCATGCAGAAGAAATAATATTTTCAAGACAGAGCCTTTGATCTCTCTCTTTTATGGCTTTTATTCTCCTTCAGAGACCTTTATTATACCCCTTACTGAGCTAAATTCCAGGCCCATGACTCAGCATCTCAGTACACGTTCTAAGAGTTACCCAATTATGTGACTGGTTCACAGTTATCCATCGATGGTTATTTGTGTCTGGATAGAGTTGTAAAATTGGCATTAAAAAACACTGATCCCTGGACAATGTACCTTTTCCCTAGATTAGCCATTTATACTCCCCTCATTTCAGTAACAAAGGTCTCCATCACTGTCTTGTTTAAAGATAAAATGCTAGTAATGATTTTCTTTGATATAGTCCAGGAGGAACAATTTCCAATAGTACTAAACCTAGATGCTAACCCTTAGCTTCAGATACTAATTTCATTTAAGATTCTATTTCATATATTATAGACAGATTTTCCTTATTATCCCATATTAGAATTACTTTTCCTCTGTCACATTTTGATAGACACCAAATAAGCCTAAATACAAGGTGAGGTTTTAAAAATTAAACCTAAGAGAAAATGGAATTCAAAACTTCTCATATTCCAGGATATTGAATTATTACTTAATTTAAACAAGAAAATATTCTTTGAAGAAGTATTTCATTAGTCTGAAACAGCTGCTGTAATCACTAGTTTTGGATATTTACAGAGGTTACCATGAGGAATCAGTTTTTAAAAAGAAAAAGAGAAACTAAATATTCTTTTTTTCTGAATAGTGAGCTAAATTATTCACGTATCAACCCCTTTCCTAAAATTTAAAATTCTAGATGAGCTTCATCTAGAAGTTGGGAAAAGTGGACAGCCACATGCAAAAGAATGAAACTGGACCACTTTTCTTTTACCATATACAAAAATAAACTCAAAATGAATAAAATGTTAGACCTAAAACCATAAAAGTCTTAAAACAGAGTGCAGACAGTAATCTCTTTGACATTGGCCATTGTAACATTTTTGTAAATATGTCTCCTGAGGCAAGGGAAATAAAAGCAAAAATAAACTATTAGGACTACATCAAATAAAAAGCTTCTGCACAGCAAAGGAAACAATCAACAAAACTGAAAGACAACCTACTGAATGGGAGAAGATATTTGTAAATGACATATCCAATAAGGAGTTAGTATCTAAAATATATAAAGAACTGATACAACTCATTACTCCCCAAAAAAACAATCCAGTTAAAAATGGGCTGAAGACATGAACAGATTCTTCTGATACCTGATTTTGAACTTCTGTTCAAAGAAGACATCTAGATGGCCAACAGATACATCAAAAGATGCTAAACGTTACTTATTATCAGGGAAGTGCAGATCAAAACTACAATGAAATATCCCCTCATACCTGTCAGAATGGCTAAAATCAAAACTATAAGAAACAACAAGTGTTACTGAGGATGTAGAGAAAAAGGAACCCTTGTACACTGTTGGTGGGAATGCAAACTAGTACGTCCACTATGGAAAACAGTATAGAGGTTCGTCAAAAAATTAAAAATAGAACTCCTCTGTGATCCAGGAATCACACTACTGGTATTTATCCCCAGAATGCAAACATTAACTCAAAGGGAGACATGCACCCCTATGTTTATTGCAGCATTATTTGCAATATCCAAACTATAGAAGCAGCCCAAGTATCCATCAGTTGATGAATGGATAAAGAAGATGTGGTACACACACACACACACACACACACACACACACACACACACACACACTGGAATATTACTCAGTAATAAAAAAGAACAAAATCTTGCCATTTGCAACAACATGGGTAGAGCTCAAAAGTATAATACTAAGCAAAAGAAATCAGTCAGAGAAAGACAAATACCATATGGTTTTGCTCATTTCTTAAAGAAACAAAACAATGAGCAAAGGGGGAAAAAAGAGAAAGAGGGAGACAAACCAAGAAACAGATTCTTAATTATAGAGAATAAATTGATGGGTACCAGAGGGGAAGTGGCTGGGGGGATGAGGGAAATAGGGGATTGGAATAAAAGAGCATGCTTATCATGATGAGGAAAAATAAAATAAAATGATTTAAAAAAATTCTGGATAAGAAAAATCTTTTTAAAAGTAAGAAATAAGAAGGCCAGAATTGAAAGAGAAATGGTAATCCAGAGAGATAAATGAGCATAGAAGCCAATTTTACCCTCATGTCATTTACCAATCTTGGAATTTTTAGAATTTCATTTTCATGTCTTCATGAAGACGAGGCAGTGGGTCAGATATCAAAGTACAGATCCGTTCGAGGTGGGCTGTCTAATAGAGGACCCTCCTGACAAAAAGTTAGGAGCCCAAGGAGCAATAAAATCTGAGTAAATGTGAACCAGGAATAAGTCAACCCTTTATAGATTTGTAGCTTGAGTTTGTATCACTTGGATAATTTAAAGAATCTCAGCCCTTGAACCTGACTAATAGTTTTCCTGGGCTGGATATGACCATAAGTACCTTATTGAATCAAACAATCTTCTCTAAAGAAAGGTGCCTTCTATCTAGACTTCAAATTATTAAAGAAAATGTTTTCAGCTCATTGACAAACATACAGTCAGTGATGACCAAGCATATAAAGCAGTGGGGCACCATGATTGAGGACCAGCACGTTATGGGTTCAATTATGTCTCTCCAAAAGTCATATTTTGAAGTCCTAACCCCTAGTGCCTCAGAAAATACCCTTATTTGGAAATTGGGTCATTGGAGATGTAATTAGCTAAGAGAAGGTCATACTGGAGGATGTTGGGCCCCTCATCTACTATGTCTGATGCCCTTATAAAAAGGGAAAATATGGACACAGACACATACAGGGAGAACACCATGTGAAGATGAAGTCAGATCAGGGTGATGGCATCTACACGCCAAGGAATGCCAGCAGTTGACAGCAAACCACCGGAGGTCAGAGGAGAGGGAATAGATTTCCCTTGTCACAGCCTCTTGAAGGAAGTAAAATGCCAGTAACACCTTGATCTCAGACTTTGAACCTCCAGAACTGAGACTCCAGAGCAACTCTGCTGTTTCAGCTCCTCGGTTTGTGGTCCTATTCCAGCAGCCCCAGCAAACTCATTCACACCAGAAACAGGAGAAACAGACACACAAAGGCATCAAATATCAGAACTGTCAAGTATTTGCTACTTGTACTATCGAGTACAAGTAAAACAATTGTGCACAGTATGTTTGAAGATTATTAAAGTTTGAAAGTATCTGGAAGGAACCAAAACTATAAAAAGTATCATAGCACCCAGCCAGTGCTCGAAGGCAAGAGAGAGAAATAAAAGGGTGGCAGATGAAAGGAAGAAATAAAGCTATCTTTATTTGCAGATGTCATGATTATACAAAATAAAAAAGTACTTAGATCTATCTCTTAACATTAGCAAGACTGTTGGATGCAAGGTCAAAACACAAATATCAATTGTATTACTGTATAGCTAGCAATGAACATTGAAAAATTAAAAATTTAAAAGTACCATTTACAATAGCATGAATAAAATACTTTGGTATATATCTAACAAAATAAATGCAGGATTTATATACTGAAAAATACAAAAAGGAGTTGCTTAAAGTCCTAGATCAGCAAAGACATGGAGTGATATATTATGTGTTATGGACTAAATATCTGATTTCCCCCCAAAGCTCATATGTTAAAGTCCTAACTCTGCTGTGTGATAAGATTAGGAGGTGGGGCCTTTGGCAGATAATTCTGTCATGAGCGTGGAGCCCTCACGAATGGAATTAGTTTCTTTATCAGAAGAGGCCGGAGAGCTACTTGCTTTCTTTCTGCCACTCGAGGGCACAGCAAGAAGTTGCAGTCAGTACCCTGTGCGAGGGCCCCCAAGAGAACCCCACCATGCTGGTTCCCTGATCGCAAGCATCTCACCTCCAGAGCGGTGAGGAATGAATTTCTGTTACTCATAAGCCACGCCATCCATGGTACTTCATTATAGCACTCTGAATGGACTGAACCACATTTACTGATTGGAAGGCTCGGTGTTGCTACAATGTTAGTTCTCCCCCAAACTGAGCTGCAGAATGGTGTGTTAGTACATGTGGGGTAGAGTAGACTGTTCACACATCCGCTGGGGAAGGATGGACACAGTTCAGTGTCCTGTAGCAAGAATATTGACCAGGGATCATTTATTTGATTTCCATGACGAGTCAAAGATTATTTTTATTTAGGAAGAAACCAGATTCATCTGGGAGGATATGCTTTGAAATAACCTGGCAGGGGTAGGAAGGAAGAGGAGGAATAAAGATGAAATAATCAAAATCCCAGCAGGATATTTTTCCAGCATTAACAAGCTGATCCCAAAATTTACATGAAAAAGCAAGAGAATGAGAATAGTGAAAACAGTTTGGACAAACAGCAAAATTGGAGAACTCATATTACCTGATTTCAAGACTTACCGTAAAGCTGCAATAATGAAGCCAAGTGCGGTACTGATGAAAGGATGGATGTGTACAGATAGAACAGAGGCCAAAAATAGACCCATAATACAAATATGATTAATTGGTCTTTGATAAAGATGGAACAGTGATTCAGTGGAGATAGAGTTGTCTTTTCAACAAACGGTGCTAGAACAAATTGAACATCCTGATGGGGGAAAAAAAGAACTTTAGCCTTCATGTCACAGATGACACACAAGTTAACTTAAAAAATACACAATAGGCACAAATGTAACACTACAAAACCTTTCAAAGAAAACATAGAAAATGTTCGTGACCTAGAATTACATAGACTTCTTAAACAGGACACCTCAGTCCCTAACTTGGACTTTATTAAAACTCGAAATTTTTTCTCTGTGAAGGACCCTGTTAAGAAAATGAAAGGGGGGCACCTGGGTGGCTCAGTGGGTTAAAGCCTCTGCCTTTAACCCATTGAGCTCAGTGGGTCATGAGCTCAGGTCATGATCTCGGGGTCCTGGGATCGAGCCCCGCATCGGGCTCTCTGCTCAGCGGGGAGCCTGCTTCCCCCTTTCTCTGCCTGCCTCTCTGCCTACTTGTGATCTCTCTCTCTCTCTCTCTGTGTGTCAAATAAATAAATAAAATCTTTAACAAAAAAATGAAAGGATAAGTCGCAGTCTGGGAGGCAATATTTTAAGTCATCCTTGACAAGGGACTTGGAATTAGAACTCTCAGAATTCAATAGTAGGAAAACAAACAACTCGAATAAAAAAATAGGCAAAAGTTTTAAAAGATGCTTTACCCCAGGGGCGCCTGGGTGGCTCAGTCATTAAGTGTCTGCCTTCGGCTCAGGTCATGATCCCAGGGTCCTGGGATCGAGCCCCGCATCGGGCTCCCTGCTCGGCAGGAAGCCTGCTTCTCTTGCTACCATTCCCTCTGCTTGTGTTCCCTCTCTGGCTGTGTTTCTCTCTGTCAAATAAATAAAATCTTAAAAAAAAAAAAAAAAGATGCTTTACCCCAGAAGATATACAGATGGCAAATGCGCTCATGAAAAAGTACTCAACATTAGTTAATGCACGTTGAAACTACACTGAAATGTTGCTGTACACCTGTTAGGATGGCGGACCAGAAACAGCAGCAGAGCCAACAGCAGCAGGTGCTGGGAGGATATAGGGCAATTGGAATCCTCATGTTGCTGTTGGGAATGCAGAATAGTACAGCCACTTTCAAAAATACTTCAGCAGTTTCTTGTAAAATTAAACGTACCCTTAGTCTGTGACCCAGCAGTCCTTCTCCTAGGTATTTACCTAAGAGAAATTAAAACTTATGTCTATACAGAAATCTTTAACAAGAGGCGCCTGGCTGGCTCAGTTGGTTAAGCCTCCTAGTCTTGATTTCCACTTGGGCCATGATCTCAGGGTGGTGAGGACAAGCCCCAGTGTTTGGCTTGGTGCTCGGGGTGGAGTTTGCTTGAGATTCTCTCTCTCCTTCTCCCTCTTTCCCTCTCCCTGTCCCCTCGTACTCTCTCTCTCTCTCTCTCAAAAAAAAAAAAAAGGTAATTTCTAACAACTTTATTCATAATTGCCAAAAACTGAAACGAATCCAAATGTCCTTCAGTGTCCTCATTGTTTAAATAAATTGGTCTTTCCCTACAATGGAACTGTGTTTGGCAATAATAAGCAACAAACTACTGATGGAGGTAACAACCTGGGTGAGTCTCTAATGCGGTGTGCTGAGTAGAAGAACCCAGAATCAAAAGGACACGTACTGTAGGAATCCATCTATATGACATTCTGGTGAAGGTGCAACTATAGGGACAGAGAAGCTATCAGTGGTTTCTAGGGGCTAAAGATAGGGGACAGGTTTGGCCACTAAAAAAGCAGTATGAAGGGTAGGGGTAAAGTTCTGTATCTTGAGGTGATCATGCAGCTCTATATGTATCAAAAAATAAAAAGCAAATTTTACTATGTAATATTTTTTTTAAGAGGGAGAGAGAGAAAGAATCCCAAGCAGGCTCCACTCCCAGCACGTTGTCCAACACGGGGATCAAACTCACGACCTTGAGATCATGACCTGAGCCATAATCAAGAGTCAGATGCTCAACTGACTGAGCCACCCAGGCAGTCCAGTTTACTATGTAATTTCTAAAATGACTTTTTTAAAAATGATATACCAGATTTGAAAACCATCAAATGGACTTTTTAGAAATCACTGTTACAATTAGAAATTCAGTGGATGAGTTGAACAGCAAATTCTATCAGCTCAAGACAGATCAATCATAAGAAGGTATATAGAACGTAGCATCAAATGGTAAAATGATGGGAGGTACAGAAGAGAAGAGGCATAGAAATAAGTGAAAGGGTGGAACATACACATGATCATAGCCTCAAAGGAAGAGAGAGTAGCAGGGAATTTTCTGGAACACATTTTAAAAAAAAGATGACTCCAGGGCGCTTGGGTGGTTCAGTCGTTAAGTGTCTGCCTTTGGCTGAGATCATGATATGATGTGGGGGGTGGCCTGGGATCAAGTCCCACATTGCGCTCCTTGCTCAGCGGGAAGCCTGCTTCTGCTCTCCTATTCCCCCTGCTTGTGTTCCCTCTCTCACTATCTCTCTCTGTCAAATAAATAAATAAAATTAAAAAAAAAAAAGATGACTTGATCCACAAATTTAAGAAATCAAATAAACCCCAAGAGGGATAAATAAAAGGAAATCCATATACAGTGAAAATAGAGAAAATCAAAAACAAAATGAAAAATCAGTCTGAGAGAAAAAGATGACCTTCAAAGGAGCAGAAGCTGACAACTGGCTTCTCTGCCTGCACAGCGGGAGCTGCAAAACAGTGAGATAATCTTTCAGAGTTACTGAAAGAATAACTTAGAAAAAAATAGCTGCCAACCTAGAAAGTTATACCTAGAAAAATATATTTTACGCATGAAGGTGGTAGAAAGGCATTTTCAGACAAACAGAAACTGAGTTTGTCATCAGCAGACCCTCCCAAGGCAGCTTCTAAAGGAAAATTGTCCTAGAGGGAAGGTTTGAAACCCAAGAAGGAATGACAGGCAAGGAAAATGAGAAACAAGCAGATACATCTAAATGAACATGGAAGAATATCATTGGGGTTTTTCAAAGAATAAAAACAACAGAGCATATAAATACGATTAAAGTATTCTGAGTTTCTTGTTTTGTCCTGTAATAGAATGCATAGTATAATTTCTACAGTAATTATTGAAAAAACAGATTAAAGGCATAGCTTACAAATTCGTGGTGGGAAGAATGGAATAACTTTTAAAAATCAGCTAATCCAAAAGACAACAGGAAAAGGAGGTGAAGGAAAACTATTAAGGTGTAGACTTGCTTTTATTAGCATAGCAGTAGTTACAGTAAGTTTAAGTAGACTGATTACATTAATTGTTCCAGTTAGAAGTTAAAGATCATCAGATTGGATTTCTAAAACTTAAGTCCTAGATAGGAGGATTCAGAAAAGCTGAAAGTATAAGGATAGAAAAACATGCATCTTATAAACACTAGGAAAAAGGAAGCTTAGTAAGTACATTAAAAACAGTCAAAATAAAATTTAAGGTGAAAAGCATCACTAAAGATCAAGAGGGCCATTTCACAAAAGGTTCAGCTCCCCAGCAGGATAAGAATTGTACCTTTCTCTGCACCATTGTAATATTAAAATTTGTAGAGGAAAATTTTTTAAAAATTAAATCTGCAGCATGGTTGTTATTTTTAATACATCTCCATCAGCAACTGATAGAACAAATGTATTAAAAATTAGTAAAGGTGGGGCCTGGGTGGCTCAGGGGATTAAAGCCTCTGCCTTCGGCTCAGGTCATGATCTCAGGGTCCTGGGATCGAGTCTCTCATTGGGTTCTCTGCTGAGCAGGGAGCCTGCTTCCCCCTCTCTCTCTGCTTACCTCTCTGCCTACTTGTGATCTCTCTCTCTCTTTGTCAAATAAATAAAATCTTAAAAAAAAAAAAAATTAGTAAAGGTACAACATACCTGAACAACACAATTAAAAAGAAAAAAGCTTTTTCCTAATGGACACATATAGAACATTGGCAAACATACATTATTGCTGAGCACACTGGGGACATTTACAAATTTATGGTAAGCTGTAAAAGCAAATCTCAACACATTTGAATGGTTTCAAATCACCCAGATACTGTCTCACCACAGAGCACTTAAGCTGGAAATCAATAACAGAAAGATACTAAGAAAATCTCCAAATGCTTGGAAATTAAGATCCACTTATCTTAATAACCTTTAGGTCTTAGAAGGTATTATAATGGAAATTAGAAAATATTTCAACCAAACAACAATGAAAATATATCAAAACATGTGGAACTTTTGAATCGTTGAATGCTACATCAAAAACTAATGATGCAGGGACGCCTGGGTGGCTCAGTCAACGGTTAAGTGGCTGCCTTCTGCTCAGGTCATGATCCCAGGGTCCTGAGACCGAGTTCCGGGATTGAGTCCCGCATCGGGCTCCTTGCTCACAGGGAGCCCACTTCTCTCTCTGCCTCTCTCTGCCTCTGTCTGCCACTCTACTTGTTTGTGCTCTCCTTCTCTTTCTCTGATAAATAAATAAATAAAATCTTAAAAAAAAAAACAACTAATGATGTACTCTATGCTGGCTAAATAATAATAAAAAAATAATAAACATCTTCCATGCTGTTAAAAAAATGTGGCTGCAGCTAAAAGAGATTAAGGGGGAAATGTATTGCCTTAAATGTGTGACTATTTTTTTAAAAAGCCTAAAAATTAGTTAGCTAAGTTGTTTAAAAAGATAGCACAGTAAACCTGAAGAAAGTACGAGGACGGAAAGAATAACAGTAAGAATAGCAATTAATAGAACAAAGGGATAAACATTCAACAGGGAGAATTAACAAAGCCAACCTTCTTAAAAGGCAGATAAAGTTGATCTCTGGTACCACTGATCAAGGGGAAATGGGGAGGCCCAAAGAAGGAATATCGGAGCTGAGGAAGGGGGCTTTATTACAGGTGGTGTGGATGCCGAAACAATACGAGGATATTATTAATAACTGTATGCCAGTAAATTTGAAAGTTTGGAGAAATAGGCAAATTCCTAGAGAAATAGAACTTCATAAAACGGATTCGAGAAGTAAAAGATCCAAATAGCTCCTGTGACCATTAAAGAAATGGAATTTAACAGCCTAGCAGCGTGAACAGATCTAAAACAGCGGCCCCAGTGGCTGGCCAGCTGACCAGGCACTTCCAGTTCAGGCAGGAGAGGTCAGCGGTTACCCTCGGGGTCTTCATAGCCACCCTCGTGAACCCAGAAGCAGCATCTCTGACTGCAGAGGGTGGCAGGGCTGCATGTGTGTTCAGACCTGCAGGGATGCAAACCCGTGTGTCAGTGAGGCAGAGGCCAGATGGTGTCCTGGCAAATGCAGAAAATTCTTAGGAGTCTTCAATAAAATTTAAGGCAGAAAGCATCACTAAAGATCAAGAGGGCCATTTCACAAAAGGTTCAATTCCCCAGCAGGATAAGAATTGTACCTTTCACTGCACCATTATAATGTTAAAATTTGTAATAAACTCTCTGAGAACCATCAGTTAACAACATGAACATTGTGTGATTGTTAAGGAAACTTCCACTGGAAGCTAAGATAACTGAGCTATAGGACTGACTTCCCTTTGTGCAAGGGATCAGCCCCACTTAAGATAATATAAGGACCCCCAGCTAGAGTAATCCTAAGTAATTCTCCACATCAAGGCAAGATAATATGAACTTTCCAAGGGGACATTCATATAAATATAAAAATACTGTGTTTTTTTTTTTTTTTTTTCAAAAAGGAAGTCAGCTCAGGCCACCTGGGTGGCTCAGTCAGTTAAGTGTCTGCCTTCAGCTCAGGTCATGGTCTCAGGTTCCTGGGATCAAGCCCTGCATCAGCTTCTCTGATGCTGGGGAGCAGTCTGCTGCTCCCTCTCCCTCTACCCTTCCTCCCTGCTCATGCTCTCTCTCTCGATCTCTCTGCTCTATTTCTCTCAAATAACATCTTTTTTTTTTTTTTAAAGGAAGTCAGCTCACAAAATTGTTTACTTATAAAACTAATAAATTGTTTTAGCAAATGTTCGGGATATGTTTGACAGTATCCTGGTGACCTCTGCTGTTACATCCTTCTGTTGTTAGTGCTCATAAATATTCAAAAGAAAAGGAATGAAGTTCCCTGGGCTGCTCACGTGATGTCACAGGATCCTGAGCATGATAGAATTTGTGGGTGAGAATAAAGGAAGCTTCAGGAGGAGAGATCACAAAATGTTTCAAAGTGTCATAAATTCTAACGATCCAGGAAGCATGGCACAGTGGGGGGATCAGTGCTGCCACCACCACTTGACGTTTTCTTTTCCACCAAAAGTTGTTACCTCCTCCTGGCGTCTGGCATTCCAGCGAACCCTGTGAGTCTGGGTCTCCTCTGATTGTCCTTGGTGCCCGCGCTCATGAGAAATGAAGCAGTTGAGGATTATTCAGAAAACTATTTTTTTAAAGATTTTATTTATGTATTTGTCAGAGAACAAGCAGGGGGAGCCACAGAGGGAGAGGGGGAAGCATACACCCCACTGAGCAGAGAGCCCCTTATGGGACTTGATCCCAGGACCCCAGGATCACGACCTGAGCCGAAGGCAGACGCTTAACCGACTGAGCCACCCAGGCGCCCCCAGAAAAGTAATTTGAGTTAACACGTGGCCTTTACCTGACCAGGACTTTTTGCATTCAGCTCTGTATATTTTAGAAATTAAAACTTGCTCTCCTTTGTACAATGTACTATTACTCAGCAATTAAAAAAAGAAGCATGTGGGGGCACCCAGGTGGCTCAGTCGGTTAAGCCTCCAACTCCGATTTTTTAGGATGTGGAAAAATGGTCGTCTTTGTAGTTCACGTACTTCTGTGTGGAAATAAGGACTTTCCTGGAGTGATTTATGGATGCACGGTGCACACCTCCCATGGGCTCAGCAAGTACTCACGTGCATTCTTTCTGCATAGGAAAGAAAAAGTCCAAGTTCAAGACGTTTAAGAAGTTCTTCGGGAAAAAGAAGAGAAAGGAATCGCCATCTTCCACAGGAAACAGCACCTGGAAACAAAGTCAGGCGAAGAGTGAGGTGATTGCCATCGAGTCGGGGCCGGTGGGCTATGACTCAGAGGATGAGCTCGAGTAAGTTGTCCCGTCTGTCCTTCAGGCTTCTGTGCCCCAGTAAGCAGGTGGGGGCACGGGAGGACCCAGATACTCTGTCTCGGTGTCCTGGTAACTGGCTGGATTTCTGAGCCTCTTTCCCTCCTAGGGAATTCCGCTGGAGGTTCTTCAGAGAAGCTTTATTTTCTGTCTTTTCATACATAGGGATGGAGAAGGTTGAGGGAAGACATTACCAGGTAACTGAAAGCTGTAAGATTAGGACACAAGCCATAGTTTTATTCGACTTAACACTCTTTTGAAGGCACAGATATTATACCAGGAAAATACATCTCTCTAACCCTGAACTTTGAGTTGTCTAATAAGAAAAATTTCCCTTAGAAGGAGAGAGGGGTGGGGGGGAGGCTTCTGGCTGTTAAGTCTTGGGAAAATCATCCAAAAATCTTGTTGGATGCAACAGAACCGATAGGTACAAAAACTTGGGGAAATCTAGTGAAGTAATCCTCATTTCTAGAACTGGTACTTCACCAAAATATAGTTACAGTATGCATGCTTCAGTGATTCCAGAAGTTACTTCTGTGAATAAAAGGGGGGAGAAAACAGATTTGTGGCCATGCAACATACATAGTTTGTTTTAGTTTGAGGATAAAACTCCACAGAAGGTATAACGACCCTTGGGATTGGGGAACAGATCCCGCTGGGACAGGGTGACAAGTTTCAGTGTCCCCGAGATGCTGACCGGCCCCCTCCTTCCACCTGTCCCCTTGACTGCCTTAGAGGAGTAGAAATGACGTTGACCACTTGGTGGCACCAGATGACTGAAGCGGAAAGATTCAAGTTTTTACTCTCAGGGTTTTTGGTGGGTTTTTTGGTCTTTCCTGGTGCTGGCAGGGAGCAGGAAGGGCCCGCATCACACTTCGTGAGCACGGAGGACTGGCAGTACGCGCATTTTTTAAAGCAGAGTGCTCCAAATTCTGGGGGAACAAGACATTATCATGATAATACTGCTGATTAGTAAATGTCTTCACTGGACCAGCCCCAGGGAAATTATAACACTCCCTCCCCGCCCACGACCTGTCTCTTGACCGGAACACTGTGGCCCTTCCAACCAGAGAACAGGATCCCAGGAGAGAGGGGAGCAGAGTGTGCGTGTCTGTACGCGTGTGAGAAATGACCTGTCTACTCGTGTGTCTCCCCTTTGTCCCTGGAGCCTATGGACAACGGAGACAGTTTCCTTTTTATCTTTCCGTTCCCAGCACCTGGCAGGGGCCAGGTCCTCAGTTACTCATAAAAATTTGCTAAAGGGGCACCTGGGTGGCTCAGTCAGCTAAGCATCTGTCTTTGGCTCGGGTTGTGATCTTGAGGTCCTGGGGTCGAGTCCCACATCTGGCCCTTTGATGAGGGCGGGTCGGAGGAATTTGCTGGACTGATGCTAGGCTAGGAAACTTAAGGGTGGGGTCCGATGAGGCCCAGGAAGAGCATCTCTTTTAGAGAACGGCATAGAGAATAACACAAGATCTTTTCCTCCCTCTGCTTTACTGGAGGAAAATTGACATATAACACTGTAGAAGTTGAAGGCATATAACATGTTGATTTAATACACATATATATTAAAAACTGATTACCACTGTAGACCTAACACCTGCATCACGTCCCCTAATTACTATTTATTTTTTAAGGTGAGAGTATTGTCTCTTAACAATTTCCAAGTATATAATACAAGAGTATTTTTTTTTTAAGATTTTATTTATTTGTTTGACAGAGAGAAAGTCCAAGTAGGCAGAGCAGCAGGCAGAGGGAGAGAGAGAAAAGCAGGCTTCCCGCTGAGCAGAGAGCCTGATGCGGGACTCCATCCCAGGACCCTGGGATCATGACCTGAGCTTAAGGCAGCCGCTTAACCCACGGAGCCACCCAGGCGCCCCTAATACAAGAGTATTAACGATAATGACTATGATATACAAATGGAGCTGTCAGTCTCCTTAACTTCTTCATCTTCGAACTGCAAGTTTGTGCCATTTTCCCCACCCTGCAGCCCCTAGCAACCACCGTCTACTCTGTGCTCTGTGAGTTCGACTTTCTTAGATTCTGCATATACATGAGATCATACAGTTTTTATCTTTCTCTGTCTTGTTTGTTTCACTTAGTGTAACACCCTTGGGGCTCATCCATGTTGTCACAAACCAAGAGATGTCCCCCTTTCCCGTGACTTAGTAACATACCACATGTATGTATATACACACACCTTCATACTATATTTTCTGTATCCATTCCTCTGTTGATAGGCACTTGGAATTTTTCCATGTTTTGTCTATTGTGAATAATGCTGCAGTGAGTGTAGGAAGGCAGGTATCTCTTCAAGATCCTATTTTCATTTCCTTTGGGTAAATACCTAGAAGTGGAATTGCTGGATCCTATGGTAGTCCTATTTTTAATTTTTCGAGGAACCTCCGTGCTGTTCTCCACAGTGACCTCACCAGCTTACATTCCCACCAACACTGCAGAAAAGTTTGCTTTTCTCCACATCCTTGCCAACATTTATCTCTTATCATTTTGATGATAGCCATTCTAACAGGTGTGAGATTTGCATTTCCCTGATGATGAGTGATGTTGAGCATCTTTTCATGTGCCTGTTAGCCATTTGTATGTCTTCTTTGAAAAAAATGTCTATTCCTTTGTCCATTTTTGGATTAGATTTTTTTTCTTGCTGTTGATTTATATGAGTCCTTTATATACTTTGGATATTAACCCCTTGTCAGATAATATGATTTGCAAATATTTTCTCCCATTCTATAGGTAGTCTTTCCATTTTGTTGATGATTTCCTTTGCTGTGCAGAAGCTCTTAAATTTGATATAGTCTCATTCTTTATTTTTCTTTTGTTGCCTTTGCTTTCAAGAAATTATTGCCAAAGCCAGTGTCAAGGTCACTTATTACCTATGTTTTCTTCCTTCCTTCCTTCCTTCCTTCCTTTCCTTTCCTTTCCTTTCCTTTCCTTTCCTTTCCTTTCCTTTCCCTTCCTTCCTTCCTTCCTTCCTTCCTTCCTTCCTTCCTTCCTTCCTTCCTTCCTTCTTTCTTTCTTTCTTTCTTTCTTTCTTTCTTTCTTTCTTTCTAAGATTTTATTTATTTATTTGACAGAGAGAGAGATCACAAGTAGGCAGAGAGGCAGGCAGAGAGAGAAGGGGAAGCAGGCTCCCCGCTGAGCAGAGAGCCTAATTTGGGGCTCGATACTGGAACCCTGAGATCATGACCTGAGCTGAAGGCAGAGGCTTTAACCTACTGAGCCATCCAGGTGCCCCACTACCTATGTTTTCTTCTAGGAGTTTTTTGGTTTGGGGTCTTATATGCAAGTCTTTAATTCATTTTCATTATTTCTGTAGTGTAAGATAGGGTTCAATGTCATTCTTTTGCTTGTAGCCATCTAGTTTTTCTAGCACCATTTATTGAAGAGACTGTCCTTTTCTTATTGTATATTCTTGGCTTCTTTGTTATAAATTAATTGACTTTTTAAGGGACAAAATCTTAGAGGCACTTTTTAGCCCCTTTGAGGGTCTGTGTGCTTCCTAGATTCTGTAGCAACTTCTCATCCATCACCATGGGCAAAGGAGTTCCATTTGCCAAGATACATTAATGCTGGCAAACCACATGGGACCCTGTGGGTTTAAAAGGCTGACACCCATTTATTTTGTCTGTGTTGTTATGCTTTTTAAGTCTCTTAATCTGTAATGATTTTCCCTCCCCCTCCCAACTCACTCCACTTTGTTTCATGCCATTGAGCTGATGGAGAAGCAGGATAATTGTCTCTGCCAAATATCCCACATTCTGGATTTGCTTTCTCTTGGTATGAGTGAACTCATTTTTATAGTCTCTGAATCTCTTGTAAAGTGTTAGATGGATCTGGGTATTTAATTAGATTTAGGTTCAAGATGGTACTGGGTCCTTAACTGTCACATCATCTCATGAGGCACATGCCATCGGCTCGTCCCACTTCACATGACACCAAGACGGAGCCGTGGGTTCAGGGAGTCTCTCTCAGTGTGATTGCTCCACAAGCCTTCACCTAATGGTTTCAACACCTGCTGATGAGCATTGCCTAGATCCATTATTTTATTGCAAAATGGTGGTTTTCCTAATTGTATCACTCATTCTGCATGTGTTAGCTGGAATTCTTCCATGAAGAAGGCCTTTCCTTCATCAACTCCTTGGTTTCTTTAACATGCAAGTTGTCCAGGAAAGGCAGAATAATGCCTGGTTCTCCTTTTACCAATCTACCTTCAGAGTAATGATCTGGTGCTCTAGCTGGTACCCTAACTTCCCATAACAACCAATGAATTTTGTTCTTTTCTGTTTGTTTGTTTTTTTAGTATATATCATTGTGACTGCATGAATTTTTATATATTTGTATTTGCTTTAGCCCATGACAGTCTTTATTCATTTTTATGCTCACAATGTCTCATCTTACACTATTGGGAGTCACTTCAGATTAGCTCCTGGGTTCTTTAGACATGACCCCATTTGTCTTTGAAACCTTCCTTGCTTCCTTATACAATGAGAAATCCCAGCTTTATTTTGTACATTTCCTGACCTAGATCTACGATCAGCCACCTTTTCATAGGGGCCCTGTTCCTTTTAGTATGAAATGGTTTTTATTTTTTTATTTTTATTTTTCTTATTAAAGATTATATTTATTTGACAGAGAGAAAGAGAGACACAGTGTTGAGAGGGAAAAGAAGCAGCAGTGGGAGAGGGAGAAGCAGACTTCCCGCCAAGCAGGGAGCCAGATGTGGGGATCGAATCCTGGAATCATGACCTGAGCTGAAGGCAGACACTTTAACGACTGAGCCACCCAGGCACCCCTGAAATGGTTTTTAGAGATCACAGTCCACCTGACAGAGGTGATGATTGCTAGCTGGCTCTCATTGTTTCTAGACTTCTTCAGTAGATTAGATACTAGAAAATACATTTTATTTTTTAAGAGCAAAATGACTCAATGATATTTCTAGTTCAAACTTAAGACAAAATTTTTTACTTTGATTATTTGAATTCCGTGTTCTCTTATACACTAGATTCCTACTGATACTAACAAAATTATTCATTTTCCTCTTCATATAATGTACTTATAATAATCTCATTACCCTGCTTTCCCACATAGCGGTTATATTCTATAGAGGTTGTTCTGTAGTATTTTTTTAAAATCAGTGTTGCTACCAATAAGACTACTAAGTGTAATTTTCTATCTTTGTAGGGGTTTTTGTTCTTGGAATTTATCCTATTATGAATGTAGAGTCAAAAGTCATTTGGGGGCACATGGGTGGCTCAGTCAGTTAAACATCCAACTCTTGGTTTTGGCTCAGGTCATGATCCCAGGGTTGTGAGATCGAGCCCCTTGTTGGGCTCCAGGTTGGCTGTGGAGCCTCCTTCAGATTCTCTCTCTCTCTCTCCCCCTCTTCCCCTCTCTTCTCTCTCACTCTTCCTCAAAAAAAAAAAAAAAAAAAGTCACTTGGATGTTGAGTTAAAATCACTTGAAATCATGCTTTTCTCTGTGCAGTTATGCCAACAACATGATATAAAATTAGGCTCGTTTGTTTTCTAGCTTTAGAGATTATCTTATTTCCTCTTTTTGTCTGATTTTGTCGTTTAACTATATAAAATATTTACATAATTCCAAAGACAGAATTGTAAATGTATAAGTGCATGCCTTGGCACCCTGTCTCCCAATCTTGTTTTGTCCTTTCCCTCAATGGAAACTATTAGTTATGCCTCTAGTTTTATGTTTTAAAATGTAAGCAAACAACACACCTCTTCACATGTGCTCACCTATATGCAGACACCCCTTCCCCAGATAGAGCTAACACACCATAAACCTTGTTCTGCACTCTGCTTCATTTTCCACTCGGTGAGGTCTGGGGCTGCCTTATCCACGTGGTCACCTGCAGGGTGGGAGGGAGTCTCCATTAGATGGTGTTCCGTGATTTAACAGGTACCTACTGAGGACCATTTGGGTTGTTGATGGTCTTTTCCTTCTGTAATAGCAAATGGCACTGAGCATATGCCCTTCTGTGTTTTCACCAGTGCATCTTTGCAGAGGCCTTATCATGCTGTCTGAATTCCTACTTACACCCAGAGTGGAGGCGTTGGAACAGTGGTTTTGGTTCTCAAAGGCCATGGCCATGGGTAGGAGGGAAAGACAGGTGTGCATGTGATCTTTGTAACAGGAGCTGCTGTTGGCAGGGAGGGCCTGCTGGGTTCTTTCACTGGGCTTCATGTCCTCCCAGAAGAGTGAGGACACATCCTTCTGGGAGCCTGTAGACTCACTACCACGAGCTAGAAAGAAGTTGGCAAGCATCATTAACCAACACAACGTGATCTGCACTAGAGTGGGACCAGCCCCAAGAGTTCTTAATGCCTCGCAGAGAACAGGATGCCTTAGGCAGCCTGCAGGCTGGGGAGTGTGGAGCACAGATCCCCAGTGCCTGTGCGGGCAGGCTTTCCTTCCTTCACCATCGAGTCTCAATCATCTCCTTCCACCTATTGTTCAGACAGCCACTGCTGCTAGGAAAATCTGACAACTAATTCCCACATCCTCTTAGGATATTTTGTGAATGTCCTGTGCATTCCGTTCCTAACTGGAGTCTCGAGCTCGGGGCTGGGACAGGGGCCGGGATGAGGATGACAGAAAGGCCGGCCATCTGTACTCCCGGGCCTAGGCACACAGGCTGGATCACACAGATCATTCATAGCAGGTAATGAAAAGAGGGCACAGCTTTGCAGATCTACAGCTCCCAGTCCAAACCCAGCCCGTAGACGTGTGTTTCGAACCACCTTGCCAGGATGCCTCCATCAGGCAGGCCTCGGCTGCTGCACTGACACGGCCTCCAGCCCACCGAGGAGCGGCTTGTTTGCCCACAAGGAATGGTTTCACCTTCCTCAGGCATCCACCACAGACTTCCGCACCCTGCCCAGCCAGCCCTTCCCCTCTGCAGGCCCGTCTTGGACCTCACACCCCGTCAAACTCTGGTTTTCCCATTAATAAAAATAATTCACACAACCTTCAGAGCCATCAGGAAAATTCCTCCCTCTGCAGTGCTCCTCATCATTGGCTGTGGTATTTGACAGGTTGGGGATAACCGGAGTCAAAAGCTGTTAAAAAGTAAATGCAGCCAAGGGCTTGCTGAGGCTGTGCCCCTAGGCCCCGGCCCTCCTGTCCATCCTGAGCATCCAAGTGTGAGGGGGAAGCGCAGACTCTCACGGTGCCTCTTTTATCCTAGGGAGTCGAGGAGCGCCCTGGGCAGCCGGGCCCTGTCACATGACAGTATTTTCATTCCCGAGTCAGGACAGGACCCTCCTCGGCCTGTGCGGGTGTTTTCCCAAGAAAATGTGTGCGACCGGATTAAAGCCCTGCAGGTAAACTTCTCCTTGGCAGTGACACTTGGTATGTATGTCAAACACGAGTCAAGACGTTTTCAAGTTATTTCTGCCTGGCTTATTTGACATATCCTGAAGTATAATTGCATGCAGGACACTCCGAATTACTTACAGCCCCGGATCTTGACTCATCCTGAGTTGTCACCGCTCGTTTTCAAGATGAGAGCAGGAGGGCCGGTGGCAGACAGTTCTTTTGAGTTCAGTCCACTATGCCAGACAGGCGCTTTGAAAATAGCCCCTGAATGAATGAATCGGAGCAGGAAGATTTGTTGATAAAAAGTTGCTGATGAAAATAAGAGCAAATGTTCTTTATTATAATCTAGCTAAAAATACAGTGTAATGTGAAAATGGGGCCGCCGCCTCCTCCAGGGGGCCTTCCTGCCAAGCGGGGAGATGATGCCGGCATGAGTTCTGAGGACGACGGTCTGCCCAGGAGCCCCCCAGAGATGTCCCTGCTGCCTGACATCGGGCCCGGCACAACCATAAAGGCAAGTGAAGCCTGTGCCTCCTCACAGCTCTGTGTGCACCTGCTTCAGAGGGCAGTAGGGGTGGGAGGGCGCTCTGGTGGTCCCCATGTGCTCCTGTAAGAGGCCCACAGTCTGTGTGGCCAGGCGGTATTCCAGACCGGATGGATCATCGGAGCTCACAGTCAGTCCGTGGGCTGCATTTGTTTTCATTCTTTGAGCAGAAATGTCCATCTTGTCAGGAGATATGGTTTTGGTAACATTTTTCATAATGGTTACAGATCTGATACAGTCAACCCTCTACCTGGTTTTTCCTGTCTGAGCAGATGACCAGACCAGGCATCCCATCTGAAAGAAGAGACACACCTTTATGTCTGTTTTCTGTTGCCATGACTTCTGGCTGGAGGGAGAAGGGAGTGGTGAAAGCAGGTGACTTAATCTGGACTCTCTGATCTGAGTTTAGGACCATGAGAACCTGTTGGTCTAGGGGTAGAATGTGGCATGTGCTGCTGGTAAATAGGGCTACAGGGGAAGTTTGACAAGCAGGAGGGGGATCCATGACCTCAGCAGGGCAGGGGAGCTGATCGTGGATAACACCCTCCCCCATTAGGAGACAGGACAAAGAATTGCGCCCTGTGGAAGCCAGCTTGCTCGAGGTGCCACCTTCTTAAGACCATATGTTGTACTTGTACATGAATGATCATTTCCCTTTAGACCAACCCTGCTGAGGGGAGGGTTTAGTATAATTGGAGTTATATGTGTTTTGTTGGCACTTGAAAAACAAAGGCTAGAGTCCATGTTTTATAGCCACTCCCCTGCCCGGTGCGTTCCTGGGGCTCTGGCTTGTGCCCTGGTAGAGGGCTGTTCGCTAGGGAGACTCAGGGATTCATCGTGAACCACCATCTCGCAGATTCTGAGCCACTCTGTAATACGTTCAGCAGTCACTTCAACTTGGATATCTTAGAAGCCCCCCAGCAAAGGCAAGGGAAAGAATAGTTACCTAACTTGGGTGCGGTTGTGGGTTCCCTGTGCATCACTGATGAAGGCCAGAGGAAGGGCTGTGGTATAGCTTGATGTCAGTAAGCCCCTTGGGGGTTCGCTCAGAGCTGGCTAGAGAATTATTCTCTCCAGAATTCTGCTCTGAGGGGAAGCTGTCCCTGCTTGTTCCATGAACAGGGTCTGAAGGCAGTGAGCTACCCACACCTGCTCTCCCATGTTGAAGAGAAGGAGGAGAAGACAAGGAAGATGATTTGGGCCATTTCCTGGATTTTGAGCCAACCCTTAAAATCCTGGAGGGGAAGGTTGGCAGGCGCTGGTTAACTCCAGTGTCACATGGCAGACCCGTCTCATACTCTGAGACATGGAGCGTCAGCGTCCCCAGCCCCAGGGGCAGACAGGACTTTGTAGGTTTCAGGGTCACATGCTTGGGAAATGACTGTCATGAACCCCGGTCTACTGGCTTGCCCTCACTCCATCCCACAGTTCTCTGGCTCTCTGCCTTTAGCTGGGACCGTACAGGAGAACAGGTAGTTTCTAATTCCATTCATTAAGGCAGGAGCCCAACGCTGAACCTGCAAAGCACCACAGTGCACAGAATAGGTAGTTAGCTGCGTGGGGGCCCCTTTCACGGGGCAAGGCTATCCTCATCCTCCTCAGCATCCCTGGTCGTGTTGCTGAAAAAACAAGGTTCTGAGATTTTATTAACTAGGTAATCTCATTCATTGGATAATAGGAAACTAAAATTGGAGGCTTTAAGACTTAAAAAATACATGTAATCTTTATTATCATGGTTTTGAAGACACAGTGATCGTATTTTATGCCCTAAACAGTGCACCCTTTAAAATGTCTTCATATAACACATGATATTTGATATAAAGGTACTTAAATCCCCAAAGGATGGGATTGTGGTCTGATTTTTTTCCTGTTGCGAGTCCTGAAGCAGGCCCACGTGCGTGACAGAGAAACTTAATGAAGATTATTGTGATAAAAAGGTTTCCAGTAACAAGTATCTCATGACACTGCCAAGGTGATATTTCCTGATAGAATGAGTTTTTCAGGAAATGCCTGAAATTATTTTTAAAATCTCATTACCACGTGAGGTAACAACTAATGAAACTTTGGTGAGTTTTAAGGTAAAATGGCATCCAACTAGCCATCCGCTAAGTGTCCTGCCATTAAGTAGAAAGCGCTGGGTAGAGGGTGGCCAGCTGACTAGTTGTCCCGGGTGATGAGGGAAGGTCTCACACGGGGAGAGACAACATGGGCTCTGGCAGAAACGCACATGCTGCCGTGCAGCCAGGCGCTGGGCGGGTTCTCTCACCTGTAGGAATACGTGTCCTCGGAGGGTTTTGGAGAGGATATGGGAGATCAGTAGGTCAGTGCGTCCCCTGCCCTCAGCAGGAAAGGCCAGCTGGGGATCCAAAGCCAACAGGCTCCTCCTTCCCAGAAAGGCCCCACTGGCCCTGCTTCATGTCTGCAGGCTGTTCCCATGTGCACCAGCCTCAGCCCACGCCTCGGTGGCTGAGCCCCTCTCTTTAAGGACAAACACTGTAAAGCAGCTGTCACCCAGGTCACTCCTGGAAAAGTCCATGAACCCCAGGCCGTTTTCCCATTTGAGTCCCATTCTTCCGACGAAGGGTCAGGCCCCCTGCTAGACTTTTTAAATCATTCACTTCCAGAATCATCTAGAAGCACAGATGTCAGGACAAACCGGGTGACCGGGAACAGGCAGTGCGAGTGGGAACACTTCCAGCCCCCAGATAAAAACACAGGTCAGCTCTCCTGCCCTGTCCTACCTTACTTCACATAGTTGCTGCGCTGATCAAAGACAGGACGCGTAATTCTCCTGAGTCAGGAAGGCGTTGGTCTTTTCGGGCCCCAAGAGCTCTCTGAACGACTGCAAAGACTGAGAAGTGAGAGTTGGATGCCCCAGCAGGAAAGACCAGCCGTGACAGCCAGTGCAGGTGTTTTGCAGGGACAGAGGTCACTGCGATCAGAGATTCTGGGAAGTTAAGCCCCTTGCCAGCTCACACCCCCACCCCGTCAGGGGCCGGAATGGGCCTGAGCCCAGGACCAGCTGCTCAGGTGGTACACATGCGGGGCTGGCTGAGTGCAGAGGAGGCAGGGAAGGTTCGTCCTTTGGGTTTATAGGAAGGTGACCAAAGCCCATGTCCTCACAGAAGGCCTATTCATTCTCACCTGGGAGTCACTGCATTTGCAAAAGCAGCTCATCTGGCCTATTGTCCTGTTCTCTTAAGTCCCACACGGTCAGGAAAACAAAACCCCAAATTTTACCAAGTGTGTATGCACATTGTTCCTCTAGACAAGGATGGAAATGAAGGATTCTTTATGATCTTTGGAATGCACCCATTCTAATGGTGACCTTCAGGGAGGACACCTGGGAGAGGTGTCACCTGTCCAATCTTGGGTGACTTACTGAGTCATCAGCTACAACAGTGGAAGCCAAAGCCACAGGCACAGAGGAAGCCGGGAGTCCTGTCCTGTGGTTTATTTTTAAAATAATTTTTCTTACTTTATTCCCACAAGAACCCAAGTAGCTGAAATAAGAGAGCTAAAATAGATTATGTCCACTTATTACCCTTTTTCCCTCATTGTAGTCATAGTCTTCCCCCAGTTGGCAGGAATAAACTTCATACTTGCGAGAGAATATATAAGGGACCTTTCTATTTCCCTCATTTTGTGGGAAAATATGTTTCTCCAAGGAAGTTCCCTTGCAGGAGCAGTCCCTGCATCAGCTTATCTCTCTAACACTGACATCCTTCTGGGGCCCCCTCATTTAGCAGAGGCTTATTGGAACCTGCTCTGTGTGGGGCTCCAGAATTGTGGAAAAGAAACTGAGATCCCTGGGAGTCCACCCACTGCCCACGTCCTGTTTGCTGCCTCCTTCCTGAGGAGACCCTCTTCACGGGGGCTTACTAAATCATTGTGAAGTGCCTAAAATTACGGTCTTAGGTTAAAATGTAAGCTTGACACTGCCTTGCACCCATCAGGATGGCTATCAAAGAAGTAGAACATTACAAGCGTTGGCAAGGATATGGAGAGATTGGAGCCGCTGTGCCCTGTTGGTGGGAATGCAAAATGGTGCAGCCACTGTGGGAAACAGTATGAAGGTTCTCAAAAAGTTAAACATAGAGTCCCTGTATGATCCAGCAGTTCCACTTCTGGGCATATATCTGAAAGAACTGGAAGCCAGAGGTATTTGTATACACATGTTCACAGCAGCGTTATTCACGACAGCTGGACTGCGGAAGCAGCCCAAGTGTCCACTGACGGATGAGCAGATAAAATGTGGTGTCTGCGTGCAGTGAAACATGAGTCAGCCTTGTAAAGGGAGGAGAGTCCGACCAAGGCTTTCGTCATAATGTCATAATGTCATACGTCATGATGACATATTATCTCGTCATAATGTCAACATGGGTGACATTATGTTAGGTGAAATAAGCCAGACCAAAAAAGGCAAATACTATATGATTGCCCTTAATGTGAGGTACCTGGAGGGGTCAGACTCATAGAGATAGAAAGTGGAATGGTGGTTGCCAGGGGCTGGGGAGTTGTTGTTTAGTGGTTGCAGACTTTCAGTTTACGAGAGAAAAAGTTCTGCAGATGTTGCCCAGCAACGGGAGTGTAGTTAATGCCGCTGAACCATATGGCTAGAAGTGGTTACAATGGCAAATTTCCTTGTGTGTATACATACAAAATTTGGAAGACAGAAAACACTGGGAGAAAAATGTAAACTTGACACTAATGCTGAGCAGCATACCAGAGTAGAAGCAGGGGGCAGGGTTATAACTAAAGCCCAGAACCTCCCGAATTCTCTCTGCACCCTGCTCCCCGTGTGGGCTGCATTTGCTCCGGGGTGCCCCCTCTACCACTTTGTGCCGATAAACCTCTTGGTATCCGAACCCACTGAGACCTCACTCCCTGAAGGGGATGGCCGAGTTCAGCGGGCGGGCAACAGCGTGTTGCCATCATCCTTCCAGGTGACTGCCACAGTCCCCTTCTGCCCGGGCAGCGCTTTTGCCCTTGACTATCAGGGCCTTGCTGCTGAGGCGTAAGCTAGCAAAATGTCTGTAAAGCCAGATTTCTCCCAGAGGACACATGAAGATACAGAAACCTTCTAGAATGAACAAATGCAGCTGCAGTGACGGGCTGCTGGGCCGGTGGGCTCGGCCCATCCTCTGCTGCAGCCTGTAAAACCACACCTCTGGGCCACCATCTCGGCTTCCAGAGGCAGGAGCTTGCTTGCTCTTAGAGAGATCGGGTGGGCATGTTTTCATCAGGGAAAGAAGTTCGTGTCCGAAGTGCCGGTATCTGCTTGGGAGGGTGAGGGAGAGTTGTCTCTCGAGGCTGCCTGGGATGCAGGGTCTCTGCGTGGCCTTGGAAATGAGTGAGCAGTTTGTAGGGGTCAGCCCCACATTTAAAACTCCCATCTAAGGAAGTCCCCTGGAGTCAGATTGCAGATCTGTCCCTCCAGGTGAAGCCCAGAGATGACGCAGAAGGACTGAGCACGGTACAAGAAGGGAGCTGATGTGTTGGCTGGACCCGTTTCATACCGAGAAGTTAACGCGTGGCCTGCTTGCTCCTTGTCCCACGAAGGTCTCTTTAGTTTCCTCATCCCGGCCGCAGTCTCCGGACCAGCTCTTCTCCAGGCACGCAAGCGATGCTGGCGTCTCTCCCCGCACCTCGGACAGCAGCGCGGCACCCGTGGCTGATTTCGATTACCCGCCAGAATTCTCCTCCTGCCTGGACAACTCTGCAGCTAAGCACAAGCTCCTGGTTAAGCCCCGCAACCAGCGTTCCAGCAAAATGAGGCGGCTGTCTTCGGTAATGGGGCTTCTTCCTACATGCAGAGGCAGGCCTGGCCGCCCCCACCCCCACCCCCTCCCACCCCGGCCTCTGTCCTCTCAGGATCACATGCCCCTTGTCAGAAACCCCCATGGTCAGTGGGACCATCTGCAGGAGCTGGAGTTGCTCCTCTTTTTCGATGTATGTCACATAGGTCTCTTCCCTGCATAAACATGCCATCTGTTGGTTCTGCAACACCTCCCGTGAAGCCGCCATGCTCTGTGGGGCCCCTGCCTTCCCAGGGCACTGTAAGGTCTGCACTCCAGGCCTGGAACAACTAGGCCCTACCTACCTCTCAGACTTCCTCTTATTCTCACTCTCTCTCTCTCTCTCTCTCTCCACACTTTGGCCTCCAAAGCTGCCTCTGGCCTCAGGCCTGATGCCTGCTGTATCCGCTGCTCGAGACGCTCTCCTCCTAGTTGGCTCCTTCTGTCTTTGGGTCTCAGCTCGGAGGTCCTCTCCCCAGAGAGGCTCACCTGACCATCCTGTGGAAAGCGGCCCCACCTTCCCACCAGCACACTTCCTTCCTTCGTAGCCCTGGCCACACACAGAAGTGAGCTTTGTAAATGTGTGGGCTCACTTGTTTACTGCCAGTCTTTTTGTTTTTAAAGATTTTGTTTATTTGTTAGAGAGCACAAGCAGGGGACGTGGCAGGCAAAGGGAGAAAAGCAGGCTCCTCATGGAGCAAGGAGCCCAATGTGGGACTTGATCCCAGAACCCTGGGATCATGATCTAAGCCAAAGGTAGACACTTAACTAACTGAGCCACCCAGTTGTCCCTATTACCAGCCTTTCTGAGCCCTCCTCCCAGTCCTATGTCCAGCCCCTAGGGCAATGCTAGCCACACAGCTGGCATTCAGTGCACATTTGTTGAACGGATGAATGACTGAGGGAATGAACAATGACAGATAAGCTGACACTCTAGCTCCGACTCC
Source organism: Procyon lotor (assembly GCA_028646535.1). NCBI lineage: Eukaryota > Metazoa > Chordata > Mammalia > Carnivora > Procyonidae > Procyon > Procyon lotor. The sequence goes on from CM053610.1 coordinate 50,309,612, forward strand.
TGCCTTGGGTGAGGACCTACTTAATAGTGGAGATTGTGCCCCTGTGAGGACAGAAGCCCCCACCCCCACCCCCAGGGCATGCTGCCTGTGTAGTCCTCAGCTCATAGTTCTAAGAGTCGAGAACTCATTCATGGAGTACTTTGGATTCATAGTACCAGTGGGTTCGAGGTCCAAATAAGATTGTTGCCTCCTCTGCTGCCCAGTGGTGCCCACAATATCTCAGCCCAGGAGGAGCTGAGAGCAGAGTGTGGGGCCAGCTTGGCCACAGAGAATGACAGTGCTGAGAAAGACTTGCCCACAGACCAACATTCTCTCCTTCCTTCCCGGGGGACAAGACTGTGGGGTATTGATGAAAGGCCCTGGACAAGCTAGGTGCTCTGCTAGGGATAGTGGGGTTTCCTTTGGGTATGTGGAAGGTGCTTTTTATTTTATTTTTTTTAATATTTTATTTATTTATTTGACAGAGAGAGATCACAAGTAGGCAGAGAGGCAGGCAGAGACAGAGGAGGAAGCAGGCTCCCTGCTGAGCAGAGAGCCCAATGCGGGGCTCGATCCCTGGACCCTGAGATCATGACCTGAGCAGAAGGCAGAGGCTTTAACCCACCGAGGCACCCAGGCGCCCCCAGCAGGGGTGATTTTAGAGGGAACCAACACTAGAGAAAGAAGTGAGCTGTGGTTACCCTCAGGCTAACATGTCCTTGTGCAAGCTGGGCACTAGGGTACTTATGTAAATGCTTGCACACCCAACGCATTTACAGTTCAAGGCTTGGTGCTGTGGGACTTAGCTAGGACCAGTAACCAACCTGCCTGTCCTCATGCTGAGTCGGGCCACAGGGCAGGGACAGAGCCAGCTCCCTCTGGCCTCAAGTCTGGGCTTTACTCCCATGGGGATGTCTTTTTGCCATGGCAAGGGTATTTGTAACCAGCCACAGCCTGGCCAGGACTTTGTGGCATAGGGAAGCCCGGCTCACACTCCAGGTGGAAATGTGGCATCCCCTCTCGCTCCCCACTGGACAGTGCTATACCTCACATTCTTTCAACTTGACTTAGCTCTTGAACCCAATTTTTTTATTTTTTAGAATAACAGAAATTCTGATTTAGGCATTCTGGGTAAACATTTACTGATTTAAACACTGTTATTTACCTATCATCCCTCCTCCTTTGCTTTCCCTTCTTGGTAGGGAGCAGGCATGGATCAAAACCCTTCCGTTTTTGCCTGGGCAGAGGCATCTGGCCAGTGGTCTCCAAAATCACTGGAGGCCTCTGTCCTTCAGTGTTCATAGCGCCCTTTGCCCTGAGGTTGTGAGGTCCCTCCTCCCAACCGTGAAGAGTTTCCTGGTACTCTGGCCTCTCTTGGGGATCAGGGTGCTTTCATACGTTCCTCTTCTGCTCTCAGGGCAAGGCCGAGCCGTCACACTGGCCCCCCGGGACCCTGGGGACTTCTGCAGAGGTTCAGGGTTCCTTCCGACTTCAGTGAACAGTGAAGTCCATGTTTCCCCTGCTTTTCTGATCCCCTGTAATGTGTGAGGTTTCTTTCTGCCTCTCCCACTTTCACCCCTGCCCCCATGCAGACATCTGTCAGTCTCCACCTCAGACTCTTCCTGCCGCCATCCACATTCTGTCCTCCATTTGGGCAGAACAGCTGTCGGGCCTGACCAGGCACCTTCCAGCTCTGTTGTGGGGAGCCAGCCCTCTACCCCACACCATCTAGGCTCTGAATCTTTGGAGCTCTAGAGAAAAAAGGGGCGGGGGCAGACTTTTCTTGCCCTAAAAACTCCATCTTGGCACAGTTAAAAAACAAACCAATCTTGGCTATTAAGACCATGGTGTTTATTACAAGTTGGAAAAGCACTTCCAAAAGTGCATTTGGCCACATACACACAAAAGACAAAAGCGGACTGTTATCTCAGCGTTTTATCCTACTGCTCAGAACCTGGGCCTGTGTGGGGCTCTGACATGCCGGAAGCAGACGCCCATGACTGTTTATGCCAGCGTCTCACCACCCTGGATGGTCTTCATCCCGACCCTGGCAGGGCCAGGAGCTGGGAATATTAACTCTCTTTTAGTGGGAGCAGCATGGTGATATGAGTAGCCCCAGGTTGTGGCTGACAGAGCTGCCAACTACAAGTCCCCGGGTCTTACACTACTTCTCAGCAGTGTCCTCTGCCCAGAGATGACACAGATGCTGCCCCGAGACTCTTTTCTTTTTGGTGAGAGGAGGTCGATGAGCAGGCAGCCCTGACCATCTCCATCTTAGTGCTGGCTGAGCAATGGGTCCTCCACTCCCTCTTCCTCCAAAGGATTGCAGGGTGTGAAGCTGCTCTGAGGGCCCAGACGAGTCGGGAGGCGGGGGACAGGAGGCAGCGGTGGAGATGGAGCCAGTGTGTACAGCCTTCCTGCTGGATCCAGGGCCTGAGCCCAGGCAGAGTCAGAAGCCACTTTGCTCCCTGCAGAGCCTCTGCTCAGTGTCCGAGTCCACACTCCATGCTGCCTTCGTCCTGCCCAGCCCTTCACTATCACCTCCTTCTAGCTGCCGGTGGCTCAAGGTGGGATGTACCCAGCTGGGCCTGCTTCTCAGCTTTCTGCTCCTTTTTCGAGGGTTGTGATAGTTTTAAAATGCGACCCACATCCTAAACAGGTTTCAAAATCAGTGATTTCCTGTAGTAGCAAAAGGCCAGTAACACCTTTTGAACCTGCGGCTTCTGAAAATTCTTCTGTAGATTTCTTTGCACATCTTCGTTTTTTCAAATCCAGGGGCATAGGGCTGTGCACCTGGGCAAGAGTTAGCTGAGGTATTGTCACAGACACCCAGGTATCCTGTGTTCTGTTAGCAAGCAGATGCCAGCTGGAAGATGTTAAAATAGCACCAGCAAACAACAAAAAACCTAACAAACACTCCTGCACATTTCTTAACATAAAGGAAAGGAGGTCTAATGTCCTAAACTTTTTTTTTTCCCATGAAGGTAGAAGTGTTTTCTAATGTCCTGAACTTTTTTAAAAGAGTGACCTCAACACCTTCAAGCTTTTGGTCATTTTCTCATAGTGCTTTTGAATAACTTATGACTACCTTGGTCTCTTCTCCTTCCCAAGCGAGCAGTGACTGACTGTGGGTACAGCAAGGGGGAAGTTGGACTAAATTTAAATTCCAGACACTTTTCAGAAGAAAAATACAAGACTGTTTGATTGTCAAGCCAGTAGGGCTTCAGGAAAGGAGGGGCACCATAAGTTGCAGGGAAGAGGCAAGATTTCCTGTAGGAGTGGAATCTGAGACTGTGCTTGGGGGGTGCTGGTGGAACACCTTGGAGGTGTGGGGAGAGAGGAACTGGCCACTCACTCGGCCCAGAGGCTGGCCCATTCAGTAATGCAGGCCCAGCTTGACCTGAGCAGGGAGTGGGAGAAATAATTTAAGGGGCGCCTGGGTGGCTCAGTGGTTTAAAGCCTCTGCTTTCAGCTCAGGTCATGATCTCAGGGTCCTGGGATCGAGCCCCACATCGGGCTCTCTGCTCAGCGGGGAGCCTGCTTCCCCCTCTCTCTGCCTGCCTCTCTGCCTACTTGTGGTCTCTCTCTCTCTCTCTCTCTCTCTCTGTCAAATAAATAAAGAAAATCTTTAAAAAAAAGAAAGAAAGAAAGAATTAATTTAAGACCGGAGAATATAAGACCTTTAATTTAGCTGAAAAATTTGGACTTTATCCATCAGCTGTGGTTTGGGACGTTATCTTACAAGCTGTGGTTTGCCCTGGTTCCTGGACTGTGTTTGAGATGATAGGAATCACCCTTTAGGCAAACGAGTCTCCCTTCACCGTGAGGCCCATCCCTGGAGAGAAAGCACTGAGCTGGGAAACTAGCTCTCAGCAGCACAGGGTCTCGGAGAGAGCACCAGCTTTTCAGCTGAGCTAATAAGCTCAGCCTTGACCAAGGTGTGGCCCTCTCTGAGCTCCCAGTTCTACGAGTGCAAAAAGGAAATAATCCTTCCTTACTGGGATGAATCAAGAGTAAATAAAATAATAGGTGTGGAGTGCAAAGCACGGGCAGCCCCCCAGCTTATTTGATCCCTTTTGCTTCCTTTTTTTAGAGCAGTGTCTGCTGGTTTTATGGTTTGGCCACTAGGGCCTTAAGGACTATTTTCTTCCAGGGCCTAGCCGCCACTGTTGTGCTGCAAGCTGAACTTGTAAGGCAACTTTCCAAATAGACTGGTAAGGGAAGGATTAAGAAGCAACACCATGGGTGAATGTCTGCTTAGGTGCCAGCTTCAGAGACACACTGCTTCCTTTAAACCATATTAAATCTTGTACAAAATGGAAAGGTCATAGGCTTCCTGATCCTTGACAAAATAATGTTGTCTTTTGTCCTCTTTATTCCTCCAAGCGAGCACAGTCTGAATCCCTTAGTGATCTGACGTGTACCCCAGAGGAAGAGGAATACGTTGAGAAGTCATTACCCAGAGTCAACACAGAAGAGAGCCCCAGTTCTGCAGGGCAGGATGCAGTACCGGACAGAAGCCCAGAGCCCGGGGGGCCGGCCCCCATGCTGCAGCTCGGGGGGCCCCGCGCCAGGCGAGCGCGCCTGCAGCACTGCCCAGCCCTCAGTGCCAGCGCTGAGGAGGAGGAGGAAAGCTTCCTTGGGGATAACCCGTCAAGCCGCCCGGCCACCCCCGAGGTCACCGAGCCTGTGTCAGGCCCGGCCCCCTGCCCGGAGTCCCTATCTCTGCCGGAAGGTTCCCCACACCATAATCCCAACAGCGAAGACCAGAGGGAGGAAGTGTCCCAGGAAAGTACGTGTCCCCCAGCCAAGGAGCCAGCTGAGGAGGTGGTCTGCGCTTCTGGAGACGTGGAGATACGGTTATCTCCCTCCATCCCTGAGGAGGACGCGACACCTCCTGAGACTGACGCCGCCACCACCTCAGAGACTCCCCCTGGTCCAGAGGCGCCAGACCAAAGTGTCCAGAAGGAGGTGGAGCTGACGCTGGAAGTGCCCGAGCAGCCCGTGCCGGAGCCCGAGCCCGTGCCTGAGCCCGAGCCTGAGCCCGAGGGAGCAGGGAAGGGATCCCCCGAGGCCCCCGCCCCAAGCCCCCCGGCCCCAAAGAGCTGCTTGAAGCACAAGGCCCCGGCGGCGAGCGCGAGCCCCGGCGCGCCGCCCGCCTGCGAGTCGCCTGCGGAGGAGCCCGCCCCGCGGCCCCTGGACGGAGAGGCCGCCCCGACCGAGCGGCCCAAGGCCGAACCCGCGGAGCCCGCACAACGGGGCCCCGAGAGGCCGGCGCCGGAGCGGAAGGTGGAGCGGGGAGGTGGCGAGCTGCGGGCTGTGAAGTTCTCCGTGTCGTCGGGCCGCGCGTGGCCGCGGTCGGGCAGCGCCCGCGTGCTGGAGCACGGCGGCCCCGCGGGCCCCTCGGCCGGCCGCCTGCCGCTTCTGAAGAGCAGCCTGGTGTGGAGGAGCGAGGCGGCGCTCGACGACCTGCGGGCGCCCCCCGAGCCCCACGGCGGCAAACCCGCGACGGCCGGCGGCGGCTCTCGGGACTCGGGGGACACGGCGGCCGGGCCGGGCCGGACCCCCCGGGATGCCCCTGGAGACCCCTGCCCGGCCGTCCGCGAGCCGCCCTCGGAGGAGGACAGAGGCCCCTTCCCCGTCAAGCTGCGCTCCACCTCTCTGTCCTTCAAGCACCGGGAGGCGTCCTCTGTCGAAGTCAGAGGGGTCAAGCGATACAGCGCGGAAATCCGGTTAGAAAAGGGGGGGCTGGCTTTGCCCCCCAAAGAAGAGAAGTGTCCGGCCGCGAAGACCCCCTCCCCTCGAGGGGCACGGTCCGCGCACGAGCCGGGAAAGGGGAAGGCCCGGCCCTCGGAGCCGCTCAGCGCCAAGCCGCCCCTGCCCCGGAAGCCGCTGCTGCAGAGTCGCTCCCTGCGGCCCCCGGACGCGGGTCCCGGCGAGCCCGGGAAGGTCGCGCCGCCCGCGGACCCCAGACGGGAGAGCCGGATGGCCGAGACGCGGTCGCCGCTCAAGGCCGCAGGTAAGAGCCGGAGTCGCCCGGAGGGGAAGGGGCAGGGCCGTGGGGAAATCCCACGAGCTCCGAGTATGTCAACCCTTGGGGGGGAAACCTTGCAGGGGAACTGGGATTAAAACCCAGAATTCCTCATGGTACCGCTAACACCTTTGGTCAGGAGTTAGAAACTGAAGAAGGGGGAAACAAATAGGATTCGATGAGAAGTCGGGAAAATGTAAAAGTATCTTGTTACATATTCCCTGAGAGGAGATGGGCCCTTCAGGGGATCACTCAGTTGCCTCTTTGATTTCTTCCCTCAGAAGCTCAGGGAGTTCCTGGATCCTGGGCTACGGGTACTCTGACACTCTGACAGATGGAGGTACTCCCGGGCCTACACCCTTTCTTGGTTAGAAAGGAAACTTCTGGCTCCTCCCACTTAGTGTCCTTCTGACCTACGCCTCCCACCCGCACCGCCCCCAGGAGGAATTTTTTTTTTTCCTGTTTAATAATCAGGCTCATGTGGTCCAGCCCTCATGCAGGAAGCATCCCATTTATTGGAGTCACAAGCCTTTGATAAAAGGGGAGCCCCCTCGGGGTGGGCGTTAACTTCCTGTCCCAAAAAAGAGATGGTGTGAAGGTTGGGGTAGAATGTAAGAATCTTCTAAAGCAACTGTCCTTTAAAATGAGCAGAGACAAAATAGATGACCTTTCTATGTCTTTGACATTTGTCACTTCTTATTTTTGGTGTTTGAGATGAAAAGAGAAATCTGTTGGAAATGGGTATTTGTGGTCGAGCTGAAGAATATTTAGTTGCTGGGTTCTTTTATTAATGGAAATCAGTGTGCCAGAAACAAAACTATGCAAACGAGTCATGTTTTCCTGTGATGAAGGCCCTGAGGAGAAGTTTTCCATGGCAAATTTTATTTGAAAAAAAAAAAAAAAAAGGAAAAACCCAAAACTTTCAGGATGTTTTAAGTGGCTACTGTAAGTCTAGGACTCCACTTAAACACCGCATTGTGGGACCGCGTAAGTAGGACCCCGTTCTCCTGGGGACCCCCTACACCCTGAAAAGAAGTGCACATATATGAGGGAAAAATTAGCTCATAGAAAGCAATGTAAAGATAGGATCAAAGAAATTCTTACCTTTTCTGCCTCCCTCCTGGGAAGTGAGTGAAAATGCACTGCATTTGCTTGTGTGCATATATATATGTATACACATATATGCGTATAGTGCTTTAAGTTGTGAAGGTGACAGCTCTTGGCAGAATTGCCAGGAAAATGCCCTCCAAGAGCCGGCACGCACGGCCTTCCTGATCCAAGGCCCCTTGGCTCAGCAGTGATTTTTTGCTGCTGCTGCTGCTGCTACCACTGCCGCTACATTAGGATAATCATTGAGGGAGCTTTGGGAGAGGTTCAAACTGGAGCTGATGATCCACTCCGCAAATTGCCAGCGAGGTTATTGAAGCTATTGTAGAGTGTTTCAAAAACCCATTGAAATATCAAGGGAGGAGGGGGTTTGCTCTTTGCAGATAAAACCCTGACATCAGCACCATCCACCTTCATGGCCTAGAATTGAAAATGTGTCCCAGGGGCTTGTTGCCTGAATGGAACTTAAACACAGGATACTTGGGTTCATGGTCAGAGCTGGAAAAGAAGCTTCGGAGGGCAGTGCTTGAAACACTGATAATTTAGAACTTCCTCAGCCCAAGCTGTGAGAGTTGGGATTGTTTATTGTCAAATGCCAAGACTGGTCTATAAAGGCCTTATTTTTTTTTCTTTAATTTATAAAATAAAATATATATTAACAGCTTTACTTAAAGGTATAGCATAAAAGAATCACCTTGTCCATTTATTTACATTCTCTAAGCCACAGAAATAACTGATCCAGATGAATTCAAGAGTAAAAGAATCCAGGTTACTTGAGGGCAGGGGTAGTGATTTTCATTTCAGTGCAGAGAGAGGAAGGGAAGAATTACCCTCATTCTGCTTGACACCAACTCTCCCAAAGTGTGGTTGGTATTTGAGGGACAAATATCAGGACAGGCCGGGGCTGCTGCCTGGACCTTGGGGTCTGGGGGCTGCCTCACGTAGACCAGAGCAGAATCACAGGGTTAGTGCTGTCAGATCCCATTAGTGAAAGCAGCTTCTATGTCTTCCCCAGACACTCGATCTGCTTGTGGTTTAATTCATTCTTATTATTTTTGTCATCCTCATCGCTCCCAAAATATAGCCGCTGGAGGCAATTAAATTCATATAAAACAGATAATAAAAGTTTTAATAACTGTATTACTCAGTTTTCCAGAAAGGCCTAATTACTGCTGTTTATTATCTTGTGGTAGCAGGTACTTTACCCAGAGCTCCCAGATGGGCTGCCACCCCTGTACCCCTTCAGGGACACACACCATAATGCTGGGTGACTGAGGTGTCCCCGATGGCTGCACAGCTCTTCCTTAGGGACTCAAGCGCTTTGTCCTCAGTGCCCTGCTTATCCTTCTTCCTCTCGTCCATACCCTGTGTCCCTTCTCTGAAGACGTGGAAGAACCCTTCAGAGGAGGAGGTAGGGAGGATTCTCCAGCTGTTGCAGTAAACAAAGGAGCCCAGCTTTGCCAAGTGGGCTGAACCTCCCAGGGCCATGGTGAGGTGGTTCCTGCAAGGCCAGTACCATATTTGTGCTCGTCAATGCAAAGGAGACCGTTTTGTGCAAGACATTACCATCCTCCTGGTAGGCCAGTCCATATCAGAGTCTAAATGGCAGGTTGGAAAGCCCCTCCCCAGCATAGAATGAGTTAGGCAAAAGAGTTGGAGATTCTCGTGTGGAAAATTGGTAAAATGCAGAAAGTATACAGAAAAAGCAGCCACTTAGTCTGCTTTCTGGTTGTTGTCTCTGTTGGCCTCTCCTTCTGGCCATTCTTCTTTCTCTGTGTTTAATTTATATTTCATGTAGTTGCGGTCACATGTGGGATATTTTGGAGAATAGCTGGACAAATTGCCATTGTCACCTAGGGGTCTCATTGGATAATGAACCTTAGCCTCCCGTCCAAGCTCATTACGTGCAGACGGGGCTGGTGGTAACAGTGACACACCCAGGTCTCTGAACCTCTTTCTCTAGACTCTAGTACTTATTCATTATGCATTCATTCTTGTAACAAGAATGTCATGTATTTCTACACAGAGCACTGTGCCAGCTCCCAAAAGGCAGTTGGGGAAAACATGAGGACCTCATCCTTAAGGAGCTCACTAGTCTGAGGAGGCAGGTGGCAGCTAGATGTCACAGGGGAGTGTGTCTTTGTCTTTGGGTGTCTGGCGTTTTCTGGAGGAAAGGAACTCAAAGCAACTGTCACCGGCTGTAATGATATAATTACTTTAAATATATTCAAGTTTTTGAGTAGGGGATCTTTTTTGATATCATGCTAGAAAATATACAGCTGATCATTGAACAGTATGGGGGTTAAGAGCACCAGCCCCCCCCATGAAGTGAAAAAATCCACATATAATCCCCAAAATTTAACTACCAATAGCCTACTCTTGACCCTTTATCAAGAATACGAACAGTCAATTAACATTATTTTGTATATTACAGGTATCATATACTGTATTCTTACTATTAAGTAAGCTAGCAAAAAGAAAATATTAAGAAAATCATAAGAGAAAGCATGTTTATAGTACTATACTATATTTATCCAAAAAATTCGCATATAAATGGACCCTAGCACTTCACACCTTTGTTGTTCAAGGGTCAACTGTGTTCATGTATCTTGAATTCTTAAAGAAAACCAGCTCTGTTCATGCCTGCTTTTCTTTTTGGTCTATCCTCCCCTTCAGAGTGCCTTCCTGAGCAAGGATGGTCAACACTCTGGGCCTCCATTTATCCACCATTCCTGTGCCCCTCAGACCGCATACATTTTCTCATCCGTGGTTGCCTCCCGGTGCTCCAGCCTCTCCTTGGTGCCCCGGGACAGAACACATCTCAGGTTTCCACCCGTTTCCTCAAGTTCTCTCTTCTCTTGACTCCCTCAGCCATAGCATCTAGCCCCTGGCCGTCTGTGGGCCCATCTAACTTGACATCTCAGCATTCATAATTCAGTTTATCCACAATTCCCCCACCCCAGATCATTTTCCTTCTCAGTTCCCCCACCTATCCAGATAAGCTAGAAATCTCCAAGTCATCAAAAAGATTTTAATACGGAAAAGATTGAAAGGCCTAAAAATTATAAGGAAAATCACCTCGTAATCCTGCTTTTCTACAGTTACGTAAAAAGGGACTTGCATTTCTGACCAAAATGGACTAAACCACCCCATCTCTCCCACTGATAAAATTTAAAGCCCTGGACAAAAGGCAGGAAGTGAGTGTCAGAATTCTGAAAGACAGGTAAGAGTGGATGGGCTGGGTAGAGAGACAGGACTCTGAAGACCTCCCTGCGTGAGACCACCCCCCTGCCCTACCACTGTGATATCAACAGACCCCAGCTCGGTGATTCTCCAGTCCTGCTCCTCCTGCTCCCGACTGCCACCAGACCCAGCACCAGCTCCACAGGACAGAGTTTGTTGGATGGTCTTGGCCCTACTCCCTGTGAGTGCCAGGAAACCCTAGTTTTCTAGCCAGAGAAACTTGGGGGTGGAAATCACAGAAAGGAGACACCTGAGGAAGGGTCCTTTACCTATGTGTATGCAGCCCAGGGCTCATCTCCAAGTTGCACCTGCATGAGACCAGCTAGAATCAGCACAACAAAACCTTTGAGAACTTTAACAGGGTCTCAACATAACACTCAAAACGTCTAGGATGCAAACAAAAAGTATTCAAAATACGAAAGAAATCAGGAGCACCTAAAAAATTCTCTAAGAAAAAAAGCAATCAACACATGCCAACCTTGCGGTGATCCAAACATTAGCATTATTAGACATGTTATTTTTTATTTATTTTTATCTTTAACAATGGTATTTACTTTTAAAAAAAACAAGAAACTCGTGATTTTGTGGTTTAAAAAAACCTGCTTGTTTTGTGCCCTCTTATGCTTGAATATAAAACTCTCTGTGAATATTAGTAAGAGCCACCATATGAAATTTATTATTAACCATCTATTTTTAGGCACAAAGCTTTGCTGTATCCTGTTTTAGCAGCAGAAACTGGAATTAAAGTTAGACAAAGACTTGAAAGTGACAAGTACACCATGTTCTATGAAGTAAAAGTGAGCACTCTTGAAATGAATGGAAAGATAGAAATTCTCTGCAGAGGAATAGAAGCTATTAAAAAAAAAAAAAATACAGGCATCTTAAAAAAGGAAAACACAGTAACAGAAATAAAAGAGCCGTTAGAAGAACTCGGTAGAATAGGGGTCACATATGAGCCCATAAACTTTAAGACAGATTAAAGGGAAATATCTGGCCTGAGTGTAAAAAGAAAAAAAAAAAGCCTCAGAGACATTTGGAACAATATCAAAAAGTCTAACATTCATATCATAAGAGTTCAGAAGGAGAAGAGAAAGATTCGAGCAGAAAAAAAATATCTGAAGGAATAGTGACTGAAAACTTCCTAAATTTTTGAAAACCATGAATTTACAGATCCAAGAAGCTCAGGCGAATTATTTTTGCCTTTATTTTTAAAAAGCCATATTTGCATAGGTTTATTTCATCTTCTCAAAAAATGGTTCTGGAGCATGTGAACATCCGTAAGCAAAAATAGGAACCTTGACTTAAGTCTGACAGTATGTACCATGATTAACTCAAAAGGAGGTCAATGAGTTAAATATAAAGTGAGACTATAAAATTTTCAGGAACTTTAGGAGAAAATCTTTGGAACATAGGACCAGGCAAAGAGTTCTTAGACTCGATATCAAAGCATGATCCATAAGAGGAAAAATGAGGGGCACCTGGGTGGCTCAGTCGTTAAGCGTCTGCCTTCGGCTCAGGTCATGATCCCAGGGTCCTGGGATCGAGCCCCGCATCGGGCTCCCTGTTTGGCAGGAAGCCTGCTTCTCCCACTACCATTCCCTCTGCTGTGTTCCCTCTCTCGCTGTGTTTCTCTCTGTCAAATAAATAAAATCTTTAAAAAAAAAAAAAGAGGAAAAATGAATAAATCGGACTTCACCGGAACTAAAAACTTTTGCTCTGCCAAAGACCCCATTAAGAGGTTGAAAAGAGAAGCTACAGAATGTGAGAAAACATCTGCAAACCACATATCCAATAAAGCACTGGTATCTAAAATACATAAAGCATTCCCAAAAGTCAACAGCACAAAGCCAAAAAATACAATTAGAAAATGGGCAGAACACATGAGCAGATATTTCACCAATGGGAATATACCCATGGCAAATAATCATGTGAAAAGACGTTCAGCATCATTAGCCATTAGAGGAACACCAATGAAGACTGTAATGAGATATCTTTACATACTAGAATGGCTGAAATAAAAAGCCAGTGTGATCACATGCTGGAGAGGTTGCAGAGCAACTGGAGCTCTGGTACATTGCTAGTGGAAATGCAAAATGGTGCAGTCGCTTTGGAAAACAGTTTGGCAGCTGCTTACCAAATTAAAAATACACTTAACTTATGACATAGCAATTCCTCATCTAAGTATCCCAGATAAATGAAAACTTAGGTGCACACAAGAGCCTGTCAACAGGCTGTCAACATGTGAATGTTGATAGCAGCATTATTCATAATCACCAAAACCTGGATACACCCCAGATATCCTCCAGTCAACCAAAACAATGGAATATTACTCAGCAACAAAAAAAAAGAGTGAACTGTCAGTACACACGATAACATCTTAAATGCATATGCTAAATGAAAGGAACCCATCTTAAAAGATTACAAACTGTATTATTCCACCTACATGGCATCTGGATGAGGCAGAAATATAGAGACAGAACAGATGAGTAGATGTCAGGGGTTGGGGGTAGAGGTAAGGTCCCTGCAAAGGGATTAGCATGAGAGAACTCTCTGGGGTGTTGATATTGTTCTGTATCCTATTGGTGACTTTTTATAAGAATCTAAGTGTGTTAAAGCTCCTAGAACTCTGTAACAGAAAAAGATAAGATTTAGTCTATGTAAATTTTAAAATAATCTTTTAAATGGCATGAAAAATTGACAGTCTTCTCCACCCTTCTCTGAACCTCGGAAATCCCACCCACAGAAAGAACCACCACCAGCTCCTTCCCGTGCCTGTTACACTCAGAGCTACATCATTATTGACATATAGATAGAGGCACACGAATCTTTTTTTTTTTTTTTAATCACAAAATGCTATACATGTTTGCTCCCAGTTTGATATTTTTGCTCCACAATAAAACATGGGCTTTTTTCCTGATCAGAATGAGTCACTCGACCTCCCTCCCTTTAAGGACTACAGAGTACGTGTTCCGTATTTGATTTAACCATTCCATACTGAAGGGCATTCTGAGTGCCTTGAGTTTTGTTTTTTCCTTTTACTGCAATAACTATTCTTACCTTTTTTATCTCAATAGAGTCACACTGTTGCTTCTCTAGGAGAGATCTTAAAAGTGGGCTTTCTGACTCAAGGGCATACATAGTTTTAATTTAATAGCTTCCGATTGCCCCCCTCCCCCATAAAGGTGGTACCAGTTTTCACCTCTTGGCACAGAATAGAAACTTTCTCCCCCCTCTCATCAGCACAAGGTGTTGATTGTCCGTCTTTTTTTTTTTTTTTCTATCCAATGGATGAAAATGTCCACTTTAGTCAGCAGGTCCTGGCTGTGCTATCGTGGAGTGCCTTTATCCTGCCCCCCTGTCAGCCCTCCTGGTCTTTCATCCGACGCCCACAGCACGTCCTTGCAACTCTCTCTTCCCCAGTCTGGATCTAACCATGGAGCTTTCCCTTTAAAACTCTCGGTGTATATGGGAATATACTTCCCATGTATATGGGAATAAAAGACGCCAGGGGAAAGGCATTTACAGCTTTGTAGGTTCTGGCCAAGGTCAACATTCCTGCCTTCCTAAGTTCGCCTGCTACTCCTTCACTTCCTCTGACATCTCCAGCCCCACTTCTGCCACCAGCTCCCCTCCGACTCTGCACGCACCCCTGCTTGCCCCCCAGGACACTCCGCATTCTCAAATTCAATCTTGAGCCCCCTGAGCACATCCACAGTTTTGTTTTTCTCTGTGAAGTATCTGGACCTGGGGGTCTCCTGGCCTGCAGTGGTGTAGGTACCCTGCCATGGTTTGCAGGACACCAAGGGCAAGGCACGGGGCTTGGGGGGTAAGATTGAAGAGTGTGGATATGGAGGTTTTACTCTAAGGTCCCCCCTTCGGGGGCTGTGGGATTCTGAACAAGTGACTTTCTTAACCTCTGAGTGTTCATTTCCTCCTTTGTAAATGAGATTATTAGTAATAGTAATACACGGGGCTGCAAAAGCATCGTAACTACAAAATGTGCTGCAGTTTCCAACAGCGCAGTCATGATTTCCTAAGGATGTACCAAAATATCCTCATCTGAGCTGCCGAGAACAGTATGTGGGAATGGGATTCTCTCTGTCCTGGTTTAAACCAATGAAGGCGCCAACATAGGAATACAAGACCCCAAAGAGAATGTGTGTGCAGAATAGACTGTTTCTCCCCGCTCTCCCCACTCTTATCAGCAGGAGGTGTTGTCAGTCTATCATTTTTTTTTTCAATCCAATGGATGGAAATGTCCTCTTTGATCAGCAGGCCCTGGCCATCCTAATGTGGATACTAGGAAGATATTGAGAATCTTCTGGTAACCATCGGGGGCAGTGTGATGGACTGTAGGAGATCAGGGTCATGCCATGCTTTGCTCTGTCTAAAACCTGGCAGCCCAGCCCCTACGGTGTGGAGGGGCAGGCCCCCAACCATCCATCTGTCACACTTAAAGGCCACTTTTAAGTGCATGAAGCCCTTTTCTCCAGGGCAGCTGTGAACCTCATGCAGGGACTGAAGCCCCCTGTGCACTTAGCCCAGGGCCCAGCACTGTGGGAGAGAGGTGGGCTTGAAGAGGGAAGGCAGCCTTCATGACAGGAGTGGGCAAGTATCCCAGGCAGAGGGTGCCAAAAGCCAGAGGGGTGAGGCCAGAGTCGAGGACGGCAGGGACACCAGCGGGGCTGCCCTGGGAGTAGATGTCCAGATACAAAGCAGGGGGTGCTGGCTGATTTCAGGGAGGGTTCGCCTGGAACAGGGGCATCAGCCCAGTTCAGGAATTGGACCACCTGGTCGGTCAGGCCATCTGTGTCAGCCAGAAGGCATCGTGGGCTCTCCAAGGCTCCCTCAGGCCAGAAGCTTGGAGCAACATTGAGATCATCAGTTCCCAGTGCTCGCCGCAAATTGGGGTCATCACCTGCACAGGTTCAGATTGATGGGTGCAGGGGGAGCCTAGACAATGGGAGTGTTGAAGGCTCTGTACCTACATCCTGATGTGAGGCCAGGGGTAAGAATGCCTATTCTAGGGCAGCACTTCTCACAGAGGTTTGTGAATCTCCTTTAAACAAAGCTTCTGATTCTGGTGAGGATAGTACTGCTGGTCTACAGACCAACATTTGAGTAGCAAGGATCCAAATCTGTGTTAACCAACATGGAACCACTAGCCCCATGTGGCTGTTTATTTATCTTTTTAAATAAACTTGACGTGGGGCTCGAACTCAGGACCCAATCAGTTGCACACTTTACCAAGTTGAGCCAGCCAGATGTGGCTGTTTAAATGGAAACTTAAATGAATTAAAATGAAATTTGAAAAATCGGTTCCTCAATCACACTGGCCACATCTCAAGGACCCAGCAGCCCCATATCTTGTGACTAGCTGGCAGCGCAGAGATCATTTCCACCACTGCAGAAATTTCTATAAGATGGCCCTGATTGGGGGCAAGTAGCAGCTTCCTGACACTCTGTAAGGGTTGTGCTCTTCCCGTAATACTTTCACCTGTTTTTCTGTGTGTCCGTCTCCTGCGCTACATCAGCTTCCCAAAGTCAGGTCTGCACTGGATTTACCCACCACTCACCACACTCCGGATACAGGTAAAGAATGACAATAGTAGCTAGGGTATACTAAGCACTCACTAAGTGCCAAAAGTCATTAAATGTTTTCCATTTTAATTTCCAGCAACAATCCTATTTTGTAAATGGAAAACCCAGAATGTAGCAAAAGAACTTGCCCGAAGGAACATAGCAGGTGACCTGGGGTGGGGAATTTGGTGCCATGTAGACCTCCTCTGCAGCCATGCCCTTCACTGTTAGGCCGAACTGTGGTGGTTCTCAACTGGGCGTGATGAGGTTCCCCAGCAGACATCTGGCAGTGTCAGAGACATACTTGATTGTCACGACTGTGGCAGGTGGGAGACACTTACCAGCATCTAGTGCAAGGGGTTCAGCGTATCACAGGGCACAGGACAGCCCCCAACACCAGAGAATCATCCAGCCCCAAGTCTTGATAGTGCCAAAGCTGAGTAACTATTGTTTGCCACTCAGTGAATAAGCGATCATGGGGAGAGAACGGTGTATAGGAAAGTGGGGGGTTGGGGTCATACTCCTTAATAGGAGATGGTCTGACATATAGAGAATGAAGAGTAAAGACAAAGCCTGTGTTGACACCCCAGCTTTGTTACATATCGGCCATGTGATCCTAGACAGGTCCTTTTTACTGCAGGAGATTCTGTGCTCCTGTCTGTGAAATGGGGATTGAAAAGGTTCTTACATGACAAGGAGGCTTGTTAGGGTCATTAGGAATATGATATTGCTCCGAGAATCAGCCTTAGCCGTGAACATTTCTTGGATGGGGAGAGATTTCCCTACCTGTCCAGGGGGAGTGAAGGAGGGCCAAGGGATAACAGAGGAAGGAAAATCTAAGCCCTGTGGACAAGAGCCATCCCTAAAACTAATCACTTGTTCCCCAGTGGCCACTTGAGACAGATCTTGCAGAATTCCAGCTGTGGAATCCACGGTGGGGTATTCATGGACATGCTGAATTAGAAGGGAGTGCCATGTAACAGAGTTTCCCTACTTTCATCTGCTGTAGCTCAAAATTATTTTCAGATCAACAATGCCTTTCTGTCCCCATATCCTTATAAGGTCCCAGCTCTGTTGCCTGGCAGGTGACAGACAGCAGCTGTCCCCATGCCCAGAGATGGACTTTGGTCACTGCCTTTCTTTCAGAGGCTGTTTTAATTGCACAGTGGCAAGTGAGCAAATGGACTTTGAGTCCAAGCTTGTATATCACAGCTCTATGTCCTCGAGCCTTGTTTCTGGTTTCCGGGGTCTCCACTTTGAGATGAGGGGATCGGGCTGGACAACTTGGGAATGTCTGCCAGCCTTGCCCTGTGGGGCGCTGGGCAGCTGCACCTCAAGTTAAGCAAAGGACCTGGCAAAGCTTCTGACGCCTGGGGCACCCCCAGTAAATGTGCCTGCACCTGACCAGGTTTCCGACCTCACACATCCGAATCCAGATGTGATTCATGCATTGATTTTGTTTATAAATGCTTTTTCACAGATTTTTTTACCTGGGAGCAACAGAGCCCTACAGCAGTTATAGCTAGTGCCGTAGCAACAACAAGAAGAAAAGCAAAGCAGACCCCAGGCCCCTACTGGGGGTGAGACTCAAATAAATTGCCATTGTGGAGGCCTGCATACACCCCTGCCCTTGTGACCACTGCCCCCTGGGGAATATGCTGTGTTATCAGACCCTCCTAAATGCTGGCACTGGGAAGCATTTCCCCAGGCCTGACTCACTGACACTCTGCGAGTTAGCGGTATTGTTTGATGGAGTGTGCCCCACGTGGGTGAGCAAGCGTGACATGCTCCGTGGAGACTGTCCGTGATACCAGGAAAAGGGGGGCGGTCTCGGCCCTCACAGGCTCTCACCGCCTTTGATACAAACCAGCTACCAGGACCGTTTAAAACAACAGTGGCATTTTTTTTTTCCTGTCACGTGGGTTTGAAGATTGTGAGAAAGGAAATCTGTAGATCTGAAGGTGGGACTCAGGAGCTGGGGTGAGGAGGGAGACCCCAGCAGTGCCTCCTGACCTTGGAGGAGGAAAAAGCCATGAGGACAGCTTGGCCCTGGTGGCCGGGAAAGAGGCTCCCAGGCACAGTTGCTGTCTTCTTGAGAGCTCCAATTTGCCATCAGGCTGTGAGCTGAATGTTTAGAGAGGTATGTTCTCTGCCCTTGTGGATCTGTGGAGAGGAAATGGAGGAGGAGGGATTCAGGATAAACCTTTAGAGGCTGGAGCAAGAGGGAAGTGGACTGGGTGAGGGGGGATAGCTCTAGGGAAGGCAAGTGTTCCAAGGACCTCATGGTGCTTTTGAGGGCTGAGGGGATATGAAGAGGATGGGAAAGTGCTGATGAGGGAGAGGGACATCCTTAGGGGAACCCCGGCCCCCTCCGGCAGTGGCCTTTCCTGATTGCAGTGTGGAAATAGCTCCATGGTATAAACTGGCCTTGTTTCGGTATCTGGACAGGCAGCTGGACTCTTCCTCCTTGTTCTCCAAGCACCAAGTGAGTCCTGTATCTTCAAGTACTTTTTGTGGGTTGTTTTGTTTGCTTTTTACTAAGAATGATACACGTGCAAAGAAAGGCACAGATCCTATGTGTGCAGCTCAATGAATTTTCATACACCCAACACAGCAGACAAGAAACAGAATGAGACCAGTGCCCCAGAGGCCCCTCGTGCCTCCTGCCAACAGGCTCTGGAACTCATTCCTGGACCGTGGACCACGTGTCAGCCGCTGAAGGATCCCTCTATTGGTGATTGCTTTTTCAGAAGAGCCTGTGTGCGGGGCCCTGGAGAGAGGTGTTAGATTAGAAACAGCCTTCCTGTCTGTAGACTCAGCACTTGACATGCCTGGTGCCTCGTGGGCACTCATCAGGTACAGCTGATTCTCATTATTTAGAGTAGTTATGCTCCATAGAGTGGGTATGAATACTGAATTAGCAAACCCCAAACCACTGCTCCTAGAAGAAATAGAGTAGAAATCAGAGTTAGTGAGCCTCTGATTACATTTTGTCAACTGATCAGCACATAACCTTGTTTTATGTGTGTTTCTGTTTAAAGACACTGTATTGTATGGATTATTGATTAATTACCACCCAACTCAGCCAACAAAACTGAAACTCAGGCCTAAATGAATTTCACCTGACAAACGTTATTTTCTCCGTGAGGCTCCTCACCATCTTCTTGGACAGCACATTAGCAGTTGATGGGGAGAGGGGAGTGTATTTTAGACAGCAAAATCACAAAAAAAAAAAAAAAAAAACCCTACAAAAATGCAAAAAATGTGGCACTAAGTTTACCGCAAAAAGGACATTTGTTTACAGTATGAAAGCAGAAACAGGAGAGAAACAGAGAGTCCCCTTGTTCGATATCAGCTGGGACGATGCTCGTCCAGATATTCAAATTTTTCACTGCCCTGCACATGTCTGCAGATGACCGTGAAGGGTCACAAGAACCGGTCTGGGCATTACAAATACATTTTAGTGAGTAAGTGAATTCACAAATACAGAATCCACAGTGAAGACTGACTGTATTGGTTGGATGAAGGAAGGAAGAAGTGGCAATTAGTTTAATCTGGAGGTAAAAGTAGAACACAGCCCCATCGAACATCATCCCGTGAAAAGCCCTTGCTTCCCAAACGCTCAGCACAGTGTTGAGACAGATACTGATGTGAGAATTACAAGCCCAAGTTCTACTATAAGATCACCCAGCCTGGCTCATGGACAGAACTGGTGAGGAAGGACTGCAGACTTAGCCAGCATGTATCGATCAGGCCCTGTCTGTGTCAGCTGAGACTGACAGTCGATCAATAGATGCTTAAAAAACAACAACAACAAACCCCCAAACCCTCACCTTTCATGTCGGAAGCCCGGCATAAACCCTCAGCATAGGTGAGGCCCTACGTGTCCCCAGAGTCTGGGCTGCCACCCCCACTCCAGCAGTCCCCGTGGTGTGTGTTTACATACCTCACCGTCCCCGTGTAAACCAGGACCATGGCAGAGGACCGAGGGGAGAGCGAGACGGAGGGTGTTTGCTGTTACTGGAGCACCGAGGCACGGTTCTGGCTTCTGCGGGCTGTGACAGATGTTAAGGATGCATGCACTTTAGATCAGAAGTCTCAGAGCGTAAACTCAGGCCTCTCCTTCTGCAAAGAATGTTTTGAAAAGCTAGGAATGAGCCGCTGATACATATTTTTAAGATGACGGCATAATGGAAAGAGATTCGAAGGAGCATGCCAAATTGTTATTTAGCACAGCTCTCTCGGGTTATTGATTTATGGGAAACTTTCCTCTCCTTCTTTATAGTTTTATCTGCTTTCTGAATTTGTACGATGTGCATGTGTACTTTTATAACAAGGAAGACATTTGGGAAAGGAAAAAGATTCTTAAAAATTGTGGCTTCAAAAATGGCAGCATATGCTGAATTACCTAGAGGCGTAAGAATCCTGGGTGTTAGCTTAGGGCAGAGATTTGCTTTATTTTTCTCAGCCAAAGGGCAGGAAACCCTGGTCGTTTACATTGTACAGCTCATTGCCTCTCACTCAGGAGACAGTCTTCATGACCACTCCCAGCTTCCAGACTCACAGCTGTGTTGTGCCTGTTGCTTGAGGTACGGACCACTTTTGGAGTCCCAGCCTCATCCCCTCAGTGGGTCATTACAGACATCTTTCTGAAAGAAAGAAATCGTACCCAAGGCTGAATTGTAGTAGGCACCAAAAAGAAAAGAAAAAAATCACTGACCAGTAAGTCAAAATGAAATGATGAGTCATCTGCCTCACAGAGGGCCAGTTGAATATCTCTAGAAATGGTGTCACATTGAGGATTTTGTCAATGGTTGATTGTAAGTCTTCCTATATATAAGTAACTTGGTCAAAATGCCAAACATGGGTCCAAAAACTGTAGTTTTCTTCCCCATTGTATTTAGAGTTGGCAGGGGGAGGTATTTTCAGAGTGATACATATAGTAGGATCCCGGGAAGACGGATGAAAATTGGGCACCTGGGTGGCTCAGTCGTTAAGCGTCTGCCTTCGGCTCGGGTCGTGACCCCAGGATCCTGGGATCGAGCCCCACATTGGCTCCCTGCTCAGCGGAGAGCCTGCTTCTCCATCTGCCTCTCACTCCCCCTGCTTGTCCTCTCTCTCTCCCCCCTCTGCCAATACATAAAATCTTAAAAAAAGAAGAAGATGATGGGTGAAAATCGGGATGCCATCTTGGGCGGTGTGCAGCTGTGTCAGGGCCTGCCTGCCAGCTGCCTGTCCCCAACGCCAGTGTCTACAGGAAGGAACAGGGTGCTTGCTATTCTAGAGTGTGGCTTCGCCATGCACTGCGTTGCTGGGCCAGGCTCCTCCATGACATAGATTGCGTGGCTTTGTTCAGGCCTTGCTGGCCCTTCCACCCTCCCCAGCCCATGAGGGGCACAGCAGACCCAGAGATGACCAGGACAAGGCACCTGTCCTTACAGTGTGGTCCGGAGGAGACAAGAACACCCACAGCATCAGGATGTAGTCTGCTTGAACTGTCTACAGTTCCTTGGGAACCAAGGCTCAGCCCGACCCCTTGACCCGGCAAAAGGCTGGGGGACAAACCGGTGCTTGCTTTGGGTTTGGTTTGGTTTGGTATGGTTTGGTTTCATTTCGTTTCGTTTCATCGCAGGAGAGGACACTGGCAAATGGCTTCCTGGCCGCCATCGTGTCCTGGCTAGGATTTGACCACAGGCTGCCTCTCTCCTCAGGTGGGAATAACAACGGCCCCCGCTGCAGGGCAGCCCACCCTCTCTAACCCACACTGAGCCAGACGCTGTGCCGAGTGCTTCCCGTGGATTTGCCCATCATACCTTCGCCATCACATAGGAGGCAGGGAGAGTATATGACCACGTTCAGTCTTCAGTCCCACTAAGAGAGGTACACACTGCTCCTTTCCTCATTTTACACTGAAATTGAGTCACAGAGAGGTTCTGGAATGTGCCCAAAAGCACCTTGCTAGCCCCGAGGCCTTATTCCTAGACATGGAGGCCCCAAGGCCACATCAGTAGCTACTGTTTCCTGGCCCCAGGGAGGAAGCAGTCCTCATTACCGCAGCCTGCTGAACCAACCTCAAGAACACGAGCTCTTGGAAATGAGTGCTTGAGCAACAAATATAACTTTTCAGACTAAACCCTGGAGGTGGGAGAGCATGTTAAGAAGAAGGAATCTGGAGAAAAGCTAATGTATAAACTCTTCACAGCCTCCCTCTTTGACAGACCATATCCTCAAAATAACAACAATGATAAAAAATTAGTTTCCGGTACCAAAAGTTGCCCTCCTATGAAATTAAGTTATTTAGGGCAAGCTCTGTGGCTGTCCCAGCTTCCTGCACCCAGATCATTCCGTCTTCCGGAAATTTTACTCTACGTATCTGTACGACAGGTCAATTTTGCTGCCTTTCTTTCCAGAGGAGCTGCATTTGGGGGAGTCCCTCTCCTTCGAGGTCTCAGTAAAGGTGATCCCACAGATACAGACATGAATCAGTGGTTTCCTGTGCGTGAGAACCATTCCTGGGCTGTTCATTGTAAACCCAGGCCTGACAGCTTGCAAAACCTGTTGTCATTTGGGGAGGAGAAGTTGAGATGTCAGAGGCCTTTAGACAAATCCCCAGAAGATTAAGGTTGTCTGTGTGTTGAGGCAGAAAGAAGTAAACAAAAGAGTGTTTTCATCTCCTTGTATTTAATGTGCTGCCACATCTATATTATCCTGGGATTAATGACATTTTGAACATGCTTAATCTCAGAAGCTATTTTATGGTTGAGCCTTGACCCTACGGTATTCATGCTGTAGAGCTATCACCTAGGAAGTTTTTTGGCATCTGAAACCTGCCTTATCCTGCACATTACCTATGTCTTCAGTTTCCTTCTGTCTTTCCTTGTGGAGTATGGCACACGCCGCCCGCCCCATCCCCCCCCCCAGCCAACCCTTGCCGATACTGTGGTGCCAAGTGCAGGGAGGGGGGTGCAGACCAGAGTGGCCACCTGGGCCTTCACCACAGAGCAGGATGGGCCCTCCACCAGCTGCTCTGCCTGGGCTGACCTGGGACAGGCACTTATGCAGGTTACATGAGGCCCCAGGTGGAATCACGGGCCTCTCTGAACCCTGGTACGATGGTAGGTGCTTTTCTGCCTCCTACCCGGGGTCTGGAATTTACGCACCTCTCCTGTGCCCTCTACCCAGCAGGCTGGCCCTGGACCGTCCTGGGAAAGGGTCTAGAGGCTGTTAGGGTTCCTGTGGCCCACTTGTATTCCTGACAAGGAAGAAAGTGGGCAAGGACAGAGTACAGAATACAAGGAAAGGCCACCTCCTTCCAAAAGAGAAGTGATTAGTGAAAGATCTTGGCCGTATGCCTGGCCTAGGTTTGGTGAGGCTGCCGTTGTAGGTAACGTGATCTCACACTGGCCCGGCACAGGTGTAGCACTCGCTCACTCCCGTGCGTCTACCCATGAACCCTGGACACAGGTGTGCACGCTTACACACAGAGGACATCCAGAAACGTGGCTGCCCACTGACCGGCAGAGCACAGGCCAGTGCCCCTTCCCTGCTTGGGATGAAATCTGCCAGCATGCTCTCCGTGTGGGGAAGGAAAAATCACCTTTTGCCAAGCCAGACCTGGTTGCATTATTTACAAAGCCGCCGTTCCGTTTATGTTTTACACTGGACAGGAGAACAGGATATGCCCTTGGTCCAGGGAGATGCCAGCCACGAGCCTGGTCCTGGAGGGCCCCCAGCCTCAGTCAGCCCTTGGGGTCCCCAGCCTTGCTGTAGACTTCTTATCAGCACAGTCTGCAGGAGTGCCGCAGAGCCCCTGTTCTGCAGAACCTTTGCCAGTGATTTTTTAAATACTCTTTTTGGCTCAGAGAGGATCTAGGAGTTCATCAGAGCTGTCTTGTGCCCTTGCGACAAAAGTGACATGTGTGTCCTTGGCCGCACACAGATCCGAGGGGTTGGGGAGCAAGCCAGAGCACTTGGGGGTGCCACTTAGCCTCCAGTTTAAAACTCGGGATGGAAATTTTCTCTCTGTGCACACTTGGTCTTGACAGAACTAGCCAGAATATTTTGTTGACTGAGGTAATGACTTTGAACCCATGGTGAAAGCCCTCTCTCCGGTTGGCCTGTGTTGTGGCAAAGGCTCAGGGAGGACGGCACCACCAGACGTCTCCCTCGGGCCAGGGGGGAGCAGAGCACGACTGTCACTGATTGTGAGGAAGAAATCAAAGGAGAAGTGGAAAGAAACCTGTTTAAGAAAAAAATTAAAGTCTAGAAAGACCATGAGGACTCCCTGGAATGAGGGATTGAGATTAAGGGATGAGAAATGCAGACTTGCTGTAAAACATGGCACCACCTTCTGTGCGCCTGACAGTCACTGGGCTCTCTGGACAAGAGATAAAACATAAAGGAACATCATAAATGAGCTAATATTAGAACATTACAGGGTGCATAGTCTCTGGACTGCGTCTGTTAAATAAATCAGAAGTTCTAATGACCAAAAGCATAGATCAGTGAGGTAGACAGTGAATGAGCAGATATATTTAGCACCAAGCCGTGGAGAAAATCTCCTAAGAGAGTCACAGAAGGATTAGGAAAGGTAGAGCATGTTCAGCTAGGCTGACCAGAGCAGGCTTCATGGAGGAGGTGGCATCTGGGCAGACCCCTCATGGGCAAACAGGGGTGACTCTGGAACAGAGTGTCCAGTCCCTCATCACCTCCTGGTCTGTGGCCACAGCCTCCCTCCATATATCACAGCCTCCCATCTGTTCCTTCCCTGTGTGGAGACTTGTTTGCCCTGTGCCTGATCCTTCAGCCCCTCATGGTCAGCCTGCCCGCAGCTCTACCTTCTGCCCCCTTCACCTGGAAGGTCTTTCCTTGCCTCTCTGCTCAGCCTGGAAGGTTCCTTCTCCAGGTCCCAGCCCAGACACCACCACCCCTGCCAAGTACCAGTGTTAAGCCCTGCGTCCACCCAGCACTTTGTAAACTCTAGCATCTTCCAGTTTCCACCACAGTTGCTTATTTGTATTTAGTCTCCCCCAACAGACAGAGATTTTCACAGAACAGACAATTGGTTGTTTATTTTTCCACCTTAGCATTTAACACAGTCCTTGCGCCTCGCAAACCCTGGAAAGGAGGGAGGGTGGAAAGGATGGAAGGAGGGAGGGAGGCAGGAGGAGCAAGAGAGCAGAAATGTTGGGCTCTGGCTAACAGAAAGGATTGTACACTTAGAAGTAGTCTGAGCAAATCTGAGTGTTGAAATCAGGCATGGAGCAGAGAACGTTTTAGGGAAGAAGAGATGAAAGTTAAGGGTCAGGATCAAGGAGTTCCCAGGTTTAGGAGCAAGAGTCCTAGACAAGGACCTGGAGAGGGCATACCCGTGAAGGACAGGCCTCCCAAGCAAGGTTATGCAGCTCCATCCATGCTGCGAGGGGTAGAGCAGGTGGAGAATGGGGAGACCTCAGGGTTTATGGTTCAGCAGTCAGGTGGATGGAGAGAGCAGCATTCGTGGTGTGGCCCCGTCAGGAATTAGCGGGAGAGACACAGGCAGAGGCCAATGGAGTGGAGAGTGGAGGAGAACAGAGGATGGTGAGGCTTGGTGGACATAGTTCCTTTCGAGCCACGGAAGAGCCAGGCACTTTGCAAAGCGTTAGGGAAGAAGTCAGTGGCCAGGGAGAGCCTGAAGAGGCAGGAAGGGTCAAGAGACGAATGGAAGAGATGGATTCCCTGGGGACCAGTGGGGTGGTGGCCCCAGGGAGCAGCCAGGAGAGCGGGAGCCATTCCCAGCTGTCCAGGCCAGGGAGAGGTCAGTGTGTAAAGCCAGAGGCCCTTCCCAGCTCTGACATGGACTGAAGCTTGCAGAGCGTGGCTTCTGCCCCTTGCCCCCTCCTTCGTGACCCAAGGATGGAAAGAAAAAGACTGCAGGCTCAACTGGAGGCAGGAACAAGAACAAATAGAGTAATATCCTATCAAAGCAGAGCAAGGGGTGGCGAATGTCAGGCCACCAAGAACAATAACACTAACTCATCCCAGATATCTGCACGCATTGCTGGGACATGGACCATGCCCTCCCCTTGCCGACCAAGATGTCAAAGGGAAAATGGAAAAGGGCCAGGGGCCAGGCCTATGGGGATGCACTCCTTCCTTCCCTCCCTCCCTCCCTCCCTCCCTTCCTTCCTTCCTTCCATGTTCAGTTAGCCACTGTATGGTACATGATTAGATTTTGATGTAGTGCTCAGTGATTCCTTAGTTAAGTATAACCTCCAGTGCTCCTCACAGCACATGCCCTCCTCAATACCCATCACCCTGTTACCCCCTCCCCCCACCCTCCTCCCCTCTGAAACCTCCAGATTGTTTCTCAGGGTCCATAGTCTCTCATGGCTCATCTTCCTCTCTGATTTCTCCCCCTTTGGACTTCCCTCCCTTCTTCTGTGGTCCTCCGTGCTATTGCTTATGTTCCACATATGAGTGAAACCATATGATCATTGTCTTTCTCTGACTTATTTCACTTAGCATAATCCCCTCTAGTTCCATCCATGTCGAGGCAGATGGTTCATCATTCATCGTTTCTGATGGCTGAGTAATATTCCACTGTGTATATGGACCATATCTTCTTTATCCATTCATCTATTGAAGGGCATTTTGGTTCTTTCCACAGTTTGGTGATTGTGGACATTGCTGCTATGAACATTGGGGTACATGTGGCCCTTCTTTTCACTACATCTGTATCTTTGGGGTAAATACCCAGTGTAATTGCATCTGTATCTTTGGGGTAAATACCCAGTGTAAATCGCTGCATCTCCCCCTCTTACACTGTTGGTGGGGGTGCACTTCTGTCTTTGTTTTGTATGTTGGCAGGCAAATGTTCTGAGAGGCAGGCTCCTGGTGAACCTTCAGACTCAGTGTACTTTTGATACACCTGTGAGAAGCTTCTATTTAATCCACAGGTTTCCTTGAAGAAAGTAAGCTTGTTCCTTTTTTCTATGGCTGAAGGTAATAAATTTTCCTCATAGAAAATATGAAAATACAGAAAAGTTGAAAAGAGGGACAACAGCCCACAGTGTTCCCTTGTAGAGATAAGCATTGTGGACACAGAAGAAAATTTAACCAAACCTTATGGTTTTGAAGGCACTGTTTCCCTCTCTAGAACATTAAGGAAAAGAGCTGTGGCTGGTTATGGTGTCACTCTCTGCAATAGGAAGGTTATGCGTACAGTTTTGTTTTTTTTAAAGAATAACCATGTGTCTACAAAACTTCCAAGCGAATCAGGAATCACGTAGTATATACTAGCCCAAAATGACAGGCTTATATTTAAGAAATCTTATTTATTTATGTACATACTTTTATCTCATTCCAGAAAGTATTCCGTGGGAGGAAGGTGGCTTTAAAATGTGCATGTAGGAACAGCTGTACTTAATATTTTGTGGCTCAGACTAGAGGAGCATCATCTCTTTGATGCATCTTTAAATAAGAAAACCAAGTCCCCTGAATAAAAGTAACAATCTCACCAGAAAGGCTCTCAGGTTCTTTCCTCCTCCCTCACCCACCCCGGCCTGCGGCTCCTCAGTGCAGTGTTCTTTGTGTGGGAGAGGCTGAAGGTGAGACTGGACAGGGGCTGGGATATTTTGCATAACCTGGTGTCTTTACCCACAGAGAAGGGTCATCCTCCTGCAGCCGAGGGCCAGCCTGCACCACCCTGGATCACCATCGCTCGGCAGAAGCGACGAGGGACCTCGGACCAGCCCCCAAGCCAGGAAGACAAGCCCGGGGCCCGCACCTTGAAGTCTGAAATTGGAAAGCAAGCCAAGGCACCCGAGAGAGCCCAGGTGCTTAGAGTGAACGCTTTCTGTCTTTGTAGGTACGAGAGGGACCAGGCAGCTGGAGCTGGGGCCCGGCACCCCACGCATTCTGCAGGGTCGTCACCGGGACCCTTGCCTGTGATGACTGCTGATGCCTGCCCCCTCCGTGTGCTGGGCTGTTAGAAGTGGCTGGATTGCTGAGGCAATGGACACAGCTCTCTGCTCCCCGTCTCCTAGGCAGTGCAGCTCGGCATCTGGAGACATGGAACGGGGTTAAGAGAAGTCAGAAGTGTATGTCAGCAGCTCCATCTCGGCTCATTGTGCAGTGATGGACGAGCCCTGCTTTTGCTGCTCTGCTGGCTGCCTGCTGGGGCTCCTTGCTCCTCACCTCGGGCTGGAGGGCCGGGACCTGGGTTTCCGCTTTGCACTGGACTGAAACAGTGTTCTCAAACCCAAGCAACTACACTTAGAAGCAGGATGAGACCCTCAGCTTTTTCATTCCCCCTGATAGCCACCATGATAAACCCATAAGCGTGTTTCGGCCGTGAGGAAATGAGCCCAAGCCTGCAGTAGGACCTGCTTCCCTTCACTGGAACAACACCTCCCTCATACCTAACTTGAAAACCTTCCTGCAGGTTAAGGGAATTTATAAAGCAAATTAACCTGTCATCTTGGGTTGGGGTGTCCACGTTCATAGCAGGTATCACGAATCTCAAAACTATTCCGCTTTGACACAGTTCACTCTGACTTTTAAATGGAGTCCCTGCCATCCAACACGTGAGGCTGAGGCCAGGTGTGGGGACAGGGCAGAAGCCATGACGTCTGTGCGGGCCAAATGCAAGGTCCCACACCAGCCTGAGTCTGCCATGCTAAAGGCCCCATTCAGCAAGGGCACAAATCAGAACTCTGCCAAGACTCTGCCAGGGGCATGACTCATCTTTGCCTTTGGTGATGTTTGCCCCCTGTGGGGCTCTCAGGTGACCAAACAGCGTGTGTCTCTCTTGTGTCTTAACAGGAGCCCATGAAGCAAGCCGACTTCGTCCGCAGCAAGTCTTTCCTGGTGGCTCCTGCCAAGCCCCCTGGGGACCGGAGGCAGGGGACAAAGCTCTGCCTCCAGGAGGGGCTGCAAAGAGGAATCTCGTTGTCCCATCAGAACTTGGGTAAGAAGCCTCCAGGCAGTACCAGACATTGAAATACTTTTCCGGGATTGGTCCTGCCCTTTTTTGTTTGTTTGTTTTCTTTTCTTTTTCCAAATTATTTTGCCACATTGATTTTTTAAACAACTTTTACTGATATGTCATTTAGGTTCCATAAAACTCACCTGTTTTTCACGAAACAAACTGAGGGTGGCTGGGGGATATGGGGGTAGGGATAGGGTGGCTGGGTTATGGACAGTGGGGAGGGTATGTGCTCTGGAAAGTGGTGTGAAATGTGTAAGCCTGATGATTCACGGACATGTACCCTGGGGCAAATAATACATTATATGTTAATAAAAAATTTTTTTTTAAAAATAAAGTCTATTTTGTCTAAAAAAAAAAACCTCACCTATTTTAAATGTACAATTAAGCGAGTATAGGGGCACCTGGGTGGCTCTGTGGGTTGAGCGACTGCCTTCGGCTCAGGTCATGATCCCGGAGTCCTGGGATCGAGCCCCGCGTCAGGATCCTTGCTCAGCGGGGAGCCTGCTTCTCCTTCTGCCTGCTGCTCCCCCTGCTTGTTCTCTCTCTCTCTCTCAAATAAGCAAGCAAATAAATAAAATCTTCTAAAAATGAAAAAAAATTTTTCTTTAATTCAGCGAGTTTATATTGACAATGAGAATATATTTATCAACTTGTACAACTATCACAATCCAATTTTACAACACTTCTCTCACCCTGAAAAGAAACCTCGGGCTAGGCAACCACTAATCTACTTTCTGTCTCCATAGGACTTTTCTTTTGGGGATATTTCTCCTAAATGGAGTCATAAAATATGTGTTCTTTTGTATCTGGCTTCTTTGACCAAGCATAGTGTTTTCGAAATTCATCTCTGTTGTCACATGTATCCATATCTTTATATTTCGCTGTGGTTAGATACATATGGTGAAATTTACCATCCTAGCTGTTCGTCAGTATACAGTTTGGCAGTGTTAAGAATATTCACACTGTGGTACAAACCAGTCTTCAGAGTTCCTGCAGGTTTATTCTAGAAGTTTCTCTCACCTCACTGCGCTGCTGGAACCATTTTTGAGCCTGCTGTTCTTAAGCCTTTTTACTATACAAATTATTCTATGCCTAAATCTCCTTTACATGTTTACGCATTAATGGATTTTATGTTTGAGATCCCAGTTAAGACCTTGACGTATATTTTAAAGAAACACAAGAGGCTTAAGTGGAAACCCAAACTCATTTCTCCTGTTTCTGTTTGTTCTGTCTTCTTTCCAGCAGCTCAGTCTGCAGTGATGACAGAGAAGGACTTGCATCAGCTGAAGAGAGCCAGTTATGCCAGTGCAGATCAGCCCTCCTGGATGGAACTTGCCAGAAAGAAATCTCAAGCTTGGAGTGACATGCCCCAAATTATAAAATAGGCTGACGGCCTGCTGCTAGAGAATGTCTACTACCTTGACGGGTCACTGAGTCAAAAACTGCCAGTAAATCAAGGCAAACAGTCTGTGAAACTGAAGAGTGATTTTATCATCAAGTTAGGGGAGAGCGAGCTTGGGGAAGAAGGAACCAAGCCAACAAAGACAGACACACAGCCACAATCCCGGGCCAGAGGTGCCCTAAAACAAGAACACCATTGAAAAGGGCCAGGAACAAGGTCCTGTGCCCAAAGGTATGAATGTGAGGCTTTGAGAATTGCCTTGATAAAGAGGGCTCGGACAGGAAGAGAGTGGCAGTGAACCACGAATGCCTAAGTCAGGAGCACCTGCAAGGTCAGAAGAGAGGGTCTTCCAGGAGAAGACCTGTGTGTGTGTGCTTCTACCCGAGATCAACCTGTGTCTCCGGTTCTCGTCTTGCCTGTGGATCCCGTCTTCTCCTCTCATGTTCACTATTAGGCATGACATTTTTGGTAAAACAGGGATGCCATTTCCAAGAGCAGCTATAAAACCGTCTTCCTGAAGATAGTCACTCCAAGAAGGAGTGGAAGGAACATGGCCGGGTTCATCACAGACTGTTTCCAAAAATAATTTTTAAACTTTTCCACGAGGCATCTGTGTCCTTAACCACTGCACAATGCATTGCCTGTTCAATAAAAGTTTTCAAACATGCCTCTGTCATACGTGTAAATGTTCTTTCTATGGACATTTGGAGAATGTCCTCCAGCAATGAGTGAAATGCGGTGTATAGAGTTTCTGTGTGTGTGTGTGTGTGTGTGTGTGTGTGTGTGTGTGTGTAATTCAGTATGTGTGTAGTGTAGAATCTCAGCTGGGTTGATTTGGGGTTTTTTGAGATTATTTTTTCCAATAAAATTTCAGTGTTTATTTTTGGAAATCAGAAGATAACATAGGGGTTTGTTTTGTTTTTTTTTTCTGTTTTCATCTACTTGGTGCAACATCTTAAAAATATAACATTTCTAAAAAGTTGTAATTCTTGAGCACCGAATTAATCTGACCTGCACATTTCTGTTGAAAACTGGGTTATCAGTGTATTAGCCAGGATGACCCATGAATGTAGAATGTGGAGAACCAGCAGAGGAAGTGTATATTTAGGATCTCAGAATTGTGTCTCAGTTATATAATACCTCTATTTTTAAAAATATTTCCAATTTGTTCCTTTGAACAAGCTAATATTCATAAGAATATGTACAGCTGGGAGCATGTAGCCACCAAAATCAGTAAGACTTTATAGATATTATAATATGATTTTATATACCCTGAGTTCTCCTTTTATTGTATTTTCTATCCTCCTGAATAATAATTTTTCTAGCTGTTTGAACTACTCTTGATCTTGATCAACTAGAATTTGATCAAATCTGCTTTTATTGAAAAACTCCCTGGATAGCTCTTTTTTTTTCCTTAACCAGATTGATTTATTAATTTCATTCTCTTATAGAACATCAATACTGAATGCCATGGTAAATGTGCTCTAAACAAGAACTCTGTCCATCTAGAATTGCTCCAACAGCTTAGACATAAATAATTTTAACTAGGAAAAAAATTTTGTTGGCTGTTACTATCCCAAACCACCATTTCCCTTATTAGCAGAACATTTCCGACGAACAATTTTGAGGCAGTAGATTTGACCGTAAGATCAAAAGTACTTGGTTCAGTTTATTCAAATAGAGATTGGTATTCTCTGTGTGTTTCAGGACTTGCTTTCATGCAGTTTGGCACCTGGTAAGTTAGAAGGGTATAGATTTTTAAGACACTGGGAGAATTCAAGGGCAGGGGGAGGGTAGCCCTGTATCTGTCGCCCCCATGCATGAAGGTTGTGATCTTCTGCCATCACAGGAGAAGCTGAGAGAGTGACCAAAATTTCAAGATGATGCTGAATGAAGTCTAGAGTGGCACTGGAGATGGTCCAAGTCTGCAGGGAATTGCCATGCTTGGTTTTCCTGACAAGAAAGAGCAAACAATTACTGAGCGCTTCCTGTGTGCCAGGCCCTACTCTGAGTGCATCATATGTATAATTGTAATTCTCTTCACAATCCTTTGGGAGTAAGTACTTATCTCCACTTTGCAGATGAGGAAACTGAGGCACAATAAGGTTAAAGTCACCTGTCCAAGATCTCACAACAGGTGAGCACCCGGTAATTGACTCTGGTCTTTCAACACTACCCTTCAGTGACAACCCCATTTTTAAAAACCATTAGCATGGAGGTGAATCTATGTCCTTGAAAACATAATATAGACAAGGAAGCCCTGAACTTGAGATCTTAAGGGCTCTTATGTGGCTATAGACTGAAGGTTTGTGTCTCTACAAAATTCATGTTAAATCCTAACACCCAGTGTGATGGCATCAGGAGGTGGGGCCTTTTGGGAGGCAATTAAGTCTTAAGGGTGGATCCTTCATGAATGGGATTAGTGCCCTTTTAAAAGAATTCCCAGAGATCTCCCTGCTCTTTCCAGTATGTGAGGACACAGCAATAAGACAGCTCTCTATGAACCAAGAAAAGGGCTCTCATCAGACACTGGATCTGCCTGTGCCTTGGTCTTGGACTTCCCAGCCTCCATCGAGAACAGTGAGAAAGAAATGTTTGTTGTTTATAAACTATCCAGTTTATGGCAGCTCTAACAGACTAAGACACAACATGTTCTAGAGACAAGCATGTACCTTATGATGCTTCCCTGGGTGACTACATTCACTCTGATCCTTCAGTTTCCAAGAAGGACTGGAGAAAGTATGAGGGATCTTTTGTGATTTTTAATCATGAGTACCTATACAAACTAAGAGATGTTTTCATTCATACTTTCATTCAGTTGACGGTTTTGTGCAGGTACTTGACCAAGGTGGCACATGGTGAGCAAATGGATAATATGCATTCTAGTTGGGCGGGTGGTGGGGGGGGGATGCTAAATAAATAGACATGAAACATGAGAAAAACATGGGAAAACAGCAATATCTGCAATGGTGAGCCTAAAAAACACAGGGGCTTTGTTGTGGCAGAAAGGGTTATTTGAGAGTGGGTGGTTAGGAAAGGATTTGCTGAAGAGGTGACCTAGTTATAAAAATGAACCAGCTGTGGGGCACCTCGGTGGCTCAATGGGTTAAAGCCTCTGCCTTCGGCTCAGGTTATGATCTCAGGGTCCTGGAATGGAGCCCCGCATCTGGCTCTCTGCTTGGTGGGGAACCTGCTTCCCCCTCTCTCTCTGCCTGCCTCTCTGCCTACTTGTGGTCTCTCTCTCTCTCTCTCTCTCTCTCTCTCTTTCTCTCTCTCTGTCAAATAAATAAATAAAATATTAAAAAAAAAAAAAAGAAGAAGAACCAGCTGTGCAGAGATCTGAGGGAGAACACTCTGGGCAGAGGTGACAGCTCTATAAAGCACTCAGACCTGGCATGTTCAGGAAGCAGTGTAGCGGGTGTGTACAGGACAAGGGGGAGGAGCAGGTGCAGATACCAGGAAGCAGGGTGGACCAGTTGTAGGGGGCCTGGCAGGCCATATGGGGAGGTGGATTTGTTCTGAGTTCTTTGGGAAGTCAAAGACGAGAAGTGATGGGAGGTGATGTGCTTTACATTTTAAGAAGATGGCTGTAGCTTCTAGGTGAAAATGTATGGGGACACAAGTGGAAACAGGAAGCTAGAAGTCTGTTCCATAGTCCATGTGGGGTCATGGTCGTCTGGTCTAGGTGTAATGATGGAAGCAGAGAGAAGTAGATGAATTCAAAATACTTTTTGAAGGGGGATAAAATCCATCATGCTGGTGGGTTTGATTCCCACCAGTGGGTAGTGGGTGGGTTCCTGTGAAAAGGAAAGGATGGAAGTTTTTGGCTGGAGCTCCCAGATGAGTAGTGATATCATTTACAGAAATGGAGTTGGGGGAGGATTTGCCGCAAAAAGTTCAATTTTCGACATTTTAAAAAATTCAACTATAATTAACATCTAGTGTTATGTTAGTACCAGGTGTACAAAATAGTGATTCAACAATTCTATACATTCCTAGTTGCTCATCAGGATAAGTGTGCTCTTGATCCCCTTCATCTAGCCCACCCATCTCCCCTCTGGTAACCACCAGTTTGCTCTCTATAGTGAAGAGTCTGTTTTTCTGCTCGTCTCTTCTTTTCTGTGTTCCTTTGTTTTGTTTCTTAAATTCCACATATGAATGAAATCATATGGTATTTGTCTTCCTGTGACTGACTTACTTCACTTAGCATTATGCTATTTAGATCCATCCATGTTGTTGCAAATGGCAAGATTTAATTTTTTCTTATGGCTGCTTAGTATTCCATTGTAAATATATACCACCTCTTCTTTATCCATTGATCTGTTGATGGACACTTGGGTTGTTTCCCTATCTTGGCTATTGCAAATAATGCTGCAATAAACATAGGTGTGCATATATCTATTGGAATTAGTGTTTTCAAATACCTAAGGTAAATACCCAGTAGTGTCATTACTAGATGATATGGTAATTCTATTTTTACTTTTTTGAGGAACATCCGTACTGTTTTCCACAGTGGCTGCACCAGCTTGCATTCCCACCAACAATGCACCGGAGTTCTTTTTTCTCCAGATCATCACTAACATTTGCTATTTCTTGTCTTTTTGATACTAGCCATTCTGACAGGTATGAAATGATATCTCATTGTGGTTTTTATTTGCATTTCCCTGATGATGAATGATGTTCAACATCTTTTCATTTTTTTTTTTTTTTAAAGATTTAATTTATTCATTTGAGAGAGAGAGAGAGATCACAAGTAGGCAGAGTCAGGCAGAGAGAGGGAAGCAGGCTCCACGCTGAGCGGAAAGCCCGATGCGGGGCTCGATCCCAGGACCCTGAGACCATGACCTGAGCTGAAGGCAGAGGCTTTAACCCACTGAGCCACCCAGGCGCCCCCAACATCTTTTCATTTATCTGTTGGCCATATGGATGTCTTTTTGGAAAAATGTCTATCACGTCTTCTACCCATTTTTAAATTGGATTATTTGTTTTCTTGGTGTGGAGTTGTAGAAGTTCTTTATATTTGTTTGGATATTAACACCTCATCAAATATGTCATTTGCAAATATCTTCTCCCATTCAGTAAGTTTTCTTTTTGTTTTGTTGATGGTTTCCTTCACAGTGCAAAAGCTTTTTATTTTGATATAGTCTCAACAGTTTAATTTTTCTTTTGTTTTCTTTACCAAAGGAGACATAGTTAGAAAAATGTTTCTACAGCTGATGTCAGGATTCTTGCCTATGTTTTCTTCTAGGCATTTTATGGTTTCAGGTGTCACATTTGGGTCTTTAATCCATTTTGAGTTCATTTTTGTTTGTGGTGTAAGAAAGTAGTCCAGTTTCATTCTTTTGCATGTAGCTGTCCAGTTTCTCTTTTCTTTTCTTCAGCTAAGTGGAATACAAAATAAAGTTATATAGCTGGAAATCATCTGCATTTAGGTTGGATAGGGATTCAAGGGTCTCGAAAAGGAAGAGAAGGGCGTCAGGACTAACCCTAGCATATACCAACGCTTCAGGATCTAAAGAAAGCAGAGCCAGCAAAGGAGACAGAAATTGTCTATGAAGGAGGAGGAAAAGCAGGCAAGGGAAGAACATGTTGAAAGGAAGAGGGAGGAATCAGCTGTGTTGACTGGGATCTAAGAGATCCAGCCAGATGGGAACAAGAATGACCACAGGCTTGGAGAACGTGAAAGTTATAGGTGACCTTGACAAGAGCAATTTCAGTGGAATTCTGGGGGCAGAAGCACAAGTAGAGTGAGTCAAGGTTGACTTGTCCCAGCCTGTTGAGACATCAACTGTGTTCAACTTTCCAAAATTTTACTGTGAATGGGAGAAGAAGTGGCACTAGAAAGGGGAAGGGGTGTGTGGCCAACAGAGGGTTTGTTTGTTCATTTGTTAGAAAAGACAAACAAGAGTGTGTTTATGTGTGGAAGGGAATTAACGTGTAGGAGAAGGGAAAATTGCTGAGGCAGGTCTTTCTGAAGCACACCTTGCCTTCCAGAACTTCCCACAAGGATGAATGCCTGCACTTGTGGGCTGGTCTCGTTCCTAGACACAGGAGCCCCAGGTTTTGATCCAGCTGCCAAGGGAGGCCCAACTGTGATGACATTGTCCTGGTTGTATCTTTCCCCTGCTTGCCCTGGGTCTTCCATTCCCCCAGCCGCTTTCACTCTTGGGACTCATGAATGTTTATTGCTGTTCTTCTCAGAACGTGGCTCTTGGCAGTCTGCAGAAGAAATCCATGTACACCTGACATTGTTTGGTCAGGTCTGCTAAATATTTGAGGGTAGAGTCACACAGCAGAGACCTATCCCAGAAGCCATATCCCTCTCAGGCTTCCCAGTCCCATAGCCCACCCCCACCATCAGGACAAATTGCTCTTGGTTGTCCTGAGCACTTTAGGCCTGCCTTCGTCTCTCACATTCATATACCACACTAAGAGGCTTATCAGAATTCTTCAAAACAAATGGAGTCATTTTGCTGAGGGAAATTTTGATGAATAAAATTGTCTCCACTTCATTCAAGCCTATCCTTTGATTAATGTTTAAAACCACCAGCAGCAGGATCTGTGGCTCCTGGGAAGTTCTTGTGACTCCATCCATCCTGAGTTGTCATGCTTCTTTCCTCAAAGCATCCATTTTATAGGACTTCATATAAAACCCTGGTGATACTCTCCCTCCTGACTTCATACAGGCTTGAATAAATCTTTCCCTAAGACTACAGTCACCGTCTCTAGCTTGAGCAAGGCTGCCAATTGCAGGATAACCAAGGGTCCCTCAACCACACCAAGGAGAGACTGCTCATCTATTTCACAGGACAGAAGTCATCAAGAAGAAAAAAAATACTGAGTAAATGCATGTGCCTGTGAAATTTTAAGAAAAATGCAATTGGTGAGATGGTTCTAGATTTGCAACAGTTTTAAATGGAAGATGGAGGAATTAAAAAATGGAAAACCTGCAATCTTTATATTGGATCTGGAGAGAAAACAACAGAGAAATGTTTCTATGGCAGCTGCAATGGTTTTAAAATATGTCTACAAATTCTCTAACAATCCCCTTCCCTTGAGTGTGAATGAGACAGACTTCATTCCCATTTCAAACTCTAGAATGTAGCAGAAGTGACCATGTGAGGCTTCCCAAGCAAGGTAATGGAAGACATTGCTGCCTTTACCTTCTGGACTGTTCTCTCCAAGAGAAGCCAGTTACCATGTCTGGAGAACACTCAAACAGCCTGTAGAGAAGCCCATGCAGAAAGAACCAATACCTCCTGTTATGGGCTGAATTGTGTCTCCCAAAATTCATATGTTAAAGTCCTAACTCCACCCCCAGTACCCAGAAGGTGACTGTTTTTGGAGACAAGACCTTTAAAGAGGACATTAAGTTTAACTGAAGTAATCAGGGTGGGCCCTAATCCAATATGACTAGTGTCCTTATAAGAAGAAGTTTGGACACAGATATACCCAGAGGGAAGACCATGGGATGATACAGGGAGAACATGGCCATCTACAAGCCTCAGAGGAAATCAGCCCTCCAGCACCTTGATCTCAGACATCCACCCTACAGAACTGAGAAGACACACTTCTCTTCCTTAAACCACCTAGTGTGTGGTGCTTGGTTATGGCAGCACAACAAATTAATACACCCCCTTGCCAATCACCAGCCCCAGCTTGCAAGCCATGTGAATGAGCCACCCTAGAGTCAGCCCCTCCAGCCCCAGTCAAGCCTCCGGATGACTACAGCCCAGACATATTGACAGCAGTCTCATGAGAGATCCCAGGCCCAACTGTCCAGTGAGGCTGCTCCCAATTCTGGCCCGCTGAAATTGTTAGGTCATAAATGTTTAATATTGTTTTAAGCTACTAGGGTTTGGAGTTACATAGCAACTGGTACCTAAAACAGTAGTTTCATATACTTTTTCTGGGTCATAAAATGAAAATTCTCTTGTTTTAAAGTTAATATTTTAATTGAGGTTAAGAATGTAATGATAAGCACAGTGTGGGAGAATTTCACTTAACATCTCCCAAACTTCGGTCTGTGGCAGAGAAAATTAGTGTGTGTGTTGGGGGGGTGGTAGGCAGGGGAGATACACCAAAGACCTGCGATCCCCTTGCGTAGTATGAAGTTGTTTCTAGAAGCAGATGTCCAGTCAGTGACTACATCTCCGGCTGCAACCGTCTCCCACCCAACTCATCTACCTATATGTAGGACCCTGTCATTGAGATCTGGCTAAGGGACTGTGAGTGGCAGTGATGTGCATCCCACATACAAAGCCCTAACGTTCTAGAGAGAGCTCGGGAGAGGGCAACCAAGATGGCAAGGAAGTGTCCTATGCAAGAGACTTCAGAGAAAGGAGATGTTAAGCTCAGAAAGACTAAGGGGAGGTAGGAGAGGCATCTTCAGATGTTTGAAGAAAGAAGAGAAATTGACTTATTCTGTGCAGTTTTCCAGGGAACAAACCAGGACCAGAAATGAAAGTTCAAGAGAAGGACAAAGAATGTTCTAACTGTTATTGTTGTCCATCGTGGGACAGGATGCCCAGTCAGGAGTGAGCTCCCTGACACTCAAAGTGAGCAAGGTGAGGGAGGACAGTCATCCCTCTGGAAGGCTGTTCACATCTTCACCTTGCAAGGAGTTTGGACCTGGTGGCCTCTCCGGGACTAGAGCTACTCTGTATCTACAACATGCAGTACTCTGGGGCATGGCCGCCTACGTTAGTTTTATAATGTAATTACATTACATTCCTCTTAATACTAATTATTACCAAGAAGTAATCACCCAGAAAATGATCCAAATGGGCTTTTATGTGGAATGTAGTTGTCCAGAGTGCTTTGAAAGCTTTTTATTACCAGGAAAAGGAAGCCACGCAGAACCAACCAGTCAGAAGATGAGATCTTCGTGGTTCCACTCTATCGGTGAATGTGGTGGGGGGAGGTATGCAGATCTGCTTCCCCACCTGCACCCCTGAATTGTCCTGTCAGTCTATTTAACTCACAAGTGCAGAGAAATATTTGTTTATTCCTTGGTGGATGAAAATAATCTCTAGCAAATAGGCTTTATAGGACCAAATAGCAGAAATAATGCAGGCTGAATGCATGCATTTGGGGGAATAGCACAGGTGTTCAGGCAGTGGTTGACATTTGCTTTATATGCGTTGTCTAGTATCCTTCCTGCCTTCTCCGTAGGGAAATTATCCTTATTAGCATGGAAATAAAGGAGAGATATGTTTGTGATGCCCAGAAGATTATTAAAAACAACAACGGTCGGGCTGGTGTTTGGCGTTTGCTCATTAACCTCTCCTAAGAGCACCCTGAAGTATTTGCAGAGAGGCCAGAAGCCTCCAGACTCACATGCCTAGGAGCGAGAGCAGCCCTCC
>CM053610.1:50349788-50385716 GCA_028646535.1 Procyon lotor
TTCATATTTTAGGGGTGTTTGAAAGAATATTATTAATCCATTAGGCAGAACTGTTTTTTCCTTCCTCCCTGTATATTGATATCATTGATCATATTGTCAGCCTGGAAAGCTAAAAGCAAAGGAAGTCAGCAGCCTAAGCTTTACTAAGTAAGGAGTGTGTTGATTGCTCCCGTAGGAGCTTTGAGCTCACACACTGGCTCAAGCCATCCTGGTGTCTGAGCAAAGGTTCTGGAAACCCTCAGGCAGCATTTGGTGATTAGATGGCTCTTTTGGCCTCAAGGATTCTCCCTCGGGAGAAAAGTCCTTCTAGCATCTCAATCCAGATGGTGCATCCCCTTTAAGGTGTGGAAAGGGTTAATCCCTTGACCTTCTGAGACAGAGAAGCCTGTGTGTGTTCAAGGGGCTGAGCAGGATACACAGAAATGTAAGATGTGAGTCATTGGTTCCAGGAACTTAACATTCCTGATGAAGAACCATCCACAGCAGCCAGCGGTAATGAAGGCATCTTTAAATTAATTGGACTCCTTCATAAATCCAAAGGGTAAATT
The DNA here is from genome assembly GCA_028646535.1 of Procyon lotor. Lineage (NCBI taxonomy): Eukaryota > Metazoa > Chordata > Mammalia > Carnivora > Procyonidae > Procyon > Procyon lotor. The sequence continues at coordinate 50,350,337 of CM053610.1, forward strand.
AAATAAATGAATTGTCTGAGGTCAGTTGATTCGCAGTTTCCATTTCTTCTGCAAAGACTCAATTGCAGATTTATTTTTGCATTTCTGAACCCCCATGATTTAGTGCCTTTTTGAGCCCTTGATAACTGCCATGATTAAGGCCGTGGAAGGTATGCAGACGTGGTTGCTGCAACATTCACTTATGTCCTCGGTACGAAAAGTACAATCATGTTGCCGAGAATGTTACTTAAAATAGGTTACTTAAAAACAAAGGTCTTTTTTTTTTTAATTCTATAATGCACCACTTAGATATTCATCTGCAAATTGTAACCATTCTGTGGGCACATTTATTACACTGTTGGGCCTTTGGAATAAAAAGCAGTTTCTAGTACTGATCCGGAGACACACCAGACTGGGGACTTTGTTTTGAAAATGCCAAGGCACGTAGGTGTTCACTAGTGTGCATTTTGTAACCGTATAAAATGGACACCACCCAACTGTTCTTTTTAGCCCCTTTGAGGAAAAAAAACACCCTGGCCTGTGATGCTTGGTTATGCGTGTCATCTTCCCTAGATTACTGGATGCGGACCTATCTGGTTAAACATAATCTCTGGGTGTGTCTGTCTGGGTGTTTCCAGGATTAGCATTTGAATTGGTAGGCTAAGTAAAGCAGATGGCCCTCCCCAATGTGGGCATCTTCTAATCTGTTGAGGGCCTGAGGGCAACAAAAAGGCAGAGGAAGGGGTTGGATCTGTCCCATCTCTGCTTGATTTCAGAGCTAGGATCCCCTCTTCTGCCAGCAGGGATCCTGGGTCTCAGGCCCTCAGACTTAGACTGGAATCTACATTCTTGCCCTCTGACTCTCAGTCCTTAAAACGAACACATCCAGCTTTCCTAGGTCCACAGCTTGCAGACAGAGATGCAGGAAAGATGTTAGGGTTAGAAGCCAATGGCCAAGAAAGAATTCTTGAGACATCTTGGGTGCAAAAGGTGGTTTTATTAAGGGGGACAGGACCTGTGGGCAGAAAGAGCAGTGTGCACTAAGAGTGGCTGGCCCATTATATGCTTTCAAATTGGGTGGATGTTAGGGATAGGGTAAGCCTCCCAGGTTTTTTGAAAACAAGGTTTCCTGGACCCTGAGGGCACTAGCTGTTGTTAGGAAAAGGTCGTTAATTACTGTTTGGTAAAACCTCAGTCAGGAGACTTTTCAGATGAATATCAATGGGTCATATGCTTGGGGGATGATTACCAACACGTATCTTGGTGGGTGGAGATAAAGAAAGTTTCCAAAGGAATTTTTTTATATGTTAAAGTAGGCTTACAGGGTCCTGGGGCTTGGGCTAAGATTGCCTCCTGCCCTTAGCAAAGTATTAACATCCTGGCATCTGAGTCCCTAGAGGGAAGTCTCTGGGCCTGTTTTCAAGGACTTGTCAATGGGCTGTGAGTAGTAAGGAAACTTAATTTTTCTTTTGCTTTTGTTTCCCACATCAGACAGCAGACAGGGACTTATGCGCCTCCAGAATCCTGTGAGCCAATAGAGTAAATAAAAAGGAAAAAACAAACTAATACTATTGGTTCCATCTCTCTGGAGAAACTCCTACTAGTTTCTAGTGTTATTTCACTAGTTTCTAGTGTTATTTCACTTATTTCTAGTGTTGTATTTCAAGGACAAAAACTATGTTGTTTGTCCTCACACCTTTCACTCCGGAATGACATTGGGAGCGGTCGTTCAGACTGCTGTAATTTCCCCCCACTTTGGAAACAGGTCAGTGAAACCCCGTGGACAAGAAAGTGTGTGAAGTCACCCCCTAGTCAGACAGGAAGGTAGGGCTGTGGGGCAAGAGGGGCCCAGGGAGAAAGTTAGGGTAACTTCCACTTTTACAACCAGAGGCAGGAACAAGGCTCCGTGTGTGTGTGTGTGTGTGTTTTGCTTTTTTTTTTTTTAAGATTATTTATTTATTTATTTGACAGAGAAATCACAAGTAGGCAGAGAGACAGGCAGAGAGAGGAGGGGAAACAGGCTCCCTATGCGGGGCTCGATCCCAGGACCCTGAGATCATGACCTGAGCTGAAGGCAGAGGCTTTAACCCACTTGAGCCACCCAGGAGTCCCCAAGGCTCTGAGTTTAATTTGACTTGGGAATCTCCTCTGGTCTGCAGCCAGTTTGGAGAAAGGTAAGCGTTCCCCCTTGCCCCTGCAAAGGCTTTCCTCCAGCTCAGAAGGAAGGCTTGGGACTGTCCTCCCCGCCCCCTCCCTCCCACACGAGGCTGACTGTGGTTTTCTGTTTGTACCTCAAGGTCCCTGAAGTGACGCAATCTATAAAACACAGGGGCTCATGGGCCTTCTGACAGGCTTTTGGCGTCTTATACCTTCCTTAAAACTAAACCACAGCCCAGCAGGTTTGCTGTGAGAGCCAGCCTTGTGGGGACACGGTCCACGCTTGCTTCCTCTGATTGTTGCCAGAGAGCCACCCATAGGTGACGGGCCCAGCCTGGGCCTCAGTTCAGGCAAGGGGGCTGCAGGGGACCCGGACCTCTCCTGGTCTCTCAAGGCCATTCCCCTCCTGGAGTACTTTGCAGGGCCCTGGACCCTGACTTAGGAATCCAGCTTAGGAAAGAACAGGTACAGACATTTCCTACTGGACTTGAATAGCTGATCCAGGGTTCCAGGAACCCGAAAAGTTGTGTTCCGCTTGGCATCTAGCACAGCCCCGGAGGGTAAATCAATAATGAAGGGACACTCTGTCAGCACTGTTGTAACTACCCCGAGGAATCCTTGAGGTACCCCGGGGAGGCTTCATGCCTAAGGCTAAATCTCAAAGTCACTGTTTGGCCTTCTTGCCGGAGCAGTTCACAGTCCAACTGCCTGGACGCTTGGACGACAAGGCACAGCATCCCTTTGTTGTGTGTAACCAAGCTGTAAATGGATGCACCACATAGAAATAATCAGAAATTCGTGCTTGAGGGGCACCTGGGTGGCTCAGTCGGTTAAGCATCTGCCTTCAGCTCAGGCTGTGATCCCAGGGTCCTGGATTGGACCCTGTGTTTGGCGAGGAGCCTGCTTCTCCCTCTGCATGTGCTCACTCTCTCTCTCTCTCAAATAAATAAAATATTTTTTTAAAAAGTAATTGGAGCTTGAGCTCTAAAGAAAATACACGGGAGAGCACCAAGTGAAAGATAGGCGGTAGGAGCTGGGTATTTCCCCAAGGTGGGCAGAGAGACTTTCACGGAGTGGTCAGACGTTTGAGACAGGTCAAAATGTGGCTGGAAAAGGGGGAGGTGGACCATGAGGGAGCAAATAATCACGTGTTCCTGGCATCTCTGGGAGCCTGGCACGTCTGAAAGTCCTCAGGCCTCCCAGAGTACACAACCCATGGCACCCAGGAGAGACTGGCGGGACTCCAGGGACCAGATGCTTCCAACACCAACAACACTGGGCTTTGCATTCTTGGGGCCTGGCTCATGGCCTCAGAAGGCTCATTTCTTAACGGCTTCTCAGGACAATATGTACTGACCATCCATCACGAGCCAGGGACAGGATGTGCACTGGGGGAGACACAGAGGCCAGTCAGGTCGCACGGCAGAGATGGCGTGGCCCTCCTGTGCCGCGACCCACGTAACAATGGCTGTAGAGACAGAGGACCCCATGGGAGGGGGTGGGAGAGGCCTCCCTGACCCCGACTCGGGATGGTGGAGGAGGCGACACCATGTCTGAGGGGAACGCATGAAGACCCGAACCAGGAGTAGGAACTAGTTGAGGGGTGAAGGGTCCCTGTGGGAGAGAATGTTCAGGAGTTTAGAGTTTATTCTAAAATCCATGAAGAATCACTGCAAAGTTTTTGTTTCAATCTGTGTGACGTGACTGTCATCCACAGGGAGCCTGCTTCTCCCTCTCCCTCTGTCTGCTGCTCTGCCCACTTGTACTCTCTGTCCTGTCAAAGAAATAAATAAAATCTTAAAAAAAAAAAAAAAAGAAAGACAGAAAAGTTCTCTAGACAACGACGCACTTCCATGCATATCTTCAAACTCACTTAGTGATACGACATTGGTAGCTTGTAATTGGCCGTGGTGGGAGTATTTATGCCACAGAAATCAGTGGACTGTACAAACCAGAGCTTTCTCTATTGCCAGAGAGCCTGGTGTTAGGCATTCCCCAGCGCGCCACAGGGCCTTGAGATGAGAGCACTTAATGGACAGTCGTGGTGGGTGTCATCCTGGCAAACAGGAAGAACAGAGGACAGCAAACAGAGACCACTTTGTGGATCCAGGGTTGAGAAGTGAGGGCTGCTTCCTGGTGACTTCCATTCTTGTGGGTCACTGGGGCTGAAGTCAAGGGCTGGGTGTGAGGGAGGAGAGGACGAGAGAAGCATGGAACCAGAGATCCAAACCAGAGAGGCTGTGAGACAAGAGGTGGGAGGCAGACAGAGAGCAGGCAAGGGACCCAAGGCCGTCAGGAGGAATGACATGGGAGTGCTGGCCGAAAAGGAGGAGGCCCGCTGGAGGGGAGAGGTGTCAGGGGCAGGGACAGTATCTGAATGTAAGACTTTAGAGCAGCCACTTTTGAAAGAATCTGGGCTGCCCGTGTGGAGGCACAGGACTGAAGACAGTGAACATACAGTGGTGACTGAGACAGACACAATCCTCCCTTCCATTCTGGGGAGGAAGACAAGCGATAGGTAGGTGAAGACACATAATTACAGAATTGTGGCAGGCACTATGAAGGAAATCAAAGGATGCTGTGACACCAAGTAATTGGAGGTTTGCTTTTTAAAGGGTGATGGCCATAAACAAAACAGAAGATTGGAAAGGAGAAATCCATTTAAATGTCTTTTTGAAGTTGGAAGGTGAGTAAAAGTATCTTATAAAAAGTAACTCTCCCTCTCATCCTTGATGCTAGACTCCATGTTTCTCTCTCTAGAAGCAGCTGTGGTTTGTTACATCCATTTCCAGAAATATTCCAGGCATGAGGCATTTGAAGACCAGCATGTGCAAAGGCCCTGAGGTAGAAAGAGTTTATTGTGTTCTAGTCTACAGCGGCAGTTCTCAAACTTTAATTTGCATACAAGTCACCTGGATATCTTCTAGAAATCCTGAGTGACACCACATTCAGGGTGTCTAGAGTAGAGCTGGAGATTTCTAACAAGTTCCAGGCAATTCTGAGATTGCTGATCCAGAAATTTCAGTTACACTAGGAAAGTCCTAGGGGACCATTGGAGGGCAATCTGGCCAGAATGCCACGAGAGACGTGAGAGTGGTTCAAGATGGGTCTGTGGGGTGGGGGGCCGGGGGGTGGGGTCGAGCATGCTCAGTCAAGGCTTACGGGATACAGTAAGAAGCTTGGATATTATTCTAAGCACAACAGGAACCCGCTGAAGGATTTTATGCAGACTAAGGGGTAGAAGTAGCATCACGCGACCAAAATTTTGTTTATAAATCATTCTAGCTGCTAGTTGGGCAGGCAAAGCAACAATGAGGAGACCCACTGGGAGGCTATTGCACAAATGTCATCCAGAGATGATGCTAGCCAGACCTAGTATGGTAATCGAGGAGACGGCTAGACACAGTCATACTCCAAGTGGATTTTGAAGGTAGAACTGAAAGAACTCCTTAATGAGTTGGATATGGGGAGTGAGGGAAGGTGCCTCTTGGGGTCTGGTCTTTTTTTTTTTTTTAAAGATTTTATTTATTTATTTGACAGAGAGAGATCACAAGTAGGCAGAGAGGCAGGCAGAGAGAGAGGGGGAAGCAGGCTCCCTACTGAGCAGAGAGCCCGATGTGGGCCTCGATCCCAGGGCCCTGAGATCATGACCTGAGCAGAAGGCAGAGGCTTTAACCCACGGAGCCACTCAGGTGCCCCTCGGGGTCTGGTCTTGAGCAGGGGAGTGGCTGTGTTGCTATTTACTGAGATGGAAGGAAGCATGGTGACAGGAGGGGAGGAGTTTGAGAAGCCTTAAGAATTGAGTGAATTGAAGTGGAGATGTCTAGGAGATACATCTGTGAGTCTGGGGCTCTGAGGGGGCTCTCGACTTGACATATAAATTGGGAGTTGTCTGTGTCAACATTTTGTAAAGCCATGAGAAGGAAAGAAGCCAACTAGGAAAGGGATGTAGATAGAGAAGAAGAGAAGCTCTAGGAAAAACCCCTAGAGATACCAACATTTAGAGACTGGGTAGAAAGAGCCACCAGAGGCAAGACGGGGTAACTGCACACATCCACTGCCATTGGCCTAACGACCAAAAGCATTTGCATTTTACTTTTTTTTCATCTATCATTCATGGAATTGCTCTAGAAGAAAAAAAGAAGGGCAGGAAGGTGCGTGAGGACCACGTGTGGAACCCATCTCCCAGCTGTGGGGAGACCAGCCCAGCAAATCATAGTCGCCCAGTGGATGCCTATTGAGGTAAAGGGGAAACCTGCAAATCGCATATCAACACAGATGACGGGGCAGAAGAAAATGCCAGCCCCTTTCCCTTCCTGTCTTCTTCTCCTCCTCTTCCTCCTCCTTCTTCGTGTTGACCTATTACTCAATAATTTATTCATTGTGTACCAAATGATCATTTTCTTACAATTTCTTTATTACTGTTTCTTGATTTACAATATCACATTAGATTTCCACACATTGGAGCCTCGGGGGGACATCTTTGTTTATTAGTTTATAACTCAAAATGAATATTTTATATATATACACATTTAAAACAAAGGCAGGGAAACTGTTAACCCAGTTTTATCTTAATGCTAAAATTTTATTATCACTAATTCTCAAGCCTCCGTGCACTGTGCAAACAATCCTCGAGGAATGAATGTTATCAATTATTAATAACTATTAAATTAGCATGGAGTTTGATTCTCCCCTAAGTATGCTTCATAACTGTGGAGCAGGGCGAGGACTTCTGATTCCCTGCTGGGTCACCTTCTCAGACAAAACCGAACCCCTCCCAGCAGCCCGGCCCTCTCGGGGTAGGCCAGCCCCGAGCCCGCAGCGACTGCCCCGGTCTGCAGGGCTCCTCAGGCCTAGGACATCTTGGATGGAAGAATGACCCATCTCCCAGGAAATTCTTCACAGGGCCATGTGACCCTGATGTTTGCCGTAAGCTGGAGAAGGAGTTAAGGGTCGAATGGCATCCCCCTCAAAATTCTTATGTTGAAGTTCCGACTCTCAGGGCCTCGGAATGTGACTGACTTTGGAGGCAAGGCCTTTAAAAGACAATTAGGTAAAAATGAGATTGCTAAGCACCTGCCCTGATCCCAGGGCCTGTTTACAACAGATGTCCTGAGTCCCAGGTGGACACTATTCTTCCACGGAAGCCCTTTGAATCTTGGCCCCATGGTGAAGGAGTCAGAAACAACATGAAGAGCTGGCTGAAGTCTTTGTGAGATTAGGAAACAAACATCCCAGACAGAGGGACGACCATGTGTGAGCCAAGGAGAGAGGCCACAGAAGAAAGCAAACCTTTCAGCACCTTGACCTTGGACTTCTAGCCTCCAGAATTGTGCGAAAATGGATTTCTGTGGTGGAAGCCCCCGTCTGTGGTCTCTGTGAGGGCAGCCCGAGCAGGCTAATACACCATGTGTGTGCCCCAGGCCTTGGACTGTCCTCGGTGTCCTCATAGTGTGTCCCCCACTCAACTCTGCTTCTACGGAGTCCTCACCCAGGCTAGCCCTCACAGAGATCTCCCCCTCTCTCTCTTAAAACCTGATCTTGGCAGCTGTGCTTTGGAGATTATTAAAGTGTAAGGAACTGTGAACAGCTTCATTTATTACCCTGATCATGGCAGTGACCCAGCCCGGGAAAGGAGAAGCCAAGTTGAGCGGTACTTTGAACCTCATCAGCCGCCTTTGAACAGATAGGCGATGCAGGGGAGCAGAGGGGCCCGTCTGTCCTGTCCCCACCCCACCCCATCCAAGGCCATGCCTTGCACCTGCCTTGTTCCCAGGGCCTGTTTGCAACCCCATCCCCAGGTGGTCACTGTTCCTCTCTGGAAGCCCTTTGAATTGCGGTCCTGTGATGTAGGAGTCAAATATTAACTGCTGCCTGGTGTTCCCTCAGGCCACCTCCGGTTGTCTCCTCAGCCTGGGCTGCCCCATCCTAATGAAAGGGACTGGAATCTCTTCTTGCAATGGGAGACCTGTACATGCCTCTGGTGGAGGGTGGGAGAGAAGCTTAGGAGGACGACTCCCCCTCCACCTCTGCCCCTGCTGGAGTCATCTGGAGTACTTCTCTTCATATGAGTAAGTACAGTGATTTTTTTTTTAATATTATACATCTGTGGCTGTAAAGAGCACCAGAAAAAGATGCTCTAACAGTGATTTGGTTTGTGGGAATTTCTTCCTCTAGCCAGGGTCACTGAACCCCAGCAAAATAATTCTCAGTCTGGAGAAAATACATTTTGGGAAGGGATCTGAATATTATAATTGTATTTATCTAGCTATCTGAGCCATGAAAAAGCATTTTTAAACATATTCCACCAAACCTACCCCCCGCCCCCGGCAAAGGTAAACTGATTAAATGTAATTATCATTAGGCTATGGACAGCCTCGTCAAATGGGCCTGACCTAAAAGCAGGGACAGGCAAGGGGGATGAGTCTGGACGGTTTAAGGAGCAGGTGGAGGGTACGAACCTATTGCCTGGGTTGCTGGCTCCGCAGAGACTGTGGACAGCTGGCCGCTCTCTGTCTTCTCAAGGGATGTCCACATTAAGAAAACTTCCCCAGTCCAGATGGCGGAGGTCACCAACACTGGATTAGCGGGAGTAGAGACAGCAGATAAAGGACTGTTCCCTTGCCCCATTTAGAATGGACTTGAAGAACAGGAGATCAAAGGATCTAATGGGAGTCCTGACCGCTTTCCTCGTACTCCACACACAAACCTTTAAGACTAGCCTGGGCTGTCCAGTGCAGGATGGGAAGGTAGGTGAGGCCTCAGAGGTCACCCACCCTCTCCAGTCCCCCAGGAATTTCCTGTCTGCTATCAAAAGCATGTGAGAAACAACAACAACAAACGTGCTAGAAAGATGTCAGAAACTCAGCCACTCAGCAGCCTCGCAATGGCTAACAGCTGTTAAGAGCCCTTGGACAAACCCATAACCACAAGTAGCCTTCAGCTAAAAAAAAAAAAAAAAGGTACTCTCTGTATGTACTCTCAGGTAGGAGGGTCTAGAAGAGCCTGATGGAGCCTCCTCATACCCACAAAAGAGCCAGCTCCTTGACTGAAGCTAGAGACTGTCCTCTTTTTAATTTGTCCTGTGCCTTTTGAAGCATGTCCTCCTCTTAGATAAAGGGACCACTAGGATCTTATGCTGTGTTCTTAGTGGACAGCACAGACATGGAAGAGACACAGGCTTTGGAATCAGGTTTATTTCTGTTTCTGTCCCAGATCTGCAATTTCATATAAGGGACCCTGGGCAAGTTCATTCTTTCTGTGCCTCAGTTTCCTCATATGTAAAATGAGATAATTATGGTAACTACTTCTTTCAGTGTGTGTGTGTGTGTGTGTGTGTGTGTGTGTGTGTGTGTGTGTAGGGCTGACCCCACACCTACAAGTACTGCTCCGACACCAGCCAGGTGTCCTACAATTCAACTCCATCGTGACACAGTGTCCCTGGAGAGATCCTCGGGTCCCACAGGTTAAGGGTGCAGTCCTGTGAGACTTGCCACCCCCACCTGAGATGCTAGTCCAAGTCCAGGTTGTTACCTTTGCTTCTGACCTACTGGCTCTAAATCAAAAGTTCCCATGACCTCCTCCTCGGGTTTGATTATTTTGCTAGAGCAGTTCACAGAACTCAGGAACATTTTCCTCATTTGACCCCTGGTTTATTACAAAAGAAACAAGCAGGTGGAACAGATGCAGAGGGCGAGGGATGGGGAAAGGGCAGGGAAAGGGCAGAGCTTCCCTGCTCTCTAGTGCATCACTCTCCTGGAGCCTCCAGTGCTCACCAAACTGAAAGCTCTCTGAACCCGGACCTTTGGGGTTTTATGGAGGATCCATTACATAAGCGCGACTAATTAAATCATTGGCCACCATCATTAGATTCAACCTCCAGCCTCTGCCCCCCACCCCAAGTCAGGAGGCGGGGACAGCTCCACCCCTCTAATATGATTGGGTCTCCTGCCCTTGGGTGTGGCCCGGAAACCCACCTCGTTAACATAACAAAAGACCCGTGTCACTTTCCACACAGGAAGTTCTGGGGGTTTGGGTAACTCCGCTAGAAGTGGGGACACAGACCACGTATCTATTTCATAAAAAATCACCATATCACATGACCTCACAGGGTGAGTGAGGATTAAATGAGTTAGTACTCGACCACAGCACACTGTAAAAGCCTTCAGTAGCATCGTCGTCGTCGGGGTGAGCTGTGTGAGCCTCAGTTTCCCCATCTACAGCATGGACCTATTATAATAAGGATTCCAAGAGATCTTGAATGTCAAGCACCTGGCTCAACTAATGTTTATTCCTTTCCCACTATGTTAGGGAAAGCTGGTAATTCGGTAACACCTCATCTGGCAGGAACATCCCTTGACACAGATGTCCTTACCCCGCTTAACAGCCCAATAGTCAAAATGAGTGTTATCAAGGTCACATTCTGAGGACTGGTTTCTTGGTAGTGACACTTTCACTTCCCAGACACAAACTTCTTTTGAACACTTAGGGTGAGTCGGACATAAAGCCGCCACATTCCTAGCTTTACCTCATTTAATCCTTATAACAACACCATGAGGTAGATGGTATCGTCACTGCTTTGCAGATAAGGGAACTGGGGCTTGGGGATGGTAAAGAACTTGCCCACAATCACACCATCAGTCCTTAAAACCAGGTCTTTCTGACTACTGAGCCTGGCCTTGAAGCTCTGTGGTTTCCAGAGCCAGAGCTGATGGCTAAGCCGCTGATACCACAGAACGTGTCACCGGCAGACAATGAGGACGGGAGGGTGAGGAGAAAGCAGAGTCGTCCGCGGCAGAGACTGAGTAGGACCTCAGTAGAACTCCTGAGTAGGAGTTCAGTTCCTGCCCAGCCGTGCAGCACAGGCCACCCTCCCCCTCCTTCCTCAGGGGTCTCTTCCTGGTCTCTGAATATTGCCAACCTGTTGTTGTTTTTTTAATGGCTTTATTGAGATACACTTCACATACTACAAGTTTTCCCATTTAAAGTGTACAGTGCAATTGCTTTTTTAGTATATCCACAGAGCTGTGAATCATTAGAACATCATCACTGTCCCCAAAAGAAACCTGTGCCCCTGAGCCACCATGCCCCGATGCTCCCCCGCACTCACCCGCTCTAGCTTTGGGCACATACCCATCTACTTTCTGTCTTCGCAGATTTGCCTCTTCTGAACGTTTCCTATGAATGGAATCACACACTCTGTGGTCCTTCGTGCCTGGCTTCTTTCCCAAAAATCTGGTTTTAAAGTAAATATAAAATGGTTAAAGTTCCTCTATGGTACTTGGCACAAAGTAGAGATGCTCAGGAAATACGTAGTGAATTGAAATTGATCATAAATGATTGCCCTGTGTCATGAAGAAAAGGCTATGTTATACACATTCTTTAAAAAAAGTGAATGATAGCTTTTTGAGAAATTTCCATTAAAAATAGATAAAAACCTAAAATTTATGCTTAAAGGTGTCTCAATCGCTGGAAACTTGGCTTTCTGGGAGGACTTAGTCTTGGAGACTCCAGAAGGTACAAGTTTTACTATACTATGGATTCACCCCATTTTTTGTTTGCTTAATTTGTTCTTTATTGTGCCTGATGCTATCAAACCCCGTTCCATATATCTATAACTTTTGATTTGCAAGTCTTTGTCTCCCACCTTAGATAGTTAATGTGCCAGTAGGTTCTAACCCCATACTGGGTCATCTCTTTGATTCATTTATTCATATGCACCATCTTGTGCCATCGCCGATGAAAATTTAGGATATACTGGTCCAAGACCAGCCTTTGAAAACACTATGTGTTTTCTTTTTTTTTAAAGATTTTATTTGTTTGACAGAGAGAAACACAGCGAGAGAGGGAACACAAGCAGAGGGACTGGTAGCGGGAGAAGCAGGCTTCCTGCAGAGCAGAGAGCCCGATGCGGGGCTCGATCCCAGGCCCCTGGGATCTGACCTGGGCCGAAGGCAGACGCTTTAACGACTGAGCCACCCAGGCGCCCCCACTATGTGTTTTCTAATACCAAAACTTTGACCATATTTTTCTGCTTGTTGAGTGGTTTATGTGGGAGGAGTTTAAACCCCTTGCTGAAGTTAATATATATCATGTAAATAATAGCCTTTGCTTTACCAAACTTAAAACCAGTAAAATTTTACCGGTCTGGTATGATTTGTTATTCCCAAAGCCAGTGAAGAGCATTTTGTGTTTATTCCTGGGGTGGGTTAAATAGCAAGGGATCCATAATTATTTGGAAAACAGTTAGGGCCAGGTCTCCAAAGAGCAGCATGGAGGGATCTGTTCCCAGCCAGAATGTGCCTGCTGAGACTGTGGGTCTGGAGGCCAGAATGAGGGTGTTTCAGAGTGCCCAAACTCCTCCACTGGGGTCCCCGAAATGACCCTTCCTGGGAGTTGGCCAGCCCCCTTCCTGCCCAAGCTCCATGTAAACCCCTACTTGGCCTGCTCTAGCTCCTGAGCCCAAAGCCAGGGGATCCATAATCATTAGGCTTAGGTATTTTCCTTCGTGACAACTCTGAGCTTTATTTTCTTTTTTTCTTTTTAATTGACGTATAGTTGGCATACAATATTAGTTCCAGGTGTACATCATAATGATTTGACAATTATGTAGGAAATGCGCAGCACAATCTAGTGTAGTTATCATCAGTCACTGCACCGAGTTATTACAGTATTATCAACTACATTCCCTATGCTGTACTTTTCATCCCCATGACTTGCTTATTTTATAATTGGAAGCAGGTACCTCTTAATCCCCTTCACCTATTTCACCCATCCCCCCCACCCGAGAATGATTTTCACCAGTTTCTTATTTAGTTACCTTGCTAATTCTCCTAAAGTTATCAAAATCCATAGCAATGTTTTAAGCACTCTACATCCCCAGAACTTGTGTTTTGTGTTTTGTGCAAATCTCTAGTTTAAATAACCATAAATTAATTCTTTATTTCCATATCATCTCCAAACTCCTAATTCTACTGTTGAATCTTCACACGACTGAGAGCCTGCTGTTGGCAGCAGCAACTGGTGACTCAGACCAACTTAGGGTATGACACTGCCTCCTGGGTGTTCCCCACATCGGTCAGTGACATCTTCCTGACACCCACAGAACTATCCTCAGAGATTGAACCAGAGAACCCTGGCCTTTTCTGGAAAGTTCTGTGATTAGTCTCCAGAGAGCTGCTGATTTGGCCACAGCAGGGTGTCCAGCTGGCCTAGGGGCATCACAGACCCAGCCCCTCCTTCTCGCTTGCAGCTTTTTGCCTTCTCTGGCCCATCTCCTCCAGCCCCTTGCCACTGTCTCCCCGCCCCCACTTTGGTTTACTGTTTCTCGTGCTGCTCTGTTCCTAGCTGCTCCTAATTGGCAGGCAGCCAGAAGCCTCATCCGCCAAGTGCGGAAGTCAAGTCTAGTGCAAGTTCCCCTTAAAAATTTGGGGCTGACCCAGCATTTCCCCTATTGTATGGACCTCCCTCAGTCTTAGTACTTGATTGTGTTTGATCACCAGGACTGACAAATGTTTCCCGTCTTCCATGCCCATGCCAATCTCTTCTCTGGAAATCATCTGGCTCACTCCCAAATTTCTGCAGCTCTGCATCCTAATTACAAAATGTGGAAAATCACATAGAGAGCTTCATAGAAAGACAAATAGAACCCCCATATGTAGCTACAATCCATCAATTCCCAATCTATTACTTTCAAAATGCTGTTGATCATTCAGTTCTGAGACCAGATGGTACAAAAATTATCATTCATCAATTGTTACAATCTTTCAGAAGGGTGATTTAGTAATGTGTCAGGATCACTTAAAAACCCTTAGAATTACTCATTCCACTCCTAGAAATTTATCTAAAGACATCAACAGATGTGCACCAAAATTTGTGTGCAAGATTACCATGCACAATTTCTATTTCGAGAAAACTTGGAAACAGTCTAACTGCCCCAAAATAGGACTAAGTAAAATATGGTACATCAATATAGTGAAATATTATATAACCATTAAGTTATGTTTTCGAACAATATTTTTAAAATAAGAGAAATTCCAAAACTTCTGAAGAAACTTTAAAAAATAAGAGTACACATAAAGTGAAAATGGGCTATAACACTTTATATAATAATATTATCCCAATTTTACAAAAAAGAAAGAAAATGTTTCCATGCAGCCATGCTTAGGACAAACACAAAAACATTAATAGTGTTTATCTCTGGGTAGTAGAACTGCTCATGACTCAAAAAATATATTTTACTGTATTTTCCAAATCTTCTGCAACAAATGTACTATTTCCTAATCAGAAAATTATTATTTGTTAAAAAGAAATTAGGACACAAAAAAGGCAAAAACAAAACACAAAGGTCTTTGCCTGATGTTTTTCTTGACTGTTTCACCCCATCCTTTCTCACTGATGTAGATAAAAAGGGGTACTAACATTTATCCTGCTGAGAAACTAATTTCATCCTGCAGCTCTGGAAGGGACATATTTTTTCCATTTAAAATTTTTCCCATTTTGAATTTAAACAAAGTCACAAAGAAAAATGTGGAGAAACCAAGAGGTGAGCATAGACCCATCAGCTCCAAAGTTGTGTCTGCTGTCCCTCACCCCAGAGGGGCTCCATAGAAATTGACAAAAGGGCAAATGTGAGTTTCAGGCAAGGCTTTATTTATCTAGGCTTTATTTATCTAGGCTTATGCTCTGCACAAGGAGACACCACAGATGAGAGTGTCCTCAGGCTGACCCCCAAGGAGAGGTCAGGGAGAGTTTTTAAAGACACTGAGGTGGGGGAAAGGATGACATCTAAGCAAATAGAGGCAGGGATTTATTAACACCCGTGCAATTAAAAGTCATGCTTCTTCTTGCGTCCCATGTCGAATTGACATGTTAAATTTCCACCCCCGGGGGGTGTTTTTTAGTATTATAATGAGGGGGAAAGCTGGTGAAAGGTCAGCCCTGGGGTCCACCTCGGGCCAGATGGGTTGGGCTCATCCTCACCAGTCTTTGCAGTAAGCATCATCCTTTCAATAAACATCTTCTCCCTGCCTTCCTGCAAGATGGCATAGTGACGAGGCATGGAGTTTGAGCTTTTCTTTTTTTCCTTATGGAGGCAGCCGAGGAATGCTGGGTTTTGTGGGCAGGGTTGAGGGGCTCTGAGTCCAGTCCCTGCTCTTTTATTCCTCTCTAAGAGATTTTACTCTCCTTATTCCTAAGGAGAAGGAGCCAAAGGTCTTATTTTCTGAAGCTGCTTCCTGCTGACAGGGGCTGTGGTCCCCATCCTACCCTAGAGGTGTAAAAATCTCTCCATGACTACTCTGATGATTTATAGGGACTTGGATCCTCCCGTCCTGATACAGGTTGGAATCCTTGCATCACCATTAGCTTGACTTGGAATTGCTGAGGCCAGGAAGACACCAAGATTACCAGGAGATTTAAAAGACAGAGCCCCAAAAGTAACAGCAAAAAAAAAAAAAAAAAAAAAATGGCCACTAAGGGCCCAAGGAAAGAAAAGAAAACAAGTAGCATTTGGTGGGTCCCATAAATGGAGTCCCAGGTGGTCTGAGTGGTAACATTGTTAAAATTATGTAGCCATGTAGCCTACTGGAGAATGATGTCAGCCCTTTGTTCCACCTCTCCAGAACAATCAGATGTATTTGTAATAGCACCTATTCCTCTTTTGTTTAGCTAATACATAATCCAAGGCAAATAGGTGGTCTAAGACCATTGAAGCCAGAGAGTCCAATGATTTTTGTTATGAGTTTAAAATCTTGTCCCATTTCAGCCACCACTGTAGACTTTGTGTGACAGCCTTGTAAATTATTTCCCTGGCTAGACCTCTCAAGGAAATAAACCAACCAAGCAGACTGTTTTGGCAATCAGCAGACCCATCACTGATGTGGCCCTTGGTGATAGCAGACTTACACAATTGTCGGGGAGTCTGTCCCATTGTTCAGCTGTTTAAATAATCATATGTCCAAGATTTTTATTATCCTCACTGAGTCACGAGCACGGAGATTTTATAAACATGGGCCACTGTGGCCATTTCTCTGAAGTTTGCCTCAAGTCGTCCAGCAGTGTCGGTCTGCAGGGCTTGAGGGAAAAGGATGGTTTTAGTTCTAGTTCAGAATGATTCCAAGTCAAGAAAATAAAAGGAAACTGGAGGCCTTAGTTTGGAGTTTCATAGCCAGATATGAGAGGAGACCAGAACAATTTAGGATCCAGCCCAGTTTTATAGGCAAACAATAAATATTTAAAGACAATCAGAACCAGAATCTAACGTTCATAAAGGTGTGTTGTTGAAATGTAATCTTTCTCTCTAAAGCTACCCTCACTTTTGTCAAAGAGAATCAAATCAAGACTCATTTATTTGTAAAGGAATTACAGTTGTTTTGTTTTGTTTTGTTTTTTAAGATTTTTATTTATTTGAGAGAGAGAGCATGAGGGGGAAGGGTCAGAGGGAGAAGCAGACTCCCCGCTGAGCAGAGAGCCCCATGTGGGACTCAATCCTGGGACTCCAGGATCATGACCAGAACCACCCATGTGTCCCAAAAGAAGTACAGTTGTAACAAAATTGGTCTGCTTATTTACGTAAGCACAGCTAGGATAGTGACTGACCGTATAGGCTTTTGTTTGCATGTTTCATTGTTTTTTTAAGGCGGGGAGGGGGGGCAGAGGGAAATGGAGAGAAAGGAATCTTAAGCAGGCTCCATACCCAGCATGAAGCCCAGCACAGGGCTCAATCTCAGGACCCAGAAATCATGACCTGAGTCAAAATCAAGGGTCAGATGGGTAACCGATTGAGTCACCCAGGCACCCCTTATTTGTTTGTTTTTAAATCTGATTCACTGGAACTTTTTATAAGGAAGTTTAGATTGAACTTTTAACAGCCTCTGAAGGCTAGACGCCAAGGCAAAACCTTGCCTTCAGATTTGCCTGCAATACTCATAGATTTGGGTGTATTCCTCTTCTTGAGATCCCCAACATATCCTAAGGTTTCCTGCACCTGCCAGGAAGTGATATTGTTTACTGCTAGGAACTCTGTAAACAAAGTATCAGGCCAACATTTTGAGGGGTCTCTATTGACTGCATAAAGTCAACCTTAATTCCTTAAAGCTGTCTAGTCATTTCTACATTACGTATGTCTCTTTCAAATAATGACACTCCAGTCAAAGCCTTGGTAAAATAACCCATGGTTCCAATAGTGTCCTGTTCAAGGAGAGCAGATTCTTATTGAACTTGATGCAAGCAATTATAACTACCATGAAAGAAAGAATACTCACTGAGAGTTTCTGAATTCTGGAGGATTAAGGAAGGGAGAAAAGATAAATGCTTCAGTTCACAAAGGAATATTATAACGTATTTCTATAAGTCATAGATAACTTAAAAGTTTCCTTAAATCTGGAAAAGCAAACATTAGAGAACCAGCAATGTTTTACACAAGAGTCATAAAAACTGGGCACCTGTGTGGCTCGGTAGTTTAAAGCCTCTGCCTTTGGCTCAGGTCATGAGCTCAGGGTCCTGGGATCAAGCCCCGCATCGGGCTCTCTGGAGCCTGCTTCCCCCTCTCTCTCTGCCTGCCTCTCTGCCTGCTTGTGATCTCTCTCTCTCTCTGTGTCAAATAAATAAGTAAAATCTTAAAAAAAAAAAAGAGTCATAAAAACTATAGTCCTCTCTTCATTTATTTTAGCCCCACATTATTTTTTTAACATATAATGTATTATTTGCCCCAGGGTACATGTCTGTGAATCATCAGGCTTACACATTTCACAGTGCTCACCATGGCATAGACCTTCGCCAATGTCCATAACCCAGCCACCCTATCCCTACCCACCCCCACCCCCCCCAGCAACCCTCAGTTTGTTTCATGAGTTCAGGAGTCTCTTATGGTTTGTCTCCTTCCTGATTCCATCTTGTTTCATTTCCCCCCCACCCCCTATGATCCCCCACCCTGCCTCTCAAATTCTTCATATCAGAGAGATCATGTGATAATTGTCTTTCTCTGATTGACTTATTTTGCTTAGCATAATATTCTCTAGTTCCATCCACATCATTGCAAATTAACCCCACATTATTAATTCTTATCCTGTTTGAGTATAGTTTTCCCCTTAGTTCTGGAGATTCTTACCCAGTTTAGTTTTATGATCTTACAGATAACAGAAATCTGTATCTCCTTGAAGATCAAAGATGTTTTCAAGAGCATCAGAGCAATAACTATAAATGGCAAAAGACTCAAAATGGATAAGGTTATCTGATGAGATAACCAAAATCTGATGAGAGCTCGTTATAATGCAATTGACAAGGAAATCTAATTATTTCTGGGACATTTTAATAATTAGAATTATACTTGATGACATTATAACAGGACATATTAAAACTTTAAGAATTTCATATACTTTCTGAAATAGTTAGTAAGCCTAATTGGTCAAAAAGAACTTTATTTAGAATTTGAGTCTTGGGAAGTTTGTTTAAAAAAAAAAAAACAGAAGGTTTTAAGGCAAATTCCTAAATAGGATCACAGATAATTATAAAACTCATAACTTATCTATTTAACCAAGGTGGCAATAAAAGATTCTAAAGGCAAATATATTCCCTTTTTATGGCTGAGTAATATTCCATTGTATGTATATACCATATCTTCTTTATCCATTCATCAGCCAATGGATCTTTGGCTATTTCCATAGTTTGACTATTGTAGATAATGCTGCTATAAATATTGGGATGCATGTATCTCTTTGAATTAGTATTTTTGTATTTCTGGGTAAATACCTAGAAATGCAATTGCTAGGTGTTACATAGTTATTAGCAAAACTTAGCTCTTGAAATTGAGATTTAACCTTATTAAGTCATCAAAGACCTGATAAAGACAAAACATAGAAGCTTTGTTTTTCCAGACAGATAAAGAAAATCTTTGTTTACAATTTCTAACAAAAAGCAGAACAACAAGCTAAGAAAACTTTGAGTTTTTTTTAACAGAGAAAAGTCAAATTTCAATCTTATACCAGGGTACTTTTTAAATTTATTTTTAATTTTTTTAAAAGATTTTCTTTATGAGAGAGAGAGAGCACGAGGAGAGGGAGGGACAGAGGGAGAAGCAGACTCCCCACTGAGTGGGGAGCCTAACCTAGGGCTCAGTCCCAGGACCTTGAGATCTTGACCTGAGCTGAAAAATCAAGGGTCAGATGCTTAACCGACTGAGTCACCCAGGCACCGCCAGTAGGGTGCTTTTAAAATTCATTTGTCTCAGTCTTAGTCCTTACCATGCATAAAGTTCTTTTCTAAAGATTCTCTTTTCACAAGTTTTCTAATTTTTTTTTTTTTTAATTTAGATTTTGTCCTAAGCCTTCTTGCTCTAAATAACCAGTCTCATTTTAGGACAAAATTATTTTCTCTTCCCTCAACAGAAATATATTTTCATTTCTCATACCTTTCTTATTAAAAACATATCTCACTTTCTTGCATACAGAATTGTCTTCCTTATCATTTCTGGTAGTATCAATTACATTTATCAGAATTTTAATTCTTAGAAACCTCAGTTGCTAGTAAAAACTAAGCAGTAAGCTATTGTTACATCAGAATTCTTTAGATTGGAAATTTATGCAAACTGTTCATAATTTTTAGAAACATGGGTTTTTTTTTATAGTACAACTTTCAATAAAGCATAAGACATGCTTACTAGCTGACCTAAATTTATCTTTAGTTTCTCTATAATAAGCCAAAGCCAAAAAAAAAAAAGGAAAAAATAAAAGCCTAAGTAGATAAACCTATATTCAGTAATCAATGCTCTAGTAATCTATCTTATTTGGAAAAGACTTAGATATCTAAAGAACTTAACCCAGTTTATTATTTAACTTAGCAAAACTTTAGAGTTATAGGTTACCAAAGATTGTGAAAACTATACACCTTTTTGCTTCTTCAACCTACTTGTTCTTAACAATTACCTATGAAAACTTGGAGAGGCAGACAAAAATGAACCATCATAGAAAGTCATCTTTTTGTTGATAAAATTGCAACAGAGATAACAGGAGCTTATTTGACCTTTCATAAACCTTGGTGGATTACAAATGTTATGTTTAATGCTGATAACTCTAAAGACATGTGCCTCTTTCCATTAAGGCAACAACCTTAAATTAGCTTTAATACCAAATGTATTGTGCTGTGTCTACTAAAAAGTCATCAGTTTGTCCTCCACTGGGAAGTCTCATGGGGGGAATCTGAAGTGGGGAGGTAAGTCTGGGGGAGCCCCCTGGACCCGTTCATATCGATCTGGGAAGTGCTTTAGTTTGAACCTCATAAGGAAGTGGCCCCACAGCTTGGGGTGTTTTTTGCTCCGGGCTAGTGAAGGTAGGAGAAGGAAGAGCCACAGTGCCCGGGGCATCAGGGAGGATAGTCTAGGAGCTGGCTAGTCAATGCCTGCTGGCGGTGGTGCAGACATGGGGTGGGGGGAGGCGCAGAGATGGGGTGCAACTGCCAAGGCAGGAGGCAGATTTAAAGTCTGGGCTAACGTTCCTTATTTTCTGCCTCTTGTCTCTCCCTCCTGCAAAACAGGCTTTTCCTCTGCACCATTTATTTAAAATGTGTCCTAATGGATTTTTGTGGGGGGAATAAGAATAGTGCCCATCTTCCTAGGCAAAAGTTCAGAAAGAGCAATAAATGAAGCCCAGAGTACCCCTGTTAGCATGTGTTCCTCCCCAAAAGTTGAAGCTTCACCTCCCGAACAAAATGATTTTCTTGATAAGCTAAGAGAATCAAACTCAAATCCCCTATTTGAAGGCAACTAAATGGGAGCAAGGAATGCAAGAGAGCCAGTTAGTAGCCTTCTTTTCTCTTAGCTTAGCAGATACATAGGCCCGGCAGTGTTAGAATGAAACCATCATTTCCTTTTAGATACAGGATCGTAACTGTAAGTACGCCTATCAGATACAATTCACTCCAGCAGGCTCTGAGATGGGATGGAATTCAGTTCTCCTAGCCTCCTAGAGATTCCAGAAACAGACAGACAGATGAGGTACCTCTCTCAGCCAGACAGATTCCCCTCCTTCAAGGACAGACAGGTACAGAGTCACTTCCGCGTAATTTCTCTTTGGAGCTGAATGAGGTAGTCACTCATATTTCTAGCCAGAAAATTTACTCAAGCCTTGTATCAATAACATCAATTAGTATAATACCAAATGAAAACGATCATCCCATCAGGTTTAGCCCCTCTAGGTTCTTCCCACCTACAGAACATTACTGGTAACTGACAACAACCTGAATAAAAGTCAGGACTTTGACCTCAAATCGAGGAGGTCTGGGTGTCAGGAGAACTCATCCCTACATGGGTCCAGTGCTGAGAAGCCAGGTTTGTGCTGGCGTCAAAGGCTGAGTTCCAGAGGACCCCCAGGTGTTCTCAGGCGAGTTGCTCTGTTATCCTGCTGGCTAGGACAAGAAATGTTGATGCAAAATGAACATTTCTTTTTTTTTTTTAATTTTAAAGGAAAAGAGTTCCATTCCTGCCCAAGTTAGGAAAGCCCCTTGGGGTACACAATCTTCACAAAGAAGAAAGTGCTCTGGGGAAGGAACATTTGGTGCAGGGTTAACATAAAGAGTCACAAATCATTAGACAAAGGACATTTCAGAAAGTCGCAGACCTTATCTTAACGTTCTAGTCTGTGCAAGGCTGCATGGCTTCAGCCTTATGGGAACTTGGGGAGGTAATACTCTTTATGTTAATGTTCCATTTTGGTTATTTTTTAAATGAAGCAGATGTACCATGTCGGCTGGGGGCAAAAATAGACCCCATGCTCTAAGGATTTGTCCAGTAATTTTGACCTCGGTAAATGTTAAAGTATAGCTTCCCCGAGAGCCCAGGTATTATATTATTTAGGCGGTCTTCACAGAGACAACAGGGAGATCTAACCGGGTGATAAATCTGCCTAGAGAGGATATGGGGCAGTCCACACAGTTCTTCTCACAGATGGGAACAGAAGATGGAAAAGCACCCAGGCATTTCAAAGAGGGTAACAAAACATGGAATCTCCCCGCATCGGACTCTCCGCTCGGCAGGGAGCCTGCTTCCCCTTCTCTCTCTCTGTCTGCCTCTCTGCCTAATTGTGATCTCTCTCTCTCTGTCAGGTAAATAAATAAAATCTTTAAAAACAAAACAAAACATGGAATCTCCAGGTTGGAAGTGGGCAGTGGGCAAAGCAGAGGGAGCTGGAAGAGGAAAAGGAGAGAGAAAGAAAGAAATGCCTTTCAACCCATTCCATACAGATGTCTACCCAGGCACAGGAACCAAATGGTGGCCAGTGGAGGGAAGTAGTCTGTCCGCTGCCCACTGGGGTGATCAGGCCCAGGGAGTCAGCCTCTACTCCCCTCCTGCAGGTGTGTCTGTTCAGGCAACTCAGAGAGTAGAGAAAAAAAGAGTTTCCTTGACTATCAGATTTCCAGCCACTACATGATGTGAGGGTTACACATACGCTGGTATCAGGAGTCTGGTGTTGGCGAAAGCTTGTGGAGACCCAGGTCTGTGGGTATGTGGCGGCTGCTCCCACCTCCACTGGCCGGTTGCGGCGCTGGGAGCCTGTCCTCCCAGCCCGAGCGGAGTAAAGCCATGGCCACCTTATGGGCCAGCCCACAGTAGGAGAAGGAGGGAAAAGAGCATGGAAAAGAAGAGGGAGGTTAGGAGTTTAGGAAGGAAGGAAATTGGAAAGGAAAAGGGGAAAGTATGGCCTGAATGAGAGTAGTGGGAACCCTGTGACACGGGAGGCAGCCTTACGTCCCGCAGTGACACAGAAACAAATGTTCGGAAATGGCTAGTCTGCTAAGAGGTTGCCTGTGGCTCCCCCATGGGTCCCGTGCTCCCTCCTGGATGGGAGAAAAAGAACCTCTGGGGTTCTAGCAGTGTCCCCCAAATATGATACCAAACAGGGCCCTTGGGCTCCCTAAACAATAGACATTGACAAGAGGCCAAATGTGAGTTTCAGGCAAGGCTTTATCCAGGCTTACGCTCTGCACAAGGGAGACAGCACAGAGGACAGGGTTCTTGGACTGACTCCCACGGAGAGGTCAGGGAGAGTTGTTTTTGTTTTTTTACCTTATGAATATTTTTTTTATTTTTTAATTTTTCTTAACATATAATGTATTATTTGCCCCAGGGTACATGTCTGTGAATCGTCAGGCTTACACATTTCACAGCACTTACCACAGCACATACCCTCCCCAATGTCCACAACCCAGACACCCCATCCCAACCCCCCCCCCGCCCACCTCCCAGCCACCCTTAGTTTTTTAAAGACACCGAGGTGGGGAAAGGATGACATCTCAGCATGTAGGGGCAGGGATTTATTAGCACCTGTGCAGTTAAAGGTCATGCTTCTTGTGTTGTCCTGTGTCCAATTGACATGTTAAACCTCCACCCCTGGGGATGTTTTTTTAGTATTATAATGAGAGGGAAAGCCGGTGAAAGGTCAGCCCTGGGGTCCACCTTGGGGCAGACTGGTTGGTTCTCCTCTTCACCAGTCTTCTTAGTAAACATCCTCCTTTCAGTAAGCGTCTTCTCTCTGCCTTCCTGCAAGATGGCATCCTGAAGACGTATGGAGTTTGAGCTTTTTTTTCCCTTCTCTCTGCCTTCCTGCAAGATGGCATCCTGAAGACGTATGGAGTTTGAGCTTTTTTTTCCCTTATGGAGGCAGCCAAAGAATGCTGGATTTTGCCTTCAGGGTTGAGGGGATCCAGTCCCTGCTTGGTCCCATCTCTATTTCTGATATTTTTAAGTTACATCTTATTCTGTACTGGAGCTTTCTATTTTCTATTATCAGAATAAAGTTCTCCTTTGATAACAAAGATATTCTCCTTTATGTAAAATGCTCATTCTACCTGACTTTCTTTAGCTTAGATTTTACCTTAAGAGTGTCAGTTCTTGGAATAACTATATTAAAAAGACAACCTGATTCCTAGAAACATATAAACTACCAAAACTGAAACAGGAAGAACTAGAAAACTTGAACAGAGCCGATAACCAGCAAAGAAATTGAGTCAGTAATTAAAAATCTCCCAACAAACAAAAGTCCAAGTCCAGATAGATGGCTTTGCAGGGGAATTAACCAAACATTTAAAGAAGAGTTAACACCTGTTCTTCTCAAACTATTCCAAAAAATAGAAAAGGATGGAAAACTTCCAAATTCATTCTCTGAGGCCGGCATTACCCTGATACCAGATAAAAACTTCACTAAAGGGGTTCCTGGGTGGCTCAGTGGGTTAAGCCTCTGCCTTCGGCTCAGGTCCTGGGATCGAGCCCCGCATCGGGCTCTCTGCTCAGTGGGGAGCCTGCTTCCCCCTCTCTCTCTGCCTGCCTCTCTGTCCACTTGTGATCTCTCTCCCTCTGTCAAATAAATAAATAAAATCTTTTAAAAAAAAAAAACCTCACTAAAAAAGAGAACAGGCCAATAGCCTTGATGAACGTGGATGCAAAAATTCTCAATAAAATACTAGCAAACCAAACCCAACAACACATTAAAAAAATCATTCACCACAATCAAGTGGGATTTATTCCTGGGTTGCAAGAGTGGTTTAATATTTGCAAATCAATCAACGTGATACACCACATTAGTAAAAGGGTAAGAACCATACGATCATTTCAATAGATGCAGAAAAAGCATTTGACAGAGTACAGCACCCTTTCATGATAAAAGCCCTCAACAAAGTAGGGTTAGAAGGAATATACCACAACATAATAAAAGCCATATATGAAAAACCCACAGCTAATATCATCCTCAATGGGGAAAAACTGCATGTTCCTGTGGTCAGGAACAAGACAGGGATGTCCACTTTCACCACTGTAACCTAACACAAAACTGGAAGTCCTAGCCACAGCAATCAGACAATAAAAAGAAAGAGAGAGACCAACCAAGAAACAGACTCCTACTGTAGAGAACTGATGGTTATCAGAGCATGGTGGAGGCAATAGATGAAACAGGTGATGGGGATTAAGGAGTGCACTTGCTGATGAGCACCAGGTGTTGTATGGCCATGTTGAATCACTAAATGGTACACCTGAAACTACTATCATGGTGTCTGTTAATTAGAATTTAAATAAAAACTTTAAAAAATGGGGGAAAAAAAGACCACCCGATTGGTCCGAATAAAATTGAACAAACGAATGTCCAAATAGTTAGATACAGCATCTTTGCATGTGCTTTGTTATTCTGGAACAGTAATAATTGTAAACAAATAACCAACACACAAATCTTAGGCAAGTTACAGTTCGTTGTGATAGGGTTAAGGAAGGTTGTCATCTCCCCAGTTCCTCGTAGAAGATGCTTGTGGCTGTGGGCATTCGAATTTTCCTGTCCAGGCAAAGGAAGCCCCAGGTGTGACCCTGAAGTCCAGTTGGTTGTGAAAACTGCCTCTAATGAGCTGCGTCCCCTAGATTTGAGATACAACTTGTAATTACGTCTCATGGGGTCATTTTGCCATTCGTCTGCACCCATGGCTTTCTTGTCTTTGTGTAACAATGGCCTCTGTGTCCGGCTAATCTGTTATCGTGAAGACCTAGAGGAACTGTGCATTCATGCTCTGTCCAACTTGTCTTTGTTACTCTTCACATCTCACGATAAGGAAATGAGAGGCCAGAAAAGTTCAGCAATTTGCCCAAGGTCACGCCACCTCAAGTGCCCCCGTCCCTCAGAGCTGTACTGTTGGCTAGGACAGTATTGTGCCCCTGTCACACGTGGTGGTTGACAGGAGCACAAGGGATGAGGCTGGTCCAAGTCGAGAGGAGCTCTAACTATCAACTCTGTCTCAGGCTTCAAAGACTTGGTCTGAAAAAAGAGGGTAAAACATCTCATTGGTAACTTTTTATATCGATGACATTGGTGATTATTTGGGATACACTGACTTAAGTAAAATACATTATTCAAAGTCATTTCCCCCTTTTATTTTTGCCTTTTGAAAATGTGGTTATTAGGCGGCCTTCCATTAAGAACGTGATCCACGTTTTATTTCGGTTGGGCAGGGGTGTCACAGAACCTCTGTCTCTCCACCCGGAAAATGAAAGTAACAGTGAGACCACATGTCAGCGTCCAAGGAGTGAGCGTTCCCTAAATGGTTTTGTTCCTCCCCTACCACGTTTTCTCACCGAAATACCCGAGTCTCATGACTTGGGCATTCACGAATTTCCAGAGATTTTAAAAGAAATATTGTTCTCCTATTTCCATCCAGATTCCTCTTTAGCAAGGGTATGTTTTTTAGTCATGAGTTATTCGAAATCTTACAGTGTACGGTTGGTAAATAGCAAGTCAGAAATTTGGAAACTCGGGCCAAGATCCTGGAACCACCTCGCCTACAGCAGGGGCGTTAGAGAATGTGCCCATTCATAAACTTGCCACAGACGCCAGTGAAAAGATGGACTGACATGTAGGCAGGAAATGCACACAAGGTAATTCATGGCCATTGACGCTGACTGGGCATCTATCTGGTGGTGATCTGAATTATTCATGGATTCCCCCTGGCACTCTTCTGTTGAAGGTTGATGTCAAGGCAGGACCTGCACTTCCCTCTCTGACTCTGTGCTGAGCAGCTGGGTTCAGAATAGCCCATCCTACAATTGGTTCTCCTCCTAGTGGGCCCAGAAACTAGGAGGCTGGCCACTACAGGTAGGCTGCCTTGCCCAACTGCCAGAAGACAGAGGAATTCCTTCAGCACCTGCCCCCTCCTCCTGAGTGTAGGGCTTGAGATAATTTATGGAACCGAGTTTCGCTGTTCCTCTTTCCACGAGAATTCGTGGTGGCTCTCGAAGTGGCCTGTTGTTGAATTTATACAATCAACCTCTAATTTCATGTTTCTGGTGTCCCAGCCGAGAATGACAAATTCCTCTGTGATATGCTATGGCGCTGACGTGCTTGCAATGCTAGGGTGTGAGGCAACAGGGAGTGGTGCGGACTGTTCCCAAGTGGAAAATGCCTGGCCGTCCAGACCCCAGCAGCTTATTGCCTTGTGAGGACGCACATCTGGGGTTGTGATTTTTTATTTTCACAAGAATTCAAATTCCCAGATTTTATTGTGGAAATTCCTTGTTTTTTAAATTTGGGGACTGAATGAACCCTTCTATTGGTCTGATTCAACCAGGCTCTTTCTGATTTCTGATCTTGTCTGTCTGTATAAACGGGGCCTTTGTGGGAAGGGATGCTCCCTCTTATTCTCCCGTGTTCTTTTTTTGTTCTCTCTCCCCCTCACCCCACCAGGCACATTGCATAGCACTTACGGTAATTGTGATTTTCAGAACTAGACTCTTACTTGCCACCTTAATCAATGTTTTAGAGTCCTCTTCTTTTATGTTGCTCAAGGGTCTCCAGACAGAAGAGGAAGCACGAACAGGAATTACTAAGGGCTCCTTCCTGGCCACATGCCCTTATCTGTAAGACAGTGTGGGCAAATGTCCCTTTCCAGGGTTTATGTATCACATTGCCAAGGCGTCGTGACCAAGGGAGCAAGGGCTCAGGAGAGAAAGGAGAAATTCCAGGTCAGGATTCAGAAGGCCTCTCCTTTGATTTAAGGCAATGCTAGAGTACTAAGAGGCATGTCTGACCCATTACCATTCATCTCATCTGGCTCCCAGCTTCCTACATACTCACCATCTCTGGGAACTTGCTCCCTTTTCTGGGGTTTATTTCCTGATGAAGGCCTCCTGCCTCCTAATGCTCTCCCGCATTTGACCAGATACTTTGATGACATGCCTTCGGGTCCCCAAGAAACCTCGGCTGTGTCTGCATAAATCACCAAAACCTTAAGTAAAATTCAGTTAGGGAACCGACTCTTTTGAGCCTAACAGGTAGTGTATTTGGTTTGTGTGTGTGTTTGTTTTTATAGCATCGAGAAAGTCACAAATTGAGTTTCATCCCTAGGAAACAGATCCAGACCACTTTCTTCCTGATGCTGTGGAGTCAAAATTTTGAGAACTACACTATAGCTACAAACAATAGTAAAGCATGGGGGCACCTGGCTGGATCCGTTGGTAGAGTGTGCAGCTCTTTTTTTTTTTTTAATTATTTACTTATTTATTTGACAGAGAGAGCTCACAAGTAGGCAGAGAGAAGGGGAAGCAGGCTCCCTCCTGAGCAGAGAGCCCGATGTGGGGCTCGATCCCAGGACCCTGAGATCATAACCCGAGCCGAAGTCAGAGGCTTTAACCCACTGAGCCACCCAGGCGCCCCGAGTGTGCAACTCTTGATCTCTGGGTTGTGGGTTCAAGCCCGGCATTGGGTGTAGAGACTACTTAAAAATAGAATCTTAAAAAAATAAAAAAAATAAATAAAAAAGATATTAAAGCACATTTTAGGGAATTGAAAGAAGACAGCTGTAGTTTCAGGAAATGAATTGAGAAACACTCCGTGAAGCAATATTTGTTTTCACCTATGCAAAAACCCAGACAGACACGTAGCAGGAAGTCTGCTGTGTGTGTAACCTCGTGGGCCGCACCATAAGTAGATGGACAGAGTGCTGATGGTGGCAAGGACCAGACTGAGTTCTGCCACAAGTACATCTACTTCACTGGTGAAAATACAGGAAGAACAACTTCCTGTGAAATCCTCTAAGTTGGTAGATGAAACAGGTGATACAAAGTACAAAGTTTTACTACTGTTCAGGGAAATCCAACACACACACACACACACACACACGCGCACACACAGAATTTGTTCCAGAAGACCCTGGTCCACCCAGTCTTGGAGTTCATGGGACTGTCCTGGATTTCCACAGCTTATGACATCGACACAGACCTTCCAAAATGCTCTGTAGTGAGCAGGGGAACACCCTGATTCCCACTTTTGGTGTTAGGGGTTATTCAGAGACTAGGCTTTGTATGGGAGGGCACATACCTTTGCCTCCATGTTTTGTTCTGAGCAACACACGCTCACTTGCCCTTGATGTTTGGCATCTCCCAAGCAGTCTATCCAGATTCGATCTAGAAAACAGATGGCATGCTTTCAGTGTGCCCTCCCCATGCTCTAGCAGATCAGGGGGCACGTTTGTTGCCCCACACTTTGTAATTGGGCTTCAGCTAGCAACCCTTGGGTTCTATTTTTGGGCAGACTACACGGTCTACATTTTCTGATGCAGGACATGTCCTGATGCTTGACATTCTGTTTTCTGGGTACACATTGCTTCCCAATTCCATAATTGCAAGTACAGTTTATGGCTGACAGAGTGTGGCAATCTATTGTGTTAGGCACCTCAGGCTCCCTGTGGATAGTGGATAGTGACTAGGGGCTGTGGCTGATTTTCTTCCAATTCCAGTCCCCGTAGAGGCTGCATGAGAGAAATGATCATACAGGAAAATACAATCCCATAACTTGGTGTTCGATAGGAAAATGTAAGTTTCCCTAAAGTGAATGTGCTTCTCCCCAGTCATCTGGTGTCCCACGTTTCTTGGTATTGCTTCTCGCTATGTTCACCTTCTTTTCATGAGAACTTCATCCATTTTGAAAATATGCCTCCTGGCCACAGTTCAGACTGGGCACCTGGCTGGGGCTGGACATTCACAGTGCCTTTGTCAGTCCCATCCCCAAGCCACAGTGGAGTGGTCTAAGGGTGGGGAAGCTTGACCTGTGTGAGCTAATCACCCTCCTTCCCTTGAATTTTAAGACTGGAAATGAGAAAAAAATGAGTGTCTTCCCAGTGGATTAAAATGCACATAGGACTATGTAGAGAGACGCAGGTATGTGGTCAGCAAGAAGAAGGAAGTCACACATGGGGGAGATTGCAGAGCTGAGGGGACAAGGCCTTTCCAGGGATGTCTGGGTCCAGCTGTTCCTGAGGCTGTCTTCATCCCTACTATTCCACAGCTTTTAACCTAGCATTTGTCCATAAAAATCCCCCTTTTTGCTAATTTTTGTTCTTTTTTTTTTTTTTTAAGATTTTATTTATTTGACAGAGAGAAACACAGCGAGAGATGGAACACAAGCAGTGGGAGTGGGAGTGGGAGAAGCAGGCTTCCCGCCGAGCAGAGAGCCCGATGAGGGGCTCGATCCCACCACCCTGGGATCATGACCTGAGCTGCAGGCAGACGCCCAACGACTGAGCCACCCAGGCGCCCCGCTAATTTTTGTTCTAATTGACTTCTAGTACTTACATCCAAAGTTATTCTAATCATTACAATGATGTGATCATGTGCTTATCAAAATAGACAAGTTCACCGTAATTGCATTTTACCTCAGGGTTATGATCCTAAAGACCTTCTACACTTTATACTGGGTGGTATTTCTGTTCTCCAGCCAAGATGGCCCTGCCATGTATCGTTACTATAAACAACAGCAATTTACTTGGTCCTTCAACTTTGATTTGTGTGGTTTGCTGGGTGGTTTTTCTTTTCTTTCCTTTTCTTTTCTTTTCTTTTCTTTCTTTCTTTCTTTTTTTGTTAAAGTGTTCAGAATTTGGGGTTAGGGTGAGACTTTTGATGGTTGTAAAAGATGTCCAAAAAATTCTTCTACATTTCTCCCTTCAAAAGACTTTATAGATACTTCTAAGCAGTTTCCCAAAGTAGTGGTATCAATTACCCTCCCCTCAGCAGTGTGGAAGATTTCCAGTTACTCCATATTTTTAGCCACACCAGGTATTGCCGGTCTTCTTCAGTTGAGTCATTTTACACCATTATACAATGGGTATACAATGGTATCACATTATAGTTTCACTTTGCATCTTCCTAATGACTAAGAAGATGGAGCACCTTTTTATATATTTATGGCCATTTGGATATTTTATTTCAGGAGGTGTCCAAGTCTTTAGCCCATTTTCTGTTGGGTTGACAGCCTCTTATTGACTGATTAAAGTTCATTGTATACTCTGGACATAGGTCCTTTGTTGGATATATGTAGTGCAAAGATCTTCTCTCACTCATGGCTTTCCTATTCATTCTCTTATTAGTATCTTTTGGTGAACAAGAGTTTTTCATTTCATTTTATTATTATTATTATTTATTTGACACAGAGAGAGATTACAAGTAGGCAGAGAGGCAGGCAGAGAGAGGAAGGGAAGCAGGCTCCCTGCTGAGCAGAGAGCCCAATGCGGGACTCGATCCCAGGACCCTGAGATCTTGACCTGAGCCAAAGGCAGAGGCTTTAACCCACTGAGCCACCCAGGCGCCCCGAGTGTTTCATTTTAATCAAAATGAAAAGAAAAATCTTCTGATTTTTTCTTTCATGGTTAGTGCTTTTTATATTTTATTGAGGAAATCTTTGCCCCAAGGTCATGAAGTTATTCTCCTGGTTTGCTTCTCAAAATTTTATTATCTTACCGGTCCCGGTTAGGTTATGCATCCATCCTTGGGTCTGATTTTATGTAGTAGCTTGTGTGCTACTATCATTCTAACTGTCTAGACTATCATTCTAACTAGAAATGCACTGGGTGGCTGAGAATAGAGATCATGTCTGTGAGTCATTGCATTTGGCTGCAAGTAACAAAAATTGGGAAAGCAATGGCTCACACAGAGTAAGGCAGCAGACCTCAACTTTTGGTGCACTGAATCATTTGGAAGTTAAAAAAAAACAAAAACAAAAACTATGTCCAGGCCACACCCCATATCAATCACATAAAAATCATTTGAGGTGAGGCCCAAGCAACAATAATTTTTAAAACTCCTCTGATGAGTCCTGTGGGCAACACAAGCTTGGAGCCACAGATTGGCGTTTGTTTCTCTTTTATGTGACAAGAAATCTAAAATTAGGCCCTTCAAGGCTGGTGTGGCAGCTTCCCAAAGCATTAGGGAACCAGATTCTTCTTAAACGTGAGCTTTACTGTCCCTGGGGGTGTGGTCACAAAATAACTGCTAAAGCCCCAGCCATTGGGTCCCTATTCCACACAACAGGAAGGATGAGGGGCAAGGGAAAAGCCTCACGTAATGATTTCTGCATAACTGTCAATGGCAGGAACTTGATCCTATTGTCACCCATATCTGCTGGGTAACTGGGAAATGTATTTATTTAGTTGGATATATTGCCATTCCCAGAAAAATCAGGGTTCGGTTAGTAAAGGCAAGTGGAGAATTAATATTGGAAAAGCAACTATCTGTCTCTGTCGCAAGGCTGTTTGTTAACCAAAAGCCAAGCCAACAGACACCCAATAGAGAGAGTTCTCTTTGTACCCCTGGGACTCCTTCAGTAAACAGCAGAAGAAACACCGATGCCATATGCTCTAATTATAAGTGAAATAAAAAGTGTGCTTTCTAAAAAGATCAAGACATATTAAATCTCATTTTTACATATGTCTTATTGAAAAAGAGGGCTTCACTTAAAGAGACTTATTTCTTTCCTCAGATATTTTTATTGCATAAGGCCTCTTGTGATTTAAAATCATGTTTTTCTGAATAGTATCAGGAAAGAGAAGCAAAAACGGTCATGTGTTTTTTGAGAAAAAATACAACGAGGTACTGTTGGTCGGGCAGGAAACAGCACATCTGAGACAAGCTTTGAGGGCCAGGCTCCAGAGTTTGGGGCTCATCCTTTCCGGTAGATGGAATGCTCCATTCCCCCCTATGACTCTTCAGTCCTTCTACGAACTTATTGCCAGGTGTGTCCCAGTTTTTGGTTCTAGTTTTTGGCTCCATCCCTCGTGAAGCCCAGACGTGTCCCTTTTTTTGCATTTAAGCTAGCTGCCCGGGGTTTCTGAAACACTTTCCAGGAAGGCTGATGTCATGAGAGCTTGTCCTCATGAGGAGACAGGAGAAATGAGATCAGATGCCCGTACCACTCATGAAAGGCAGACAGATGGACATTGGCAGCTGACCACACGTGTAAGAAGAGAAAGGGAGATCGGAGAAAAGGCTCAGCCTGAGATTTCTGCCTCAGCCACTGTGAGAAAGGGGATACTAATCCCTCAGATGGGGGCAGGGGCAGGAGATGATGTATTTTGGAGAAAGATGATGAGTTTGGTTTGAGAAGGGAAGGAGGAGGGGAGCTGGTCACTAACATCTGAGGGGAGAGTCCCCTCTGGGGTGATGCTTTGTTGGACAGTCTACGGGTGGGAGATGATCAAAGAGGCAGGAGCGGCCGTGATGCAGAATGCTGGCTTCCTGAAAGGTGTGCTGGGGGCAGAGATAGCTGTCCGGGCATGCACTGGTAGAGAGCAGAGGGGGAAAGAGGACGAGGGGCCTCCGCTGACCACAGAACTTGGACTCATTTACATGGCAGGGTGGGAGGAAGGATACTCAGTGGTATCCCAGTAGAGCTGAACACTACTGGGAGAGGGGAAAATCCAGACTGAGGACTATCCCATAGCCAATCTGCAAGCATAAAGATCTAACTGGAGCCCTCAGAGCAACCCCAACCCCAACCCCCGCCCACCACCACCACACTTCCGGGCTTCTCCACCACCATGGTTTCCATACTTGCGTTATCTGGGTACACCTTTCCTTTTATGACGTTAAAATTGTTTTTTACACACTGACTGTAAGTTGCTTTTATTAAACAACCTAATGTGACCACCACTGTCTGGGCAGGGCTGGGCTAGGGCCGAACTTGAAAATACAGGAGCTGCTGAGACCTCGGGTGCAAAGCGTGGCCGGAGAAGCCACTCCCTGGGCCTTATCGTGGGGTGTGGCTCCCAGGGCTACTTCCTGCCCTGGGGAGTGGCTTCCCCAGCCCCTCCCCGCCAGAGCACTCTTTCTATTCATCCTTCCTCCCATCTCAAAGGGCGAATGGTCCTGGAGAGGACACTGTACTGAGCTTCACAAAGCCTCAACCAGTCATGGAAATAGGAGAACCGAAGATGAGAAAGTGTGTCCAGTCTTCAGCAGCCCTTTCTGTGGCTGCTGCAGACTTTTCCCATGTTCCCCAGCCCCCTGATCCCATCCCCGTCTGCTATCTGCCGGTGCTAAGCACAAGCTGTGAACACAGTAACGAATCTAGGAGGCCTCAGGTGTCAGGTAGCTTCCCTGAGACGGCCAATCAGAATGGGACAGGATGTATACAATAAATCCTCGCGACATCCCTGCAAGGTGGCCAATGTCACAATTATTTCACAGGTGTGAAAACTGGGCTTCTAAGCACTAAGTATAAGGAGGCCTAATTACTTGATATGTTCATATGCATGATATAATATACAACATCTATACTAATATGTAGCACATACATTATTAAAATATATATCATAGGGGCCCCTGGGTGGCTCAGTTGGTTGGCATCTGACTCTTGATTTCAGCTCAGGTCCTGGTTTCAGGGTCCTGGGATCTGTCAGAATCAGGCTCCATGCCCAGCATGGAGTCTGCTTATCCCCTCTCCCTCCTCCTACCCATGCTCTCCCTCTCAAATGAATAAATAAAATCTTTTTTAAAGTATATATCATATGTTCATAGATAACACATTTTTTTTTTTAATCAGAGAGAGAGAATGTGAGCACAAGCAGGAGGAGCAGCAGGCAGAGGGAGAAGCAGGCTCCCTGCTAAGCAAGGAGCCAGATGCGGGACTCGATCCCAGAACCCTAGGATCATGGCCTGAGTTGAAAGCAAACACTTAACCAGCCGAACCACCCAGGCATCCTTATATATAACATATTTATTGAATGGAAAATCTGGGATTCAAACTAAATTTAAGGATCAGAGCCATTGGTTCTCATTAAGGTTATTATTAATTAAGAAGATCTTGCAAGGTTGGAAGCCGAGATCTGCCAGTTCAGCTATGGTCAGAAAATGTGTCTCATTTGGTCCACTTGCTACTTTAAAATAGGGAAAATTAACATTAGAATCAGAGTTTCAGTTTCTTCTGAAAAAGCAGATCGGCTCCTCTGGGCCTCTATCTGCAGGAGGCGACAACAAGCTGCGCTGTGTAGCTGCAGCCCCCAGGGCAGAAAACGTTCTCTTCCAGCTCTGGTCACGGGCTGTGATGACCTGTCTGGACCCACAGGCCTGGGGCAGCCTTGGGGGTAAGGCAGTGTCCTTTCCAGGGCCATTTCCTCTTAAAAAAACAAACCAAAACCCAAACCGAAAAACTTTATTATAGACTAATTTGACAACTATAATTGTATATATTTAAAATGTACAACATGATTTGAGAAACGTATTGCAGAATGATTACCAAGATCCAGATAATTATCAAAGAGAAAATCCTTACACTTAGGTGATAAGTCATAACAAAGTATTGACATTCAGACAGCGGAGAATCACCAAGAAAAATATTTTTTGTCTGGGGTTGTCCCACTATCCCTAAAATGAAGCCCATATAAATAACTTCCAGTTCTGCATACTCTCAAATTCAAGCTGGAAACTTGCTACATTTTTTCTGTAAGAAGTGAGTTGTTT
>CM053610.1:50386216-50413401 GCA_028646535.1 Procyon lotor
TTTTTTTTTTATTGAGGTGTAATTGACATATAACATTGTATCAGTTTCAGGGGTACTGCAGAAAGATTTGCTCTTTGAACACATTGTGAAATGATCACTACAAGTCTAGTTAGCATCCATCACCATACATCATCAGAAAAGATTTTTTTCCTGTCATGAGGATGAACAGTGTTTTGTATTTTCCTGAAGTCATTTGCTTTAATCGTACAAATAGAATGGCCTCAAAATGTCATGCATCTCCAAGCCGAACACAAAACACCATCCCTGGATCATTGTGACTGGCCCTCTCCTTGCCTACGAGATTTAACACCGCCCTGAAATCTCTAACAGTTTTGGGAGAGGCCGTTATTCTGTAAAATGTGCTTTCTGTTTCTTGGCCTTATGTGTAGGGCCATTTAGGGAGCAGCCGTGTTTGCACAGTGAGTTTTTCTGTGGAAAGTTGTTTTTGTGAGAGACACTCATTTAGTGTTTTCATATTACCGTGTCCCTGTTGGCAGCAGAATGAAATGCCAATAAAAGGTGAAAGTTACCAACTGCCGCTCATATGGTGGGAGCCTCCATGTTAAGAAGAAATGGACTGTACCAGCATTGCCCAGCTCCGGTCACTGGTCCAGACCACGTATGTGCACTCTGAAGGATTCCAGAAGCTTCTGCTCCAGGTTATGTCCTTGCTTCCCTAGTGGATCAAGGGGAAACCCATGGAGCTGCTCTTCCTTTGCATGTGTCTCCCCTAATTATTCACTCCTGTGTGGGTCAATTAATGAATTTTAAAACATTCATTAAGCACTTGTATGCCAGGCCTCATCCACATCCATCCTTTCTTCTAGGCTTAGCTTGGCGGGGGGTGTGGAGGGGGGGGTGGGGGGGATAGGGCAAAATTAGGGAAACAGAATTGAGAGAGAGAAACCTGAGGCAAACTCCCCACAGAGTCTGGAGCTGGATTCGGGGCTCCAATCAAGGACCCTGAGATCACAACCTGAGCCAAAATCAAGAGTCAGACGCTTAACCGACTGAGCCACCCAGGAACCCCGGATGGCGGTTTCTTTTTATATGAAGAAAGCACCTGACCAGCGGGACTTTTGGGTTCCTCCTCCCCCCTAGGGTCCTCAACTCTAGGCTTAGGATATTGGCAGATTTTTCAACTTCCCTATATAACTCTTGGCCCTGAAACAGGGATGATGAACTTAGCCCAAAATATACTCTCAAAATACAATACGTATTTGAAAGTTTCTATGCCTGTGTTTAGTTTCTGTAAAGTTCCTAGGACTCCTTTTATACCTTTGCAGTGGTGGGGGGAGGCCAGCATCCCAACTAAAGGCATAGACTCCAACAGGACACCCGGGCTGAATCCCAGCTCAGTGACT
Source organism: Procyon lotor (assembly GCA_028646535.1). NCBI lineage: Eukaryota > Metazoa > Chordata > Mammalia > Carnivora > Procyonidae > Procyon > Procyon lotor. The sequence goes on from CM053610.1 coordinate 50,387,581, forward strand.
TCCTAGTTGCGTGAATTTACACAAATTGTTTAATATCTCTTGCCTCAGTTTCCTTGTGTGTGAAACAGGCAAAATGAGAGTTTCAACCTTACAGAGCCGTCATGAAGATTAAGCTAATTAATACTTCGGGAGTTCTTAGTGTGATGCCTGGCAGAGGGTAAATGTTCTGGGAATTCTAGCTGTATTAAGATTACTTCATTCTTATTTGCAATTATAGAAAAATAGCAGAGACATAAGGAATGATGAGGAATATGAAGCTGGCAGATCTAAAAGGGAAAGCTCAGGAGGATGTAGCCAGTGATGAATTATGATGCATCAGGTAGATCCCCTTTTTCTTCATCTTCAAGTGTTTCTGATCAAGAAAACCAGACAGGCTTCTCTCCACCCTGTCAAGCGCAGCTCACACTCACTGCCTTTACTTCCTGACCACCCATTCATCTTGGACAAATGGTCTTGGAGCCTCTCGCTGACACTGCTCCGATGAAATGGCTCTGGCGAAGGTGTCCCGTGAGCTAGCTGGGAAACCCCGTGGCTTCTGCTCACCCCCGTCCCTCTCCATCTTGCTGACGTCACCTGATATCTCTCCTAAGGTCTGATGTTCATTTCCCACTCCTGCCAAAGAGCTTCCTCTCTGGATCTCTTAAGCTCTGATTCGGCAGAGCCAGAATGGAAGTCGTCTTCCTCCCAAACATCCTCATCCCTGTAATTTCCACTTTGGTTTGGGATGCTACTGTCAGCCCCGTCACTGGGCTCAAAATTTCCATGCCACCTCTTCTCTTTTGCCTCTCCTTCTCTCTTGTTCTCTTGCACTTGCCCAGAGGGTCCACCCTCCTTCCCCTCCTCCCGACAGTGCAGGCTGCCACCAGGAGGATCAGGACCCACAGTCCTGACCACAGCTCCGACCAGCCACTCTCAAACACATCTGGTGACTTCCCATTATCTACTGAATGAAGTCCATACTCCCTATGCTAGTCCCAAAGTGCTCCCCCAGCCTCCTGCCCCCCAAAACTGACCCCAAACACTAGTCTTTCAGGGCAGCCTCATTTCTTGCTATATCCCTGCCCTTAGCCCACACTCCAGACCAAATGAAGAAATGTGTTCAATTGCGTGTGCCTCACAGTGCTCGGTGCCCAGAACACAGTGAGCCCTCAGTAAATATTTGTTGAATAGGAAAGAAATATGATATGTAGCCAAATAGCAACTATGGCAAACGCTAAAATGAGGAAGAAGCTTCCTAAATATTTGTTCTTCTCTGCAGAGGCCAAGATGATGACTTTTCCTTTAGCACTTGGAAGTTACAGAAATTGGCACATGTACCTTTCACTGCAAGGTTGAAGCTTTCATTTGAAAGGAGAAATTATTTCACATTGCTGGGCAGAGGGGACTTTCATAATTACAGAAACATTTGACAGACACTCAAGTGTAATGTCCCTTTATAGAGGGCAATGAAACAATAAATTATAAGGACCGTTAGATAATTAGAGGGATCAGAGGATGATTCTTTTTTTTTACTCTTATCAGATTTTTCTAATAAAAACTCAATTCTCATTTGAGGCGAGTTCCTTTGGGCACCTTCCCAATACAATTCCAATTTATTTTTCCATTAGCTGGGAGCAGTTCTTATATTTTTTTCATTATAAGCCCACGGTGCCAAATCCACATCCTGCTAGAAGTTTGAGTCCAACTCCCTGGTACTTCTGAATGTCATCTCTGTTACCTCTGAATGGCAACCTAAATATGGCCAGTGAGATAGGATTCAGGTTGGAAAATTAGAAGGCTGATTTAAAATACCTAAAAATACCACACAGGCAGTTCTAATGAATTCTAAAATGCAAGAGGATTTATCTGAGTGATTTCATGTTTTGGGTTTGGGGGATATGAATGGAACATGGAATTTATCATCTTTATCAGAAATAGATCACTTTTGTCCTCTGATGGTTTTAGAATCTGTACATCCATAAGTCACACATTCATCCAACCTTGGCCTTGTTGGATCTCTGGCTGCCTTGATGAGCTTTGGCAGCTTGGCCCCTCTACCTTTTTAATCCATGCCTGTCTTAAATTCAGATTTCAAAATGGAAATAAGTATAATTACCTGCTTTTTTCAAGTCACATGTGACAGGGGAATGGCGTAGTAGAGCACATAATATGAACTGTGGATAATCTAAAATATGTCTTTGATTCCAGAATATTTGAGGTTTTGTATTTGAATCTGCATATGTGATCTTATAAGAGCTCAGGGTCCTTCACAAAAACAGTAAAATCCTATTTATGAAGCCCAGGCAGCCTCCCTCAAATCCATGACCCTCTCCTCTGCCCTCCCTAAAGAGTCATGTAAGGGGAAGTTTTGAGAAGAACGGGAATCAAGCCTTCAGCCCCCTGGACAAGTTCAAGTCTGACTGTCCGTGTCCTGCCCGCAGTAGATGCTCCCGTCCCACAGTGGCTTGTCCTGACAGGCTGGTCCAGACTGCCTTAGTTGAGTCTCACTGCTCAGTCTGGTCCCCCCTTAGGCTGCTTCTTCTTACCTTTTCGTGGACTCTGCGTCTCTTTGCTTCTCTCTCTACCTCTGGCTTCCTCTTTGCTCCTGGCTTCTCTCTACTCCATCCTCTGTCTTCCTGCTTCTGCACTGATGCTGCCATGTCTTTGTTTCAAAGCCGTTCAGAGAAGAGATTTGATGATTCTGTTGATGAGTTCAGTTTAAAACATGGCAGGGTCCAAGTGTTAGGGCCCTGTATCCTGGGACCCCAGCTCGTCACTTAATGGCTAGCCATCTTTGAGTCGGCTGTCGCATTGCTGTGAGTCAGAACTTTGGATTGTATTCATCTATCTGTGTATCTATATATTATTGGATAAACCAGAGAAATGATTACTCAACATATTTAACTTGTGGAGCCCTTATGAGGAGAATGGACAGGAATAAAAGTTTCTCTGCCATGAAAGGATGCAGCAATTATTCAGGTGGTGAAAGAAGTCAACATCCAAGGAAAAGCCCGGCCAGCTGGCTGGACCATGGCACAAGGCGGTGAACCAGTCCTGCGGGCCCAGAGGAAAAAGGAACAGCTTGCACCAGACTTGAGTTCTCCTGGAAGGAGGCCTCTGTGCTCCTAACTCAACTGTGTTCAGGTTTTTGTACCTGTTCGAACCATTCTCTTGTCCCCTAACCTGGGAAGCACTTGCTTACCTGTTCGAACCATTCTCTTGTCCCCTAACCTGGGAAGCACTTGCTTACCTCCAGGGTATGAGTGGAAACTTGCTCCTCCACTCCCTTCCCATACAGAGAACCACAGGCAGCTCACTCTTATATTGTGTACCCTCAATAAGCATGTATTAAGGACACAAAACGATGGCTGTCCAAAAATTTTGTAGAGAATTTTTTAAAAATTAGTTTTACAAAGCACTCTGTGGTGATTGTCTTGGAATGTCTTATTGGTACTTCCGTGTACCAAGATTTTGTATTCGGAAGACATTCTCCATTGCTTACAATGTTTCTACCTCCCCAAAGTCCTTACAATGAGCTTGACTATGAACAAGTCTATTGGAGTGTTCAGAATTCTGGAAGATTTTTTCCTCTGAAGAGACGCCTTAGTTGTCACAATAGTTCATTTCTGAAGTGATAATTGTATTTTCAGTTGTGTCTGAGACACCAATATTAGAACGTTCACTTACTGAAGAGAAACTTCTTTCTTCATTCTCCTTCAGCATTTCATAAACCTTGTGATTTTGATCCTAGACCAATGTAAAATTTAAAGTAGGAAGCACAACCAAAGCAATGAGCAAATATTTACTAAGTGTCTCTAGCAGAGAGGTGTGCAGATGGGTTCTAGAAGTAGCAGTTCAGTAAATGCCTGTTTGATAATCCTAAGACCCATTTTCTGAAATTCAGGTAAAAATGCTACAGCAATTCTCTCACTGGTGTCAATGATCTGATCCTCTACCCTTGAATATTTGTTCTGTAACATTGCTTTTCAATTCAGAAATCTTTCATGCTTTCCTCTTACCCAAGCCTGAGGCTGGAAATCTCCTGCACTCTCCAACATAACCTGCCATATTTTCCCCAACGCCTCTGTTCACCCCCTCCTGCCCAAGTGCCATGAACGACCAGTGTGCACTGCCCTGTGTGTGTGTTCCTTCTCTCATAATGCTTCTTTTTCTCCTACACCTGCCCAATTCCTACACCTGTTCTTGAAGACTCAGAGCAAGTGTGTCTTGTTCCACAAAATCCTCCTTCATTCCATCCACCAACACGTGCAGAGTAGCTCCCTTGGGCCCGTCCTACGTTGCTTAGCAAGATGGCCCCGGATCTGAAGAGCATAACAACAGCTGAGTGAATGAGGCACAGAAATCAGCAGACATTGGTATTGGCGCAGCCCACCTTTTTTCACTTAACACAGAGAAAATGATAACATTCTTCATGGCCCTGGGGTTGTTTGTAGCTGGGGGATTTCAGCTGGGCCAGAAATGACCCACTCTAAAGGCCGAGAGGGGCCCAAGTTTGCCCTTCCTCCAACTAACACCAGCTTGGAAACTCAGGATAGTGCTGCCTAGTGATGGAGCCGCAGGTAGGAGTAGGGACCGGAGTGCCCTGGGTCCCTCTCCCAGGCTCGGAGGGGAGGAAGGGCTCCTCAGGAAGTGGCAGCAAGCCGAATCTTGAAGGATGTTAGCTGGCCAGAGCGGGTGGTGGAGTGGGGCCAGGGAGTGAGTCCCCAGAGGGGACTGCCTGTGCCCCTTTGTGGAAGGCGGGACGCGGTTCAGGATGGCGGGGCTCGGCTTGGGGGGCAGGGGGAAGGTGACTCCAGCGGCAGGCGGCTGAGACGAGGAGACCCGGGGGCGTTCTCCCAACCAGCCTGCGAACACCTCGAGGGGTGAGACCGTGTTTTATAATTCGGCGTCTTCCAAACTTGCTGCTCACGGAAGGGCTTAATACGGCCTCGTCCGACCGGAGAGTCTCTCTTTACTAGTGACGGGGTCTTGATGGCTGCCCTGAGATATGTGAACAGCCTCTCTTGAGAGCAACGTGAATGTGAACTGTGTCTTCTGGAGTTTGTGTAAACCCCACAGGAGCGAAAAGATCCGACAGGCTTACAGTTTTCCAGTCCCTCGTGTTTCCAGAACAAGCTCTGGTTCCGCTTTACAGAATGCCTGACGTGGCGCTTTATTCTGACACTGGGTTGGTTTTCTAACCCCCGCCCCGTGCTGCCTTCGTGTCCTGCACTCTGACGGGCTGGAGCTGGGAGTGAGCCAGCGGCCCTTCCCCAGGCTTCCAGGAGCTTCCTGTTAGCGTCTGCCAACAAGAGGCACTGGCTGGAGATGGGAAAGCCTCCTGCTTCTGAGACAAGGGCTGGTGCATGAGCTGAGCGGGTGCGGTGATTCTGTCTCCAGCCCCCAGGTGGAGGCAGCGTGTTGTTAGGGTTCTAGAACCAGGAGTGCAGCTGTAGATGCAAGCCCCCCGGTGTCACCCCAGAGGCACCAGCAACCCAGGATCCCTGGGTCACCACCCGCCTTGCTTTCTGCTCCTCACCCACTTCTTTTCTTCATTCAGCCCTCCCAACACCTTTGCACCCCATCTCCTGTGTATTATTAGTTCCTCTGTCCAAAATACCTGGAAACATTTCTTATTTCTTTTCTGATGGGTGCCTGGCTGATACACCTGCTTGTAGGGCCACTAACCGCCACTGTAGGAGAGGGTACAAAAGGTGACAACAATTATGTCCCGCTATACATAGCTCCAAATGGCCCAATATTGGGCAGTGGTGGTCCTGCGTGTATTTTTTGAGTAGAGGTTTTTATCCTGTTTGAAAGGAACGGATGGAGCAGCACAGTTGGACTGCTGGAATTGGTTTTATGCATGGATGGATTTCAGACGCAGGGCTGTTGACCCAGCATCTCTTACAACTACCAGATTCACAGAGGAAGAAAAAGAAAGGAAAAAAAAAAACCCCAAAGTCCTGCAATTCTCTGGCTCACCATTCTCTTCCTTCGTGCTTTCAGAGTATACATCAAATATAATAGAACGAGTGAGTCAGCTTTAATGGTGTGGCTAAAAAGGGAGTGATCCCTCCGATCCTCCTAAACACTCTTGGCTGAGACTTTCCCTGCTGCGGGGCATTGCTGATTGTTCTAACAATGCCTGGAAGGGAGCCCTTTCCTGGTAAGATGGTAGGATCCTCTTTTGGGGTTTTCTTGAAAAATTTTAGCAATGGGTTGTACACATATGCAAATCGCACTGACCACAGCACTTAAGGATGGTGAGGTCCCACAATTCCAAAATTACATAGCTGCCCAGGTCAGCTTTCGTCTGAATAATCAGATAGACCCATCTACCCCAACGGTGTGAATGCGGATTGAAATGGGAAAGCCCTCTTTTTTTTTTTTAATAGACTTTTTTTTTTTCAATTTAATTTATTTATTTGACAGAGAGACCACAAGTAGGCTCCTCACTGAGCAGAGAGCCCGATGTGGGGCTCGATCCCAGGACCCCGAGATCATGACCTGAGCTGAAGGCAGGGGCTTTAACCCACTGAGCCACCCAGGCATCCAGGGAAAGCCCTCTTTCAAGGCTTCTCTCACATTAGGATAAGCAAAGGTGTGAGAAGAAAGTGTAAAAATAAAAAAGTAAAAATCATTTAGCTCTCTGTTGTCCTTCATCTGGATGAACCTTCATGTCCACCTAGAGCTGAATATCCAATAGGTTGGTTCTATTTGAATTGTCTTGTTAATTTCTCGGTCCCTGTGTGCCCTGTCCGATTACATAGCAGACACAGTTTGGACACTGTGTCTGAAAACATATAAGCTTTTACGGCCCATCCTGGTCCTAGTTCCCCGGTAGCTTCTAGACTAAAAGTGATAGAGCACACTGTTTATCAAGTGAAATGAGGGGGTTCCCCCCCAGGTCTCCAGGAACCAGGAAGGACCTCCTGGGGTGATTCTTCTTGAAGTCTTTATAATTGAAAGATGATCCCATTTAAGTGAGTAGCCAACAAACCAGAATCACAACAGTTATTTATTCTTAAAATAGTTTATTTATTTGAGAGAGAGAAAGCACAAGAGTGCCCAAGCAGGGGGGGTGGCAGGCAGAAGGAGAAGCAGGGTCCCCGGGATGGTGACCTGAGCAGAAGGCAGATGCTTTAATCATCTGAGCCACCCAGGTGCCCCAGAATCACATTTATAAATGTTCATATATGATGCAATTTTATTGCTAATGCATAGAAGAACCAGGGTTGAAGAGATATAAAGATCGCTTGCTTGATTTCTTAGAAGTTGATTGCCATAGGCGTGATCCCACCAATAACTATGCACCATCAAAGCAATGAAGGGAAAAGATTAGCTTTTCTGGACTGGTGGACTCTGCTTTTAGCTCAGGTATCACAGCAGAAAGCCTTCCCTGCCCTGATAATCTTATCTTCTGTCCTAGGACCTTGAACTTGGGGCAATGTCTTGGGGTTTAATTCCTTACCAACCTCTCCCAGTAGTGTGTGATGGCCCTGTGGTTAGATACTGGCTACCTCTGCGCCTCCTGGGCCGTCAGAAAATGTGGAAAGAACATAGCAGTTTTGCTGGGGATGGAATACAGATCGGTGAAGTTGCAGGCAGAACTTCTTGCCTAAGCATTTCCCTTATTTCCACTGACTCTGAACTAAAGGCCTAGAGAAGGCAAAAAGAAACTGCACAGTAGAGGGAATCATCATGGAAAAGATAAGGAAAAGAGGACTCAGTGGGGCTTGGTGTGACTGCCTTTATTAAACAGGTACCATAGATGTAGTTGGAAAATCCAGGATTGTGTGCTCTGCAAAGTTAGGATGAATGAGCAACCAATTATGACCTATGCTTTGAGGCCCATATTGCATGCCATTCTAGTTCTTAGGACAATGAACTGAAATCCAGATTTTCCTGAGCTAAAATGTGAATGGTTTGTGATGACTTTAACTGTTAGGGCCAAATTTCTTCCCAAACCTGCCCTTCTGCTGACAGATGGAGAAGCAACATATCATCAGAAAGGCCCCAAAAGGAAGACAGTTGTTTTTTCTGCTTGCTTTCTGTCTTTTGCTGTAGGTTTTGCCACTAACCAGTGTCCAGGGGGAGTTCCTGTCGTCTTCCTGAATAAGCCCATTGAGTCTGCAATTGAAACTTGGCCTTCCAGACTTTCCTTTCTCCTCTGACGTGTGTCTCTGCTTACAGAATGTTTGTGACTGTTCTCATTTCTGTCTCTTACTGAGAGAGAAAAAGATGGGGAAAGTGGAGAGAAACCTATCTTTTTGATCTTCATTCAACAGAATTTTGTCAATTGCTGAAGGCTCAAGCAGGGAGCTGGTGTGGTGGAGTGATGTAGGCGCTCTGGAATCAAACAGACCTGGATGTGAATATTGGTTTTGTTATTTACTAGCTGCCTAACTTACTATTTGTAGCTGCTAAATTAATCTCTCAGAGCCTCAGTTTCTTCCTCTCTAAAATAAGAATAGTAGCTACCCAATCTTTTGGCCAATCTTGTGGGCATGGCATGGTGGCTTTCTCTGTCATCCGCCAAATGACAGAGCTTTCTCTGTTTGCAAGAGGCAGTTGGCTTGTCTTTCATTAAGAGCAGTGTGTAATAAGGTCTAGGATTTTCCATTCCCAAAAGATATTTTTGGCAACATGTATCAATCAGTGTATCAAAGATTGTATCCTAGAATGGCCTTAGCCTTTATTGTTTACATCTGGTCGTGAAATCTTATTGTCAGCTTGCTACAAGGAAATGTCTTTGACATAGAACACAGGAAATCTGGTTCTCCAGCCCCCAAGGCGGAGAGAACAGTTGTCATTCAAGGTCATAGCTGTCATGCCTAGGTTCTGTTCATGGTGCTGGGTAGTGGATGAACTTTTTTGTCTGCTCCCCCTGAATTGAGGGAGGACCCTGGGAAGAAGGACTCATGTATGTCTTCCTGGATCTTTAAAACAGCTCAACAGTCAAGGAGAGAAATATCACCATGGAGGAACTAAGAAACCCATGCATGTCATAGCTGATATATTAATTACCGCTAACTCGAGACAAAGGAATTTTGCTGGGGGGAAAAACTCTGATTGAGGTTTGTCTCTTAAGAGTTTTGAATTTTTGGATTATGGATTTCTAAAAAGAACCTATTTATTACTTTGGGAGCTTGGCAGGAAGAAGGATGTCTCCTTGATCTTTGCCCCCCCACACCTCCCGCCCCAGTTCCCTTAAATAATAACTTGCAGGGCTGTTGTGAGGATTATTGTAATGGTTAAAATAACACATCTTTGGTGTATCCAAAGATAACGTGCCCAATGGTAGCTAACCTTAACACAAGTCATAATACACATGAACACTAAGCAAAAGAGAGGCGGACCACTCAGGCTTTCTGTAGATGATTACCTATTTGGTTAACTTGACATGGTGAAAGATTAGAACATGGGGCTCAGGAGAAAGGGGCAGGACACGGGATGAAGTGGTAAAATCAAAGGCTTTGGCACCAAACTATCTACCTTTAAACCCGGTATTTCTTCTTCCTATGCTTACGCTAGTCCTTCCTCCTGAGTCCCCGTAAACTGGGGATAGCGATGCCTATCGCTGGGGATGCCGCGAAGGTCAGAGACACTCGCCGAGGTGCCTGGAACTGCTGGGCCTCGGAAGCTGTTGTTGGATTAGAGCGGGACCTGTCGCCAGGAATGCTGCCCAGGCCGGATGACGGAGGAACGGGACCTGCAGCTGGGGCCAGGGGCTCCGATTGAGGAAGCTCAGGATGGTCGGGGCGCGCGCCCAGGCGGAGGCCGAGGGTTCCCTGGGGCCTTCCGTTGGCAGTCTGAGCTGCCTCTGCACACGCCGGGGAGGATTAAAGCCAGATGTGGCTGGCGGGGCGGGGGGCTGCGCGGAGAAGCCAAGCTCTCAGAGCCTGGGACCGGAGACCGAGACGCAGAACCAGACCTCGCCGTGACATTAAATGCAGGGGGGGAGGAAAGGGATCTCGGGAGAGTTATCCAGGCTGGAGTCGGCGTCCCTAAATGACAGCCGGGCAGGCCACTGACGCGAGCGGCTCTGCCGCGCGGGGGCGCCCAGTGGAGGGCGAGCAGCACCGGCGGCCAATGGCTGGCGGGGTCGCGGGCGGGGCCGAGGGGCGGGGCGGTCGCGGCGCTCCAGCGGCGGGGGCGGAGTCGCGCTGGGGAGGCGGGGCCCTCGGCAGCAGCAGCGGCTGCAGCGGCGGCCACAGCAGCCTCGGCGGCGGCCGCGGCAGAACTGGCAGCGCCAGCGGCGGGTGAGGGGCTCACGGCTCGCGGCGGCGGCGGCGGCGGCGGCGCGCGAGCGGCCTCGAGGTGGGGGCGCAAGGCGGCTGCGCGGAGGGGCGCGGGATGGAGGGGCGGTGCTGGCTGCTGGGCTCCGAGGCGCGGGGTTCGCGGAAGATCCACCTGCTGGTAACGGAGCCGCCCGCGCCGCGGCCCGACCTGGAGCTTGCGCCTCCGGCTGCTGCGGGGCTGGCTCCGGGCGCTGGCTGGGCCTCGGGGCGGGGCGCGGGCCGGGGTGCCCTGGCCGCTGGGTCAGCCCCGCGCCACCGCCGCCGCCGCTACAGCCCCTCGGTGCCGCGCGCTCTTGCGGTGGCCGGCAGGGCGCCTGGTGCGTTTCCCGGCGCTCCCCGGCGCGGCGGGGCTCGTCGACTTTGGGGCAAAGTGGAGGAAAGTGCGGGTTTAGGGGGTACTGGGGGGAAGGGAGAGTTGCCCGCGGGACCGGACCGCCCCAGGGCCCACACCCGCCCCGGGGTTGGCGCCTTTACGGGGCCAGGGGCAGGTGAGGAGGGGGCCAGGAGGTTCGGGGCTTGGAGGCAGGGGTGCTCCTGCCGCGGCGGAGGCGGTGTGCAGCCGTGATAGCGATAATTTCTACAAAGTGAAGGTGTGCGGGTCCGGTGTGAAAGAGCACCCCCATCCCCCCAGGCCCCAGTTGCCCTGGAGGAGGAAGCTGCAAGTGGGACCCTTAGGTCGGGTCTGGGTGATTGCACACAAAGTGTACCAGGTGACACCTCCGAGGCGTGTTTTATGAGCTGGCAGTCATGCCACTTGCGCGCCCGCTTTTATTTCTCGCAGCGTGTGTTTCTCGAGCCCGTTCATTTGCTTACAGTCAGAATTGCGAAATATAAGCAGACATAATGTGTGTTTTTAATGCTTTCCATGTATTTTGCTGTTGTGCTTTTGCTGTCGGACAAATCCTCATGAAAGATAATAGCGTCGTTTGGTGGAATATAGAACCTAAATTTAGAATCAGATAATGCCTTTTGTGGTTTATCTTTCGTTTTCTGAATGTTAAAAAAAATAGTTTTATTAACGGGTTATCGTAGCATGGGTTTCTTTAGCCCACACTTGTAAATCCGAAAACGTACTGGACGATGAAATTATGTAAGCTGTATTAATGAAAAATATTAATCCTTCGATACATTTAAAGTAAATGAATTTTTACATAATTACTGTGTATAAAGTTATACAGCTTACGTCATGGATTTCATGCTTGTGACTTTCAGTCTTCAGGCACCTCTGTCCTGTCTGTGGGATAATGAGGGAATATGCCTAGTGTTCAGCAAAGTGTTCTTAGCCATAAAATGTATTGAATATTTCAGAGAACACTATAAAGGAAGGTTTTTGTATCTAATAATAAAACAACAGGGCAGTCAAATAAAACAGGTTTTTCAGTCTGCAGTCTAGAGTTGAAGTTCCATTTGTCTTTGGTAGGATGAAGAGGTGATTGGTAGTTTTAGCTATCACCTTTTTTTATTGTTAAAGATTCAAATATGTTAAGTGAGACTCTCAGAGTATTTAGGTGTTGGATTGGAATTTTTGCAAATGTAGACACCGATAAAAATGAGTCACTTTGTTTCTTGCCTTAGGTAGTCAGTCAGTCCAGAGGGCTCTTGGCTGTCCAGCCTGTGACTGCCCCTCCTGGTTGAAAAACATGGAGATCATTAGTTTTGCTTTAGTCTAGAGTTTTCACTTGCACTGTGCAGTTAAACTTGATTAGTTTGGAAACCTTAATTAAAATGTATGATTACATTCTTACTGAGTAAAATGCTCTTACATTTCTCCTGCAGAATTTCAGGTCTTATTTGTTAGTAGAATTGATGAATATCTTCTTCAAACCAGAGCTTAATGGCTTCCTGGATCTAAATTTTCATATTTGGTGTATTTTTCACATATTTTAATAGTATATCTATAGTTTACTTTGATTTTAGAAGTCATTCACTTTTACTGTCTACGTATTTATACTGAATTTTATCATATGGGCTTTCTTTGTATTTAATAAAATTATTTTAAAATATCCTTTGATTCCTTCTTTACTTCCCTGTAATTACTAATTGGATGTTTACTCTAATAACCCGTATACTTTTAGATCTTTTACTAGGACAAAATCCTTCCTGAAGTAGGGTGCAGCTAAGTATGTAGCAATAGGAAGTTATATGCATTTTTATATAATGTCACACCAGGATTGTAATTCTGTATTATATAATTCACTGAGTTATTACATCTCTTTTTATAATCAGACCTCATTGGGTGCTTATTGATATAAGACAACATATTAGGCACTTTAAGAAATTTAGTTCAAATTGTAGCATTTCACCACAAGTATTTTAAAATATAAACCATCAATGTGAGCGTGTTTGATGTTAACTTGTCTTAACTACTGAAGATGAATGACTTTGGTTGTAGAAAATAGTGATAACTTCTGAGAATACCTTTGGAGTTCCTTGTTTTCAGAGTAAGAGGAAGCAAGGAAGTAGAGGGGTTCAGTGCTTCTGAATATCACAGTGAGAACTGCAGGCCGAGGAGGGTTTAAAAGGCATTCTTGGGGGGGGGCGGGGGGTGGTGTGTGTGTGTGTGTGTGTGTGTGTGTGTGTGTGTGTGTGTGTGTGTGGTGGGGGAGGGGTGCTTAGCCAGAGGTTACAGGAAGTGAGAAATTTGTTTAAAGTCTTAGGCTTAAACTCAGAAATTTCCTATGAAATTTGCAGCTTATCTCTTAATAGATACATACTCATTATAGAAGAGAAAATTTTTAAAATTCACACACTGTTGGGTGAAGTTAATACTTCAGGAAGGTTCTGTAGACTGGGAGTGGCCCTAGTACTTCTCTTCATACTTAACAAGGTGCAGGTGGCCTAGTTTGCGAGGCAAAGGGTGCTAGGTGAGAGCTTGAACTTTGGAGTCCTACAGATTAGTGTTCCCTCTCCGGGTTAATAATGCCTATCTCATTACACTTGAAACTAATGTAACATTGTGTGTCAATTATATACTTCTGTTAAAAAAGCCTGCCTCTTAGGGTTTTTGTGGAAGATTTAAAGCATATAATGGTTGCATAGGAAACACTCAGTGCCTTGTAGCGACTGTCATTGTTACCATTAATACTATCCCTTAGACTAGGAGGGATTTCTAGTTACTATGTTCAGTTTTACAAAGTAGCTGAGATGGTGGTTTCTGAATGGCCTACAAATGGCTACTTTAATCAGCCATACTCTGTAGCCAAGGGAATTGTCCCTTGGGTTTGTGAGGCATTTTTGGAGGTGCATTAACTTACCCCAGTAGAGTGTGTCTCAGTTTGTTGCCAAATGCATCTTGTGGTCCCTTTGAGGCCACTGGGAATCCATGAACATCTTGGAGTGCCTGACATGCCCCCAGGGAATGAGACTGGCTATGATGCAAGGTGTAGACCAAACCTCTGACTGGGTGCAGTTGTTTGATTTGTTTGCTTTTATTTTTTAACACGGTTAACATTTATGGAGAACCTAGTAAGTGTTAGGTGACTATACTTAAGTACGCATAAGGACTTGATTGAATTCAGATTTCCCAACAGCTTTGTTAAGATGGGTGGTGATCATCGGATTTTCTGAGTGAAAGCAATGCTGGGGCCTGGGTCCTACAGTGTTCTAGTTGGGTTGCTGCATTTTCTAAATGCCTTTTCGTATTTTGTAACCAGCCTTGGGAGCAGGTTAATCACTGGAAAAACTACATTTTTTTTTATGCTGATAAATGGCAATAATAACTGACCTTCCTATTATTTTTAAACATTATTTGTGTCCTAGGAGTGGAGTCAGGACAAGTGGTTTTGCTTGTTTTATGGATGAAACTGCGAGGCCTAAATCAGCGACACACCTGAAGTCTATATATATAATGACGTTGCTGGAGCTAGAGCCCAGGTTTTTTTTTATGCTTGTATGTTGTAGTCTGTCTGTTTTTCTTAAAGTTTTCAAAACATTAACTATTATTTTGCAAGAGGAAACCGGAGGAGTATGACGATTATGTTACGTGGGAACTGTTGTGTGATCCTCAGAGTTAATCAGCTTGGAATCTGTGGCTTCCTATTTGTTTAATGAGCCCCACAACCTCCCCCTTTAAATAATGAACCATAACTTTCTTTTATGCAGACAAAACTGAATCAACGAGGAGGGAATATAGTTTGAAGCTCTTTTTCTGGAGGAGAAACACCATATGATTCCAGCGTATTAAATGAATTGTTTAGATGTGGGGATAATCTTGGTAGATGGATGTTAGCCCAGCCAAAAGTTTGATCATAATGGTGAATGATAAGTGAAGAAAGTAGGATTTTGCATTATTGAATAAGTTTTCCTTTCTCTTTTTCCCCTGAACAGGAAGAAAGAAGCCTGAGACAGCAGCCTATGAAGACTGTGAAGACAATCCTGAATTGCAATTATGAATGGTGTTGCTTCTGGGCTCATTCTGCAGAGCATCTGAAATGAACCTCTCTTACTGATTGTTTTTATTGGCCCAGAGCCAGGGGTACTGGATTCAGTTGACTTCAGGATTGGAAAGAGAACAGTTTTGGTTATCATCATAAACATATGAACCAGTGTGATGGTGAAATGAGATGAGGCTCCGAAATGGAACTGTAGCTACTGTTTTAGCATTTATCACTTCGTTCCTGACTTTATCTTGGTATACTACGTGGCAAAATGGGAAAGGTAAGGTAAATATCTCCAAAAATGTGCCTGAAATGTAGTAGTAAACGATGCATAAATGCTTGGGTTAAGCACCCCAACAATCTGCATTTTGCCTGCTCTCTGCTAGAGGCCCGCTGGTTTGTTTCTGATGCAAAAATGAAACTGTATTCTTGGACAAAGGAGGCAGAATTTTTAATCTGAATGGGGTTTGTTTTCGATTTCTTATAATTGCACTTGGAGAAACAGATACTGATCAGTGGTTATATTATACATGGCAGCCATGCTGAATAATAAAGACTTTTGTTTTGGCATTTTATTTTTATTAAACATCATAAATGTTTAATAAGCTTCCTTGTACGGGATGTTGTTTAAAGTGCTTAAAAGGACACAATCAGCGCCTTCATGAAATTTACATGCTGATTATAGTAATGATTTGGTGCTGTTGTGGTTAATGATTTAAACTACATGTGTTGACAGATTGCTCTTTGGGCAAGAGTATTTATGAAGTGGGTGAAGACAAATTGTTACTCAAAATTGGAAACCAATTTTAAGCTTATTGTGTTTAGACTGTTGAATTGTGTTTTGTTGTTGTTGTTGTTTTTTGTTTTTTAAAGGTTTTATTTATTTGACATAGAGAGCACAAGCAGGTGGAGTAGCAGGCAGAGAAGGAGGGAGAAGCAGGCTCCTGCTGAGTGGGGAGCCTGATGTGGGACTTGATCCTGGGACCCTGGGACCATGGTCTGAGCTGAAGGCAGTCGCTTAACCAACTGAGCCACCCAGGCGCCCTGAATTGTGTTTTTAAGGAAGATTATTTGTTAAGTGATATTCAGGGATAATGCCTTGGCTTTTTAAAAACATTTTATTTGAGAGCTCAGCGAGAGCAGGGGAAAGGGCAGAGGGAGAGATTAGAGAGAGAAAATCTTATGCAGGCTCCACACCCAGCACAGAGCCCAACTTGAGCTCAGTCTCACAACCCCGAGATCATGATCCAAAATCAAGAGTCAGACGGTCAGCCTACTGAGCCAACCAGGTACGCCCGTTCTATATGTTAATCTAGGGAATGTTGATGGCATAGAAGGATGGAGGTACATAGTTGGTTTTTTAGAATCAAATTAGTCATCATCTCCAGATTATTTGAGGGTCCTGTTTTATTATATGAAGATAACTGAAAAGATGCATTCATTATTTAATTTTCCTCTGGTGTGTATATAGGTATGTATACGTAGATGTGTATATATCTCTGAGTATGTATGTATAAAATAAGCTGATTTAAGTGAAAAGCATATGATCTGTTCTTTGAGCAAGTATATTATCTCTCTCTCTCTTTTTTTTTTTTTCTGAGCTGGGCTGTAATTTTGAGAGGAACTGTTTCAGGGAGAAATGAATGAAAAACTTGCTGAAGACCTTTATTCTTTGTGGACAAATCTATACAATTTAGATTTCATTTTTTAATTGTACCAAAAGGAGAAGACATACTTAGGAAGAACTTTGACTAGTTAATTTACTCAAACTATTGATTGTCCCAGACACAACCAAAACAGATGATTGGCCTTAAAAGTTTACTTATAAGAGAACTGACCATAAGGGGAATATATGGATTTTTTTCTTATCAGGAAATTTACCTATTCAGAGTTATAGTAATGGAGAAATATGATCCTTCTCACTGAGTCTTATGTAAGGGATTAAAATTTTTGGAATCTCCATTCCACTTGTTTCTCGTGTAAAAGCATTGTAAGCATTATTTTCTTTTTGGATTAAGTTGTCTTTAGGGGCTCCTGTGTGACTCAGTCGACTGGGCACCTGCCTTGGGCTCGGATCATGATCCCAGGGTCCTGGGATTGAGATCTACTGGGATCTACTCAGTGGGGAGCCTGCTTCTCCCTGTCCCTGTCCCTGTCCTTCTGCCTGCTGCTTCACCTGCTTGTGCGCACATGCTCTCTCTCAAATAAACAAATAAAATCTTAAAGTTGTCTTTAGAATCAAAATTTAAAACATATAAATATTCTTTCATCCTGTGGTATTAGATACACACACAGTCTGTTCTCTTTGATTATCATTCTTTGACCAGCTCTATAATCCTTTCACGCACATTCTTCTGCTCTGTTTTTATGCTTAGTGCTTTGTCCAAACTTTTTCAGGTATCAACAGAGGACTCCTGTTATGGTTATGTAAGACCCTGTTTTGTTTTTGTTTTTAGATTTTATTTATTTGAGAGAGGGAGAGGGAGAGGGAGAAGCAGATTCTCTACTGAACAGGGAGCCTGACATGGGGCTCAATCCCAGGACCCCTGGGATCATGACCCAAGTCAAAGGCAGATGCTTTATGGACTGAGCCACCCAGGCACCCCAAGCCTCTGTGTTTTAATGCTATCATTTATGTAACTGATTGAACTGCTGAGCATTTGGATTCTTTCTAGATCATTCTGGCAATCAAATAGCTTGGGTTTTCCAGAGCAGGCCTGATCTGAGATAGTCAGGTCTAGTACACTCATCAACCATGTGCTCTGATTTTTATATTGAAAGCATGATTTTGGGCGCCTGGGTGGCTCAGTTGGTTAAGCAACTGCCTTCGGCCCAGGTCATGATCCTGGAGTCCCGGGATCGAGTCCCACATCGGGCTCCCAGCTCCACGGGGAGTCTGCTTATCTCTCTGACCTTCGCTCCTCTCATCCTCTCAGTTTCTCTCTCTCAAATAAATAAATAAAATCTTTAAAAAAAAAAAAAAAGAAAGAAAAAAAGAAAGCATGATTTCCATAATCATTGACTTTGCTGGGCTAGTAGTTTTTATTTTTCATTCACTCAGTGGTCCCTTTTATAGATACCTGCCTAGCACCACATTAAATGCTATGAATATAAAAGAAATAAGAAACTTAACACCTTTTGAGAAGCTCAGGAACCAGTAGGAGGAAGATTCAGGTAAATGAAACAAATACGATACCATCAATAGGTTGAGGTAGAAGTAGTAACATGGTGCTGGGGAAGCATATTATGTGTTATATATGATTTCGTTTAATTCTTCCAACAACCCTGGGAAGAATTATTACCCCCTTTCACTAGATGAGAAAACTGAGGCAGAATGGTTGAGAAACTTTCCAAGGTGGTAAAGTGACGTTTGAACTCCGTCATGCCGTGTTCCAGATATTATAAGCTCTTAGCTATTGGTCTACTTCCCAGAAGAGCAGAGACTGAAGCTACTAATTCTTGAATCCCTTTGCAGAGGAAGAATAAATAGGGAGGTGATGCCAGGCAGAGTAGTAGACAGTGGGCATGTCAGATGGAGAGAGGTCCTTGTGCAGCCTCAAAGTTCTGAAAGGGTGTAGAGTATTTATGCCTTGGAATTAGGAAACACTCAGTTTCATAGGCACATAAGACTCCTAGGCTCTCAAGGTTTAGTTGGTAATCACAGTGCAGTTCTTAACATATTTCTCATAGGTCTTCATCTAACATTTGGGAGAATACATGAGCTGGTCCATGGGATTGGCCTAAGTTTGGGAGGATGTTAGGAACCCAGCTGGGGAAGATGGAGTTTGGGCTGGGATACCAGTTTTAGCAGGGTTTGCAGAATTAAATGAGCAGAATTCCAATTATGTGGAACAGACAGGTTGGGCAAGTTGTAAGCAGATGTGGGAGTGGGACCACAGTCATTCATTCCATGTCTCACTTGTGGCTGGGGTTCTCCTAAAGAACTTCCTACTTCGCGCAGGCACAATCCAGAAACTGGGGAAGACCAAGCAAGCAATTCATCTGTCCATAGGGACGTATAACGTTCATGTACATGTTGGTGTGTGGACATATGTTTTCATTTCTCTTGGGTATTTGCCTACGAGTGGAATTGCTGGTTCATGTAGTCACTCTATATTTAATCATTTGAAAAGCTGCCAGACTGTTTTTCATAGCAGCTGGACCATTATGTGTTCCTTCTAGGAGCATATGAGGGTTCCAATTTCTTCACATTCTTGACACTTGTTATCAAGCTTTTGATCCTCATTCTAGTGGTAGGGAGATCGTGTTTTATTGTGATTTCGGTTGGCCTTTCTCTGACTAATGATGTCTAGCATCTTTTTGTATACTTTTAGCAATTTGCATATATTCTTTGGAAAATTATTGATTCAGATTCTTTGCTTATTTTTTAAAAGGGGTTATTTGTCTTTTTATTAACTTGTAAGGGTTCTTTATATATTCTGGATATAATTTCCTTAGCAGATACACAATTGGGAAATATTTTCTCCCATTCTCTGGGTTGTCCTTCACATTCTTGGATGGTGTCCTATGAAGCACAAGAGTTTTAAATTTTGGGGGTGCCTGGGTGGCTCAGTTGGTTAAGCGACTACCTTCGGCTCAGCTCATGATCCCGGAGTTCCAGGATCATGGGCTCCCAGCTCCCTGGGGAGTCTACTTCTCCCTCTGACCTTCTCCCCTCTCATGCTGTCTCTCACACACACTCTCTCTCCCAGATAAATAAAACCTTAAAAAAAAAGTTTTAAATTTTGGTAAAGTTCAGTCTATTTTTATTGTTTTTGTTGTTGCTTATACTGTTGGTGTCAGATCCAAGAGTTCATTATCAAATCTGAGATAATGAGAATTCTATGTTTGCCTCTAAGAGTCTTGGCCTTTGATCCATTTTAGGTCAATTTTTATGTGTGGTATGAGGTAAAGATCCAACTTGATTCTTTTGCATCTGGCTATCCAGTTGTCCTAGCAGTTTGTTTAGAAGACCGTCCTGTCGTCCCCCACCCCCACCCCGCCGAATTGAATGGTCTTGGCACTGTTGTTGAAGATCAGTTGATCATAAATGTATAGATTTATTTCTGGACTTTCAATTCTATTCCATTGATATTCCTTCCTTGTTGTACCATGCTACTTTGACCGTTGTTGCATTGTAGTAACTTCTGAAACTGGGAAGTATAAATTCTGTTACTTTACACTTTTTCAGGATTGTTTGGCTATTTGGGGCCCCTTGCAATTCAATGTGAATTTTAACATCTGATTGTCAACGGGTGTGTATAAAGAAGTCAACTGGAATTATGATAGGGATTGCTCTGAACCAAAGATCAGATTGAGTACCATGACCTTCTTAACGGTGTTCAGTCTTCCAGTTCATAAAACGAAGGATTTCATTGATTTAGGTCTTCAGTTTTTTTCAACAATTTTTGTGTACATTTACACAATATTAAGACTTATGCTTCTTTTATTAAATTTATACCTAAGTATTTTATACTTTCTGATAGCATTTTGAATAGAGTTGTTTTCTTAACTTCGTCAATTTTCATTGCAAGTGTGTAGAAACACGATTGATTGTATGTTGATCTTGTATCCTGCAACCTTCCTGAGCTTATTTATTCTAATAGTGGATTCCTTAGGATCTACTATGTACCAGATACTGTGAATACAATTAATTATATTTCTTCCTTTCAAGTCTGAATGCTTTTTCTTTGTGTTGTTTAATTTTTCTAGCTGGAACTTTAATTTCAGTGTTAAAGAGAAGTGATGTAAGAGCTGACCTCCTTGTCTTGATCTTAAGGGGAAAGCAGCCAGTCTTTACATTTAAGTGGGATGTTAGCTGTGGTTTTTAAGTAGATTCCTTTTTTTCTGGTGAAGGAAGTTGCCTTTTAGTCCTGGTTTGCTGGGTATTTTTATCATGAAAATATGTTGAATTTTGTCTAATGAATTTCCTGTGTCTATTGAGTGATGTTATTGTTGTTCTGTATTTTGTTGATAAGATGTTACACTAATTGATTTTTAGGTGTTCAACCAACCTTGCCGTTAGATAAATAACATTTGGCATGGTGTATAATTCTTTTTAGATGTTGTTAGATTTGGTTTGCTAGTATTTGTTGGGGATTTTGCATCCGTAGTCATAAGGGTTATTGGTCTGCAGTTTTCTTCTATTGTGTTTGTCAGTTTTTAATATTAGGGTAATATTCATTTCATAGAAAGGTTTGGGAAGTGTTGTTTTCTATTTTTGGAAGAGTTTGTGGAAAATAAGCATTCTTTGAATGTTTGGTGGAATCAACACTGACATCATCTGGGCCTGGGCCCTTCTTTGTGTGTAGGTTTTTGATGACTGATAGAATCTTATTACTTTTACGGGTCTTTACAGACTCTATATTTCTTCTCCAGTCAATTTCTGGAGGTTGTATTCTACTAACTTGTCCATTTCTTTTAAGCTATGTAATTTATTGGTGTATAGTTCATCATATTTTTGTATAGTCCTTCCAATTTTTGTAAGAGATAAGTAGTAATGCCCCCTCTTTTAGTATTCTGATGGTTTTATGTGTTTTTTTCCTTAGTCAAACTAGCTAAAAGTTTGTCGATTTTGTTGGCCTTTCGAAGAACCAGTTTTTGGTTTCTTGATTTTCTCTGTCTACTCTCTATTTCATTGCTTTCTACTCTAATCTTGATCCTTTCCTTCTGCTGCTTTTAGGCTTAGTTTGCTCCTCTTTTTTTGGTGCAGGGAAGGTTTCTCTAGAGGGCAAGGTTATTGGTTTGAGATCTCTTTTCTTTCATAATGTGGGCCTTTACAGCTATGAACGCCCCTCTAGGCCCTGCTTTAGTTGCACCCCATGTTTTGGTATGTTCTATCTTGATTTTCATTCATTTCAAAATATTTTCTGATTTCTCACTCTTTTACCGGTTGGTTGTTTAGGAGAGTATTAATTTTCTCGTATTTGTGAGCATCCCCAATTTTTCTGTTACTGGTTCCTAATTCCATTTCATTGTGGTCAGACGACATACTTTATATTATTTCTATCCTTTTAAATTTATTGAGATTTTTAAAAATAACCTAGCACATGGTCTGTCGCCTAGAATGTTGCGTGTGCACTTGAGACTCTATATGCTGCTGTAGGATGGAGGGCTGTGTAGATGTCTGTCAGATCCAGCTGGTGCATAGTGCTGCTCAAGCCTTCTGTTTCCTCATTGGCCTTCTCTCTAGTTGTTCTATCCATTATGGAAAGCAGACTATTGAAGACCCCAACTGTTGCTATAGAATTCTCTCTCTCTCTTCGTTTTTGTCTTCTTTGCTTCATGTATTTTGGTGTTCTGTTATCGGTCGCATGTATTTTTTTATTTTAAAATATTTTTTTATATTAATTATTATTGAATATTCCCTGTTTATC
The DNA here is from genome assembly GCA_028646535.1 of Procyon lotor. NCBI lineage: Eukaryota > Metazoa > Chordata > Mammalia > Carnivora > Procyonidae > Procyon > Procyon lotor. The sequence continues at coordinate 50,409,616 of CM053610.1, forward strand.
TCTAGTAACATTTTTGTCTAAAAGTCTGTTTTGTCGGGGCACCTGAGTGGCTCGGTGGGTTAAAGCCTCTACCTTCAGCACAGGTCATGATCACAGGGCCCTGGGATCGAGCCCGGCATCAGGCTCTCTGCTCGGTGAGGAGCCTGCTTCCCCCTCTCTCTCTGCCTGCCTCTCTGCCTACCTGCCATTTCTCTCCCTCTGTCAAATAAATAAATAAAAATCTTTAATAAAAAATCTGTTTTGTCTGTTATTTGTATATCAGTGTATAGCCATTCCAGCTTTTCTGTGGCTTCCACTCGTATGTTATGCTTCATTCTGTTCTTTGACTTTATTGTGTCTTTAACTCTATAGTTTGACTCCTGTCAACAGTCTATAGTTTGATCGTGATTTTCTGGATCTAGTCTGACAATGTCTACCTTTTGCTTAGACTGTTAATTCATCCATGCTTCCTGTTATTGATATAGTTTGATTTATATCTGCCACCATTTTGTTTTTCATATGTCTCATATCTTTTTTGTTCCTCTTTACTTTTTTTACATTGATTGAATGTTTTCTAATGTAGCATTTTATTTCTGTTAATGACTTTTTGCCCACTGTTTTTTGAGTATATTTTAGTGGTTGTTCCAGGGTTTATCATTTACATCGCAAATTATCAGAATCAGCTTCAGATTTATGCTACATTAGTTGCAGTAATATATAGAAATATTACTTCTGTATAGTTCTATCACCCCCTCTTTTTGTGTTGTGTACTTTACATCTGTCAATATTATAAACCCAACAATACATTGTTACTAGTTTACCATCTGTTATTTCCTTAGCACATTACAGCTTTATTCTCACCTACCTCCTTTGTTCTTTTATTGGCAAGTATATTACATTTCCATGTGTTACAGACTTGGTGATACATTATATGCATATTGTTTTATACTATTTTTAAATGAAGAGAAAGAAAAAGTCTGCATTAATAGTGTCTGTTATAATTATGTAATCACTGGTGCTCTTTGTGTGGATTTAAATTGCTGTCTAGGATTACTTGCTTTCAGCTTAATGATTTCTTTAAGTATTTTTTGTAAGGAAGGTCTGCTAGCAGTGAATCCTTTCAATTTTTGTTTCTCTTGGGACATGTGTATTTTACCTTCATTTTTGAAATATAGCTCTGCTGTACTTAGGATTCCTGGTTGGCAGGGTTTTTGTTTTGTTTTGAAGGACTTTGTGTTATTCTACCACCTCTGGCCTCCAGTATTTCTTCTGAAAAGTTAGCTCTTGTTCTCCTTGGGATGGGGTTCCCTTGTCAGTGATGAATCATTTTTTTTTTTTATGGTTTTCAAGATTGTTTTGTGTTTGACTTTTATCATTTTTACAGTGATGTGTCTGTTGATGGGTTTTGCTTCTTAGATGTGTAGGTTACTGGTTTTCAGTAACTTTGGGAAGTGTTCAGTCATTTTCTTTGAATATTTTGTGTGTGTGCATGTGTTTTGTTGTTTTTACCTTTCTCTCCTCTTCTTGTATTCCCAGTATATTTATGATCTTTTTTAAGATTTTATTTATTTGACAGAGAGAGAGAGATCACAAGGAAGCAGAGAGGCAGGCAGAGAGGGGAAAGCAGGCTCCCTGCTGAGCAGAGAGCCCGATGCGGGGCTCGATCCCAGGACCCTGAGATCATGACCTGAGCAGAAGGCAGAAGCCTTATCCCACTGAGCCACCCAGACGCCCCTGGCTGGATTATTTTAGTCTGTCTTCCCTCTCCCCTCCACAAGGTTGTGTGTGTTTGTTGGTCCTCAGGGAGACATAGTTTTGGGTATGCCCACAATCTTCCTAGGATGACTGTTATTACTGGTAAGGCTCTCTTCCACTCTTTCAGTGACTACTACACTGATTGCTGGCTGATTCTTCTGTTGTTTACAACAGTGCACTGGAGCATAAATTCTGCTACAAACTAATCCTAATCAAATTGTGGTTCCTTTGAAGAAATGTTCCTGTGTTCAGTGTTTTTGCTATTTGTTCTGACCATAGGAAGGCTCCTCCTAGCTGTCCCTTTTCCTCATTTTTTTTTTTCTTGCAAACTAGCCACCAACTCCTCCAATCTAGGTTGTATCTTCAGTAGATCTACAATTCTCCCAGTTTCCTTCACCACAACTCATGCTGTTAAACTCCTCCCCTCTCTGTAGCAGTGAGGCTAGTTCCTTTGGGAAGAGATTAGGAACTATCTGTTTTATGGCCTGCTTTTCCACCAGGCAGAATTTCTGAGCCAGGGCTCTGGAGATGAGGGTGAGGACAGTGGCTAGCTTCTCTCTGAGTGGTACTCCCACTTGAGCTGAGCACTGGGTGAGTGGAGGGGGCCTGTAGCATGAGGAGGTCTTGGCTTTCCTCTCCTGGCATGGAACCACTGCCCCACTAGCCAGTGGAATGACTTTTCAGTATGCTGCCTCCAAGATGGAGCCTTGGCTGATATCATAACCTTTTAGGTGTGAGAAATATGGAAGCCAAATAAACCATTTTATTTAAAACTATGGCTCTTATTTACAAATAAAAACAGTAAATAAAAAGCTTTTAGATTTTTTTAAGTATTTCTTTACAAAATAAGAATGCCCCTTTCAAACAGGATGTAAGGGAAATTAATAGTAAATCTAGGGTTTGGGGTAAACTGTCATAGTTCTGGCTAACCAAAATTGTATAATTGTGTCTGTCGAATGCCTTCTGTGTGTCAGGCACTATTGGGTTTGGGTTATATTACTGAACGTGTCAGAAAAATCCCTACTTGAGGGGAGGAAAGGAGATAGCCCAAAACAAAGCAAAACAAAAAAACAAGCAGTAAGCTTATGAATAATAAATGTTTTTTTAAGCTTTTTTTTTTTTTTTTTTAAATAATCTTAGGTTTACAACAAATCTGAGGCACAGTACACAGAGTTCCTCTATGCTCCCTACTATGAGCAACTTACATTACCACAGAATATAATACTCTAAACCCTCAAATTGCCTTTGATCCAGTACTATTCACTCATCTTCAAACCTTATTTGAATTTCACCAGTTGTTCCACTAATGTCCTTCTGTTCTAGGATCCAGTCCAGGGTCCCACATTGCATTTAGTTGCTATGTTTTCTAGTCTCCTCCATTATGGGAAATTTCCTTAATATTTTCCCTTATGTTCTTGGCACTCTTGAAGCCTTTGGCCAGTTACTTTGTAGAATGTCCCTAAATTTGAATTTGTCTGATGATTTCTCATGATTAGATGGAGGTAATGCATTTTTGGCACGAATACCACAGAAATGACATTGTGTCCTCAGTGCACCATATCACCAGGTTCGTGATGCCGAAGTGTGTTACCAGTGGTTATGAGAACTGGGATCACTTGGTTAAACTGGTATCTGCCTGGCTTCCCCACTCTAAAGCTACTATGTTTTTCTTTGTAATTAATAAGCATTTTGTGGAGGCTTCTTTATTTTTTTTTAAATTTATTTTTATTAACATATAATGTATTATTTGCCCCAGGGGTACATGTCTGTGAATCATCAGGCTTACACGTTTCACAGCACTTACCATAGCACATACCCTCCCCAATGTCCATAACCCAGCCACCCTATCCCTACCCCCCAACCTCCCAGCCACCCTTAGGCCATTTCATGAGTTTAGGAGTCTCTTATGGTTTGTCTCCTTCCCCATCCCATCTTGTTTCATTTCTCTCCCCCACCCCCCCCACAACCCCCTACCCTGCCTATCAAATTCTTCATATCAGAGAGATCATGTGATAATTGTCTTTCTCTGACTGACTTATTTCGCTTAGCATA
>CM053610.1:50413901-50427107 GCA_028646535.1 Procyon lotor
TCCTGTCTCACATTGAGGTCTTTGATCCATTTTGAGTCTATTTTTGTGTGCGATGTAAGGGAATGGTCCAGTTTCATTCTTCTGCATGTGGCTGTCCAGTTTTCCCAACACCATTTGTTGAAGAGACTGTCTTTTTTCCACTGGATATTCTTTCCTGCCTTGTCGAAGATCAGTTGACCATAGAGTTGGGGGTCCATTTCTGGGCTCTCTTTCTGTTGCATTGATCTATGTGTCTGTTTTTGTGCCAGTACCACACTGTCTTGATGATTACAGCTTTGTAATAGAGCTTGAAGTCTGGAATTGTGATATGAAGCCTTCTTTAAAATTAAGCGGATATCCTGTTTCTCCTCATACTCTTGCCCACAAATTTTAACATGCATTGATTATTGTTGTCTGCAACAATTTATTACTGTGGTGTTTGCTAAATGTGATTTTTCCATTTCTGCCATTTCTTCTACATTTAGTAATTGGAACTCTGATGAAAGGAAGAGATGCTCTTCTTCCTGCTTTCTTTCTCATTTCTTGACAGGAGTACGGACTCAAAGGTATTTATTTTGTTCTGTGGGTTACTCTATTACCCTTAATGATTTTGGTGTTTAAATTGTCCCAGAGGTAGCCATTGGGAGCTTCTTCATGTTGGCTCCTGTGCCTTCAGCATGCCCCTCTCATATTTTTCAAATTTATTGAGGTGGTAATTCACATAACATAAAACATAAAATATATTAAAGGGAACAATTCAGTGGCATTTAGCACGTTCACAGGGTTGTACGGCCAGTGCCTTGATCTAGTTCTCATTCACTTCTTGAGCCATTTTTGATTTTTCTGGTGTGTGACATGCTTCAGGTTCATCTTGTATCTTCTCTGCCCCAGTCCCGGAAGTAGCTCTCTCTCCAAGGACCCTCCAGTCCCTTTAGAAAATGGAGCCTTGGTGTGCTCATTCCTGCCATGGCATCCCCGCTTAGCCTCTCAGTAGGCAGTGCAAGAAAGTATATGTGTGCATAAAAAAAAAAAAACAAAAACCACAAGTTCATACTGATCCCTCTCATTTTTCATTTTAATCCAGTACATCAGTATTCATTCTGGTTTCTGCTTTTTTTTTTTTTTTTTTTTGGTAACTTATCTCTTGTCTCCCACAGTTTAAAAAAAAAAAAAAAGGCTGTTAGTATCCCAATTTACTCAATTACAGTATATACACAGAGTAGTTCAGAATTGCTAACCAATATCCAGGTGAAAAATACATTTATTGGGGTACAATATCTGTGTACAGGTCTTTTTGTCTTAAAACTATATAGTGAGGGGCGCCTGGGTGGCTCAGTGGGTTAGAACCTCTGCCTTCTGCTCAGGTCATGATCTCAGGGTCCTGGGATCGAGCCCCGCATCGGGCTCTCTGCTCAGCAGGGAGCCTGCTTCCCCCTTCTCTCTGCCTGCCTCTCTGCCTACTTGTGATCTCTCTCCTCTCTGTCAAATAAATAAATAATAAAAAATCTTTTAAAAAAGTATATAGGGAAATCTTGTTTTCCAAAGTTACTTAGCTTATTTCTTAGTCACTTCTTTTTAGTTATCCCATTCAGTTATAATACACGTAAGTCCATATGTGAGCCCATTTATTAATGCTTGTATTCTATTTGGGCTCTCCTCCGTGTCCTGTTTATTGCCGTCATTTACATTTTGGATATGTGAGACATTATCTTGGTTCTGAGACTCAACTACAGGAAAAGACAGCCTAAAAGAAATGCCTCTGCTCATTCCTTCTATGCCATTTCCATTTCTCCCTTCTTTCTACCCAGTTTCCATCTCTTCCTTGCAGGTATTCAATCTCATTTTCTGTTCTGTTCTTTCTGTATTTCTTGTTGCACAAATTGAGCAGAGGCATGAACATTTCCTACATTTCTTTCTTAAGTGATGGGTAGCATACTATAGATACTCCTCTGTGCTTTGCTCTTCCCACTTAGCAATGTATCCTGGAAATTGCTTCATAGCAGTTTGTGGAGATCTTCCTTTTTTTTTAGCAACTTCATCCTCCATTGCATTGAATGTATCATAATTCATCCAACCACTCTCCTCTTTAGGGGCATTTAGGATTTTAATGCATTTATTCAGTATTTTAAGTACATATTTTCTGTCTGGCATTGTGCTGGGTCTTGAATGTCTTGAATAATGAAAATCTAGCTTATAGTTTTTTTTTTTTTTAAGTTTAATTTTAGCCTTAATTTTTTTCCAAAACAAGGGAAATCAAGGACTTAATGTTTTGGAAGAAAACCGTAGTTGCCATCTGTGATGTAAACATGAAAGTCTGGAGGTCGAGTTGATTTGATTACTGTTTAGGTTTAAATAATTTATTCAAGAAAAGATTTTGTCTGTCTTTTGCTGAAGTATATTTTATTTGCAAATTTAATATATAATTTTCAAAACCTGAAGATAAAAGGTAGAAGCTTTATTTTATATTTTATATTTATATTCGTATATATGTGTGTGTGTATGTGTGCGCGCGCGCCTGCACATGTATTTAATATATGTATATAAAAGGGGGAGAAGCAGAGGGAGTGGAAGAGAGAAAATCTTAAGCAGGCTCCATGCCCAATGCAGAGCCTGACACGGGGCTCACTCTCACAACCCTGAGATTATGACCTGAGCCCAAGTCAAGGGTCAGACGCTTAACTGAGTGAGCCACCCAGGTGCCCCTATTTATACCTTTTTAACAGGAAGCTAGAAAGTAAAGCAGTCATTATTATTTTTCCAATTTAAAAAGTAGTAAATATTCACATGCCAGACTTTTTACTCTCTCACAGTAGAGGTGATAGGATCTAGTTTTCTAGGCAGGGGGACCCTGAGCTGGCCTATGTATCTTCATTTCAACAGGTTTCGATACTTACTGTCTTCAGAGCAATTTTATTTCTTCAAGTAAATGTTTCAGTTGAAGTATAACATACATATGATCAGTGTACAGTAGTAGGAGTATAGCTCTAAGAATTGTCACCAAGTGGGCACCATCTGTGTAACAAACCCTCAAAAGAGAACAGTTTAGCGATATGTGTCTTGGGGTGTGTTGGTACTGGATTTTTTTGGTATTTGACCTAGAAGTTGCCCATGCAGCGTCTCTCAGAGTACTTCTCTGAAGGAAGCAAGTCTTGGATTTCAGTTGTATACTGCCATTTGCATTTAGCCTCTCTGCTTGCCCAGGATTTACTGCAGGCCGTGTTTGCCCATCTTGTACTAAGCTGTGGGAACGCCACGGGTGATTGAGATGCAAGACCTGCCATATGAGGGAAGTTACTTTCAGAGGCCCTACCAGAACTCTGAATAAATACTGTTCTTTCTGCTCTCATAGAGAGGTGGACACAGTGCTGTGATGGCATCAGGGTAAAAACAGTTCATTCTGATAAGGGGGTCCTAGAAAAGCTCTTTAGAAGAAGGGACATGTGAGCTGGTCTGAAGGATAGAGAGGAATCTGATAGGAGAAAGGTACTGGAAGGAAGATAAGGAAGGAAGGTAGGGTAGGGTAGATAAGGAAGAGGGTAGATACTGGGTTGAACCACGGTGCGTACAAGTGGCAGAAGACTTGAATGGCAGTAGCATTTGACCTGAGTGACCACAAGTGTTGACCTCATGCATAAAGGGTGGAAGGAAAGTGGGAATAGACTGGGGGAATCAGAAGGGTCTAGGGACTGGCAGCCTCTGTTAGATCAGAAGCACGTATGATGGCAAGAAGGAGGTGAGAGGTGTGAAGAGCTCGGCAAGAGTGCATGATGAAGAGGGTCATCGTCTTAGGACTTTGTCCTGGATTTTACTTCCAATAAGATACCTTATTTCTTTAGACTCGGGTACATTTTTTGGGTAGATGACAACATGGCACTTAGCATGTGAGTGCACCCATCTCTTCTCTCATAGTTTTGTTTTCAAGTACAGCTGTTTATTTTTAAAGATTTTATTTGAAAGCGAGAGCGAGGGAATGAGAGAGTGTGGGTGTACACGCTCGAGCAGGGTGAGAGGCAGGGGGAGAAGCAGACTCCCCTCTGAGCAGGGAGCCCGCCGCAGGACTCGATCCCAGGATCCTAGGATCATTAACTGAGCTGAATGCAGACGCTTAACCACCTGAGCCACCCAGGTGCCCCAGGATAGCTGTTGCGTTTGAGTTTCAAACACCTCAGTCGGACAAACTAGTACAAATACTGCAAAACTTACACCCATATTTATATTTAAGCTTTTCTAAACTATCAATGCCATGGGCTTCATGAGGTTATGGAATTCTTATTTTTATACCTTTCTGAGGTTTTAGAAATCTCATGAGCCTGGGGGGAAAAGAAGTGAATGTCTGCCGAGACCACTCATGCTAAACATGGTCAGGGTTCTTGACGGAGTCTTGGGTGGGGTAGGGGACCCGGTTGCTTCTCCCAAGATGATTTAAATCTGTGCTACTCATTATCTAGTTGGGTCCTTTTCTGCGATTAAACCTAACTTCTTAGGTTAATAAGGCCATTTAAGCTCCTTTTGCTAATAGAGATTTTTGTGTTTTTCTCTGCTGGTATTTCCATGCCGGTATTTCCCCTCTGGAATAGGATGCTTAATTGTCCTCTTGTCATTACCCTGACCTAGTAGAGATATTGCAAACTTAAGCAAGCCTTACTAGAATCTTGTGGTTAGAAGGCCACCTTGAGTTTTCTTCCTCTAAGATAAGGGATTGGTCTAAGAGTTTCATCATTTTAGGACAGATCATGGAATATTTTCTTTTTTTTGTTTAACCACATTTCTTTGTGTGACCATTACTCTGATCATTTTCCACCACCCCCTTGTTCTTGTTACATTTCTTAATTTTTTCCAAAGTTCTGAGCTTGCATAGAACCCCTCCCCACCCATTTCTTGGCAGACAGAGATACAACTTTATGTCTGTCCTTCATAAGCAGACCTTATTAGAGGAAACAAATATTCAAGTATATTGACAGTCTTCTGCTTGTTTAAAGTAACAGAAAATTAACCACGTCTCATTCTTCATCTTTTTCACCTTTCAGCCTATTTTTGACTATTTTATTTTTCTCCTTTTTATTACTATTTACAGAATAAGTTTAGAGCCACTAAATGTAATTTTTTTCTTCAAATGCCCATGTAGTCACAAGTTGTCTACTGGAGATTCTTTTAGGCTGTTTTCTTTATCTCTTTAGGACTTTCCCTGGCATGTTTGAAAGCATCCTTGCTTTGCTATCCTAGTTGCACACTCATAGTCACATCCTAATTTTCCATCATTAGCAGATGTGGCATTGGTTTGCCTTAAGAGTCCTAGTTCCTTTCAGAAGGAATTGCATTAGAGACCAAAATTTGGTGCCCGTAAGACTTAATGATGGACAAAAATGTTGCTCTTGTTTGTAGGAAATGGTCATTGGTTGGTTTTTCTGATTTAACTGATCACATTGTCATGTCCTACTTTCCCTTCTGTGTGAGGTTTCATCGATCACTACAACTTTGCTGTATGTTGATGACCTCCAGTTCTCTCTAAAGAGGAGTTCCAATAGGATTAGAGTTTTGCAGGGAAACTCAGCGATCTGGGACTTGTTACTTAGATTGTGTAAAGTTACACAGGATAAGCGTTTGCCTGCTGGTGTATCTTTCTTCACTGTGCAAACAGGCAGTAGTTTCTTGAATTTACCTCTTTGTGAGTCCTGGCAAGCCTCTGTGCACAGAAACTTCTGTTGGCACCTGGATTGCTATTTCGGAGTACCAAAAATTAAGAAAAAAAAAAAATTTATTCACAAATCCTGTATATGAGTTACGGGAAAAAAAAAGATAAATGTTCCAGGAAATATCATAAACCTAAACTGTTATGTCTGGTGGCTTGTTGTCATGATGGACTTTTCCCGGGTACCTTGTTTTTTCATTATGTCCCTGGAGGTTAAGCTTAAAAAGTTGACCTTCTTAAAAAAAAAAAAAAAAAAAAAAAGTTGACCTTCAAGACTTGTGGTGTCAAGTTTCCTATTTGTCATTGCCTATCATAATTTGCATTTATCTCAGATTGTCTCTTTTGTAGCTCTATACCACTTCCTCAAATGTCTTAACCATTCATATTTCCCCCTTTTTCCTTTTTTTTTTTTTAAAGATTTTATTTGACAGAGAGGAGAGAGATCACAAGTTGGGGGGGGAGGGGAAGCAGGCTGCCCACTGAGCAGAGAGCCCGATGCGGGGCTTGATCCCCGGGCCCTGAGATCATAACCTGAGCTGAAGGCAGAGGCTTTAACCCACTGAGCCACCCAGGCGCCCCCCCTTTTATTTTTAATCAGTGGTAAGGTCCTGTTTGTTTGCAAATGACTTTGCAGAAAAATAATAAGACTGATTAGAACTCTGTTATTACTGTATACTGCTGTCATTTCAGGAGAAATGTGTAGTTTCATGACCAAACATAAACATATGGTTGGTACTTGGGAACAATGAAGAATACCATTTGTTGGCCATGTTTACGTCCATGGTCTCATTTAGTTCTCACAGCAGCTTGAGGGAAGTAAGTGAGTATTAAATCCCTATTTCAGGAACATCTGGGTGGCTCAGTCAGTTAAACATCTGCCTTTGGCTTAGGTCATGATCCCAGAGTCCTGGGATTGAGTCCCGCATCAGGCTTCTTGTTAAGCAGGAAGCCTGCTTCTCCTTCTGCCTGCCACTCCCCCGTCTGTGCTGGCTTGCTCTCTCTGACCAAAAAAAAAAAAAAAAAAAAAAAAAATCTTAAAAAAAAAAAATCCCTATTTGACATGGAGACGCTCAGGCAACCAGTAAATTATTTAATCCCACTCCATTACATGACTGGAGAATGACAGAATATAAGATGTGAGGCCAGGTGTATCTGATGCCATGACTGGTACCATTGGAAGCAGATCTTAGAGGCAGAATGCCCACTACCTCCTGTGCAGAAGACTGTGTTACCTAAATGGAGTCTCCGTGGGAGCTTTGGCAAGTCTTATTTTGTTGATCCCCTAATGGGACTTTTTCATGTGCTTTTTCTAAAACAGTATTTCCTTTGCTAGTATTTAATCGTATTCTAGCCCAATTTGTTGATGTATTTATTTTTTTAAAGTATGAGGTTTCAGTTTTCAGTAAAGTCCGTAGAAATCCATTTTACCTTGATTATTTTTAGATTAAAAAGTTAGTTCACCCTGCCACTAGTTAAAGGATACTTAAGTCATCAAATATCTGTTGTATACTCTAGCAAAGTTACCTTTAAATTGAAATGTCTATATTATTGGTTGCCGGTATTTCTGGAAGAAGTCTATGTTAACTTGAGTCCTGATGGATTTTTGTTTTCTTGTTGAATACAGCTGTTAAATTCCTAAGCACTAATATTCTATATATTTCTGAGCCCCCTCCAAAAAAATTATGCCGTTCTAAACTATTACACACATTTTGCTACAAAGACATTTTAACAGCTTTGGATGCAGAGAAAGGCACTTCTAAATCTGGTGGCTTTGGTTAAAATAAAACACATTATCAATGACTATCACAAGTTTGGTATATTATGAATGTGAAAATCAGACCATTGTCAGTTGTGCTCACTGAAATAACCTTGACATTCAATATATCATAGATGAAGGCATAGGCTTGACTACTATATATTTTGATCTATAATAGAGTTAATTAGGGTAAACCTAAGGCAACATTTTTATTTGTAGTTAGAAAATGTAGGTTTGCAATGTGGACTTAAGTTACTTTGAAACCATTTTCTAGGAGTGAGTCCTATTGAGGGTCAGATACAACATCAAATGTGTAGAATTTTTGACTTGTAACAGATTTTTTTTTTTTTTTTTACTATTGGGAAGTCATAGAGAAGATCCAGAAAGAGCTCCAGAGATTGCAAATGACTAAAGTCATTGCAGAGTGTTACTCTGGAATTAATAGGATTTGATCTCCTTCCAGAAGTGAAAGGTAGGGTGGGTGTAGAGGTTATTAAACTCTTAGGATGCTGTTCACGATTTTCTTTTTCTGAGAAATAATGACAGTGTTACCGTTTGGGAGAAATGAGTCTAGAGACCTTGGTTCCCTTATAGCTTTCTCCTTGATTTTGGAAAAGGAGCTCTGTGGAGGCTTTTTTTGTTTATGTTTTTAATTTTAATTTTCATTCTACTGGTAATGATCACGGGGCAATTTTAAAGATTGGGGAAGATGCTACAGGGCAAAATGCAGGCTAACAGGGTTAGGGTTTTGTTTTTGTTTTTAAAGGAAAAGAACGTGGGTATTGCTAATTGCAGAGCTTGGCATTTGTGGTGACACATTTCATGACCATGAATGCTTATTTATTTATTTTAGATTTTTTTTAAAAAAGATATATTTATTTTAGAAAGAGAGCAGGAGTGAGTGGGGGAAGAGGGGCAGAGAGAGAGAGAATCCTGAAGCAGACTCCCCACTGAGTGCAGAGCACAATGGGGGTCTCTATCCCAGGACCCTGAGATCATGTCCTGAGACATGATCAAGAATCGCCCTCCCAACTGACTGAGCCACCCAGGCTCCCTACCATGAATACTTTATAAGAAGAAGCAGTGATTGCTAGTAGCCAGCAAAAATGAACCAGCATTTAGCCTAGATCATGAACTTCTTTTTTTCTTTTTTTAAGATCTATTTATTTATTTATTTGAGAGAGAGAAAGAGAGTTCGAACACGGGTCCATGCCTGAGTAGGGGGAAGGGTAGAGAGAGAGAGAGAATCTCAAGCAGACTCCCTGTGGAGCATGAGGTGGGCTCAATCTCATGACCCTGAGATCATGACCTGAGCCGAAACCAAGAGTCAGATGCTTAGCCGACTGAGCCACCCTAGGTGCCCCTGTTTGTGTATTCTTCTAATCCATTTTTTATACATGGATTTATGTCTGTCAATCCCATAATTGTATGTGTATGCATGTCTGTATATGTGTGTGTTTTAAAATGTTTACACAGATACCATTATGCTATATATGTAATAGTATCATGCAAGCATCATTCTGTATGCGTAAAAACATCTTGGTTTTTTTACTCACATTATTTTATGGTTTCAGGGGGCACACCCTGGAAATCCCTACTCCATCATTTTCACACCATAGCCGCTTTCCATACCTTTCTGTTCTCTATCTCCTAGCAACATTCTGGTCCAAGTTCTTCTAAACTAGATATATAACATTTTCATCCTTGTTCCTTCAGAAGTTTGTCTTTAAGAGTTTAGGGTCATGGCATGGCAGATGGGACTCTTTTGTCCCTACATACATGCTAGATAATGGTTAGGACATGACTTCAAAATCTCTGTTAGAACCAGTCTCTTCAACATCCACGTTGTAGTTCTCATTTTCAATGTTTGGGTACACTTGGTTCTTGGTATCTAGTAATGAGAATGTTATTGTTAGTTGACTTTCATTAAATTCAGACTATTCCATGATCGCATCATTAGTTGTGTGACTATAGATAATAGTTCATTGGACATTACTTATTTCCCCTGCAGTTAGAGTGATGTTGTGTCCGACGTGGGGCACTTGAGAGAAAGGAAGTGCTAATAGCAGTTACGCTGGGGTAATAGTTGTAAGTTGGAACAGTCCTGAGCAAAGATAAACATGTAGTCCCCCTTTTAGTGAAGTGAAAGACCGTGGTAGTGATTGGCCACGTTTGGGCAAAACCGGGAAACTGATTCAGTTGTGCTGGGAAGTGACATTCAGTGATCTAGAACCATCTTTCAGAATCATTGTGAGCCTGCCTACCTGAGACACAATGCACGACCCAGTGCATTCATCAAATAATGTGGAACAGGCACAGGATTGCAATCAATGCCTTTAAGAAGGGAGTATAAACAGTGAGGAGAGGGGAAACATTTCCTGAGGTGGTATCGAGCATTTGGTGAAGCAGCAATGAAAGGAAGTTATCTTTTAGTGTGCTGATTAAGATCTAGAAGGTTAATAAGCCCTCTTCTCAAGGGAGATGAGTTTTGCCTTTTCTGAACCAATTGGATACAAGGAGTGAAGAAAACCTGGGCTTCCTTATCAGAAAACTAAGAGGAGAGATAAAATAGAAATAAGACACTCTAAGTTGTCCTCTTTTCACCTTCCTTAAAGAAAGTTTCTCCTTGCAGGTGCACTGTGTTTCTCTGTTCTTTTTGGTGGACTGTCTAGAAGTTAATATGCTAAACTGTCTTTGTGCTTCAACTGCTCCGGTGGTGAATTAGATCTTGAGGGAAAGATACTAATCTTATTAGTTAATAGGCTATTAGGGGTTTATGGGCATAATGCTAGTAGATTTGTAAGTAGCTTTCTTCATACCGCTCCTTTCCCTCTCTTTAGCTTCGTTAAGTCACTCATTTACCTAGTGTTTATTGAGCATATAGAAGGTTGTGTTCCACTGGGCACCAGCAATACAGTGGTGAGCAAGATAGGCTCTGTGACAGCAAGAATATCACCTATTTATAGAGATGATAAGGGCATGGGGAGGGAGTTACCCAGTAATATTTGAGCAACTGAGCAGGCTAGATTTTTTAAAGATTATTTATTTATTTATTTATTTGACAGAGAGATCACACAAGTAGGCAGAGAGGCAGACAGAATAGAGAGAGGGGGAAGCCGGCTCCCCGCTGAGCAGAGAGCTCTACAGGGTGCTCAATCCCAGGACCCTGAGGATGATGATCTGAGCCGAAGGCAGAGAGGCTTTAACCCACTGAGCTACCCAGGCGCCCCAGGCTAGATTATTTTGAAAAGCAATGAATACTGAAGGTTAGACAGACTAATGGGAGAATGCCGGAGAGGTGGGAGTGAGGTCTAATACAGGTAGTCAGAGAAGGCCTTTCTGAGGAGGTGACAGTTTAATTGAGGCCAGAGAAGTAGAGTAAAGAGGAGTCTTAGCAGTAGGAGTAGCAGGTACGAAAGTGCTGAAGTAAGAAGCAGCTTGGCATTGGGGAACCTGGGTGGGCTCAGTTGGTTAAGTGTCTGCCTTCAGCTCAGGTCTTGATCCCAGGGTCCTGGGACCGGGCTCTTTGCTTAGCAGGAAGGAGCCTGCTTCTCTCTCTCCCCCTACCTGCTGCTCCTTCTGCTTGTGCTCTTTCTCTGTCAAATAAATAAAATCTTCTAAAAAAAAAAAAAAAAAAGGAACGAGCTTGGCATGTTGAAAGAACACAAAGTGTAGGTAAAGCCCAGTAAAAGGGAGTGTGGGGCGGAGATGGGCATCAGGAGTTCTGTGATTAATTTGAGATGCTCGAGCGGGACACATCTTGGTATTACCGGCATACAGGTGAAATTTAAACTCACGGGAATGCATGAGAGAACTTCCAAGGTTGAGCCCGGTCAGACTCTATCTCTGAGGTCAAGTGGAGGAGAAGCAGGAAGAATGTTAGGAAACTGTGGCACCAAAGAAATCAATGGAGCCAAGTGTTTCAAGAAGGGGAGAAGCAGTCAGTCGTGTGGAATGCTGCTGAGAGGTTGTGCGAGACGAGGACAGACCAATTTTGTGTACAGCTCTCCTTTCTAATCCTGGCATCTCTGTGCTCTCCAGGATTTAGCTCGTCTTCATCTCCTACGTTATCACCATCCTGAGCACCTGATGTGAACCCAAAAGTGGGGCTTGCTTTTTACTTCTGCAAATGTTCCTCTCCTCACCCTTTCTGCCACAGCCGTGCCTGTCCTACAGATTCTAGCTTAAATGCCTTAGCACTCCTGTGATCTCTAGCTCTCCTTTTGACCCTTCCTGGCACCTCCTTTCCAGCATTTCACCTGCGCTCAGTGATGGCCACGAACTGGTGTTGGAAGTCAGGACAGAAGTACCCTCAGCCTCCCGCCAGTATTTCCTCTCCACTCTCTCTCTCTCCAACTCTGTTCCCTGAGTTCTATAATCATGACTCTTCCATGGTTCTTCCTCCTTGTATTCTTATTACACAGCATGGATCGTCTGGTTCTGTTTTCTAGGCTCACCATTTGTTTGGGTATTTTGTGCATTTAAATTAAATATCAGTTTTGTGAAAGTGTAATATGCTGGTAGTTAAAAAATATTGGATGACACTGAAAGGGTGTATGGAAAGAACGGTGTCCAGCTTAATTTCTCTATACTCTTCTAGTCTCAGTTCCTGGAAGGAGCCATTTTTAGTTCTTTTGGCTGTTCTTACTTCCAGATTTATAAATTCCATATATCTGTTCTTTCTTTCTTTTTTTTTTTTTTAATTTTAGATATCATCTGTGGACTTCTTATTATTGGACGAACTTTTAGCTCTTATTCCCTTTTTCGTTCTCATTCTTCTAGTATGGTTAGATGGCAATTTTTAGCTAAATCATGACTCCATATTTACATTATTGGGACCAAGTAAATATATCTTACTTTTTAGCCAACTATTGGACCTTTCCTTCATTGTACAACTTTGTTTTTCCTAGTGTTAATAATTATCTCATTTCTTCTTTTGTATAATTTTCTGCATGTCTATTTTTTCCAGTTGATTGTCTATGCTGTATGTCCACTCTATTGGTTCTCTCTAGATGCTTTCCTATGCCAGATAACCTGTTTTATTTTCTTTCTAGTTAGTCTCTTCCTGAAACTCTGTCCTTTATTATCCTGGGAGTTCCCTTTGCCTCCCTTTTGAGCTTCCATGTTCAGATCCTGAGTTTTTCTCAACTTTTTCCTTTGGTTTGCTGGAGCACCTTCTCTAGTACTTCCTGAATAGTTACATGCTTTCGGATATTTTTAAATTCTAGTTTCACACTAAATTGATGGCTGGGTAAAGGATTTTAATTTGAAAAATATGTTTCCTTTGAATTTTTTTTTTTTTAAGATTTTATTTATTTATTTGACAGAGAGAAATAGAGATCACAAGTAGGCGGAGAGAGAGGAGGAAGCAGGCTCCCCCTGAACAGAGAGCCTGATGTGGGGCTCGATCCCAGGACCCTGAGATCATGACCTGAGCGGAAGGCAGAGGCTTAGCCCACTGAGCCACCCAGGCACCCTTCCCTTTGAATTTTTAAGACATGCCTGTTTGTATTGTAGCAGCCAGTGTGGTTATCGAGATGAGTCCTGTTGTTTTTTGTATGTTACCTGTTTGCCCTTCCCCTTTAGAAACTTGAAAATTTTATATTCCTTTTTTTGGTCTCCCTCTTTCCCCGCTTTCCTCCACCCTCCTCCCCTTTTCTTTATTGTACAGGCTAGAAACTCCAGTGCAACATTGAATAAAAGTGACATGAATGGGGGCTCCTGGGTGGTTCAGTTAGGCATCTGAATCTTGATTGCAGCTCAGGTCTTGATCATGGAGGTT
>CM053610.1:50436338-50488488 GCA_028646535.1 Procyon lotor
ATCCCAGGACCCTGAGATTATGACCTGAGCCGAAGGCAGAGGCTTTAACCCACTGAGCCACCCGGGTGCCCCCATTTTCTGATTTATTAATTGTGAAATATTTTTCTGCTAATTTCCTTTTTGCCATTGTGGTTCCAAGAAGGAAAAATCCTAAATTCTCAATTATTTCCAGTGAGACAAAAGACAGGAAAATTAATGTCTCTAGGCAAGTGGACTGCTTATGTCAGTTGGAGAAAAAAGTCCTCAGTAATTTAAAGCAAACACAGGAGAGAGGGTGGGGCTATTGCAAGGTAGATGGGCGGCGGGGGGTGGGGGGTGGTGGGGGGGTGGGTAGTGTGGATAATATGCAAGAAGAAAAAGGTGAGAGGTGTGAAGTTCTGGATGAAAATGAGAAGTCCAGAAAGAAATAGAAGAATTTGAAAAGGGTTTTGCAGAAGAGTAATAGGAGAATAAAGTAGAAAATAAGAAACAAGAGGAAAGTAAAGAGAGAAGGAAGAAGAAATAGATCATAAAAGGAATAACCAGATCTAGTGAGGGAGATACAGAAAGAGTACATGATGTTTGTTGGTAGGGTTAATCCATAGTGTAGGATTGGCTAATGGTCAGTATTCTGCTTTTTAAATAAAGATGATTCTAATGTAGAATGCAATGCTCTGTCTTGAGCGATTCTTCATGGGAAAATACATGCCATTATATCCTTTAGAATACAATTTTTCCTTTAGGAACAAAGCCCTTCTTTGGAAAAATGTCTGCTATAAGTTTAAGTACTCAAGAAAAAGAGTTCATGACTAAAAAAAAATAGTTCATAACTGTCTGATAATTTTTACTCCAAGCTCCTTATAGCTTGTTGAATTTTTAAAAATCAGGTTTAATAAAATCATTGTTGATATATTTTGAAAGTAAAGAATGGTTATAAACATATAGCTAAGTATAGTCTAGTAAGCATTATCCTAAGTTATGCAATTTATTGTTTTTCTGTCCCATTTCACTATGATTTTTTTTTTAAAGATTTTATTTATTTATTCAACAGAGAGAGAGATCACAAGTAGGGAGAGAGGCAGGCAGAGAGTGGGGGGGAAGCAGGCTCCCCACTGGGCAGAGAGCCCGATGTGGGGCTCGATCCCAGGACCCCGAGATCATGACCTGAGCCGAAGGCAGAGGCTTCAACCCACTGAGCCATCCAGGCGCCCCCATTTCACTATGATAATGGAAATTGAGACTTTAGGATAATTGCTAAAAAGAGATTTCCCTGTCCTCAGAGAAATCAAAGAAAATTATTTGCAGCTATTTAGATTAAGAAAATATTTCTAGAGTCTGTTGTAACCGATATATGCAGCATCATTTGATTATCTTAAGGGATTGTGCTTTATAAGGTCAGTGGATAGATTTTAACTTATTAAACCTCTACCTGGAAGTCTGTTTTGAATGACATTGTTAATGATTATATTACTTAGGGGACAACTTGCAAATAGTGATTTTATTCCAGAAACCTTTTCAACCGTGGCTTATGTGGTACTCATTCACTAGTTAGGATTTTGTTTTGTAAGGATAGTGAAAACATTATGTAAGGGAACAAAGGAATTTTATTCATTGTTTTATTTTAAGCACAGTATATGATTCTGTATATCTGTGAGCCCCATTACCTTTCAGGTTTAGAAAGGTGCCGGGCTTTTCTAATCCATGCTTGTATGGTGGATCCTGAGTGGAATATTCCCGAAACAGGGAATGATTTTGGTAATTCTACATAATTCTTAAAAGGACTTTGGAAATGGGACGCCTGGGTGGCTCAGTTGGTTGAGCAGCTGCCTTCGGCTCAGGTCATGATCCCAGGGTCCTAGGATCGAGTCCCACATTGGGCTCCTTGCTCAGCGGGGAGCCGGCTTCTCCCTCTGCCTCCGCCTGCCACTCTCTGCCTCTGCTTGTGCACTCTCTCTTTCTGACAAATAAATAAATAAAATCTTTAAAAAAAAAAAAGAGGACCTTGGAAATAGGTGTCCACTGGATATTTTGAAATCCCTCTGTGCCCCAAGTGTAATCTTGAGGATTATGTCCAGAACATTATGTCCCTAGATCCTTTAACATGTAAGCCAGAGAAAGGAAAAGCAGCTAGTAGATAGTAAATTAGAGCTATACAAATTTCCAGGCTGCTTGAATCTAGATCTGCTTTGAGGTCAGTATTGGTTACCTTAGTGCTGCTGAGTAGATGTCTAAGCGTCATCTTGGAGCTTGTTTGAAAAAAATTTTTTAAGAGGGGTGGGGCAGCAGCAGAGGGAGAAAGAGAATCTTACACAGGCGCCACACCCAGCATGGAGCCTGACATGGGGCTCGACATCACAACCCTGAGATCGTCACCTGACCCAAAGAGTCAGACCCTTTAACCAACTGAGCCACCCAGGTTGCCCCGCTTGCTCAAAATTCTTAAGCACCATGTCATACCTACTGAATCAAAATCTCTGAAGGTAGGGTCCAGAATTTTTTTTCTTTTAAGATTTTATTTATTTATATGACGGAGAGGAGAGAGATCACAAGTAGGCAGAGAGGCAGAGAGAGAGGGTGGGGAAGCAGGCTCCCTGCTGAGCAGAGAGCCTGATGCGGGGGCTTGATCCCAGGACCCTGAGATCATGACCTGAGCCGAAGGCAGAGGCTTTAACCCACTGAGCCACCCAGGTGCCCCCAGAATTTTGTTTTAACAATCTCTTCCAGGTGGTTCTTAGGCACGGGAACATTAGAGAATGAGATACCTCATCTTGTTTGTAACTTTTAGCTATATCTGTTGTAATTAGAATTGTCTGCTCAAATTCCATTCAACCTATGTCATTTGGACTCCTGATCGCTTGTCTTTTGGCTTTTCTAGACTAGTTCTTCTAAACCCTTTCTGAATCCACCTCTTTTATTTTTTTTAAGAGATTTTTAAATGAGAAACTGCCCATAATTTCATCTGGGCCTTCTTTTTTTTTAAAAAAATGGTTATCTAAGAATGTTGAATGTGAAGTGAAAGGTTTTTCAAAGGCAATGACTTCCTGAAAAGTAAAGCTTATTAAATTGTGGAATCTATTTCTAAGGGAGCTCCTTACTCTAATCACCCTAATATATATATATTTTTAGATATTTATCTGTGTGAAATAGTTTGTTGTAGTACTAAAGGACAGAGGGATGGACCAAGTTATTTATCAACATTCTTCCTAGTGTCAGAATTTTAGTTTAATATATTTTAAAATAAAATTTAAAATTGGGTTTAATTTTTGGTAATTTTAATTTTAACATAAAAAGCCAATTGTTAATGCTAGCTCATAGAATTCAGTGGTATCCCCCACATCTTACTAATAAAGAGGTACTATTGTTTGAAAAATGAAGTTTTTGTTCTGTTTTTATATATTACGTATTGGGTATTAGTTTTTGTTTTTGTTAATTTTTCATCTATATTGTTCGCACATTTTTAAATTTAATTGAGTCGAAAAGTTTTATTTTTAAATCATTGAACCACATGAAATTGACATTTTTGTCAAAAATGATCAAATATCAGCAGTTTCATATGGGGCAACCTAGTAAGTCTTTGAGGAACTATAGGTACACTTTTCCCTGGAAAACTGACTTGATTATTTGCTTGGAAGGAATTAAAGTGGTTTCTTTGGAAATTTTGTACATTTCAGAGTCTTAGGTTCATGCAACATGATTTATACTTCATTGTCTCATCTGGATATATAATTTCCTACAATTAAAAAAGTTAGATTTGGTCTACAATAAAAACAAACAAAACTAGACATTTCCTAGTAAGATGATGGTATAAGAGTTCTTACATGGTTTCCTGCCAGTCCCCAGTAGAAACTGATTTAAATGATTAAAGAAAAGGAAAAATAAGAATTTCGTTACTAAGGTTGAGAACAGAGAATTGTCGAACATGTCATCACTAATTTGAAGGAATTTTGTCTCTCGTGCTAAAGTTTGAACTTCTGGGTTGATATATCACTCTCCCCAAGGGATCACTGTGATACTATGGGAAATATAGGTAGAGAAAATTCTCTGAGTCTCTAGTGAGCCCGTGTTTGGGTAGATGACGGAGAATTGCCTGCACTCCTAGGGGGGCCAGGGGGAAATCACATGTACCTCTTTTCTGTTGAGAGGAGCCAGCAGCGTTCTGTGGTATTCCTAGCAGGGCTTGCTCAGGGCTTTACCACACATACTCTAATTCATTGACCAGGCTTTCCAGATGGAGTATGGACTTGCTGTGATGTCTGGAGAGAACCATTTAATATGGAAATAGGGAGTTAGAAACGAAAGAGGGATGTGAGAGGTGGGAAGTGACCCATTCAGAGCTCTTTCATAGCTGTGGGCTTTGGGCTAACAGCAGCTGAAAGAAAATACTTAGGACTTTATCTTTCCAGCACTCCATGCGCCCAAGGGATCTTTTCAGGAGCGTGGCCAGGCCACCTCAAAGCAGGGCAGTGTTTTGGAATTAGGGCTGGGGGCATTTCTCTGCTGGTACTGGTTACTCTCCCTACTTGGTGAGGCTGGCCTCTGAGAAGGTGGTTTCAAAAAGTACCAAGAAAATGCACTGAAGGACAGAGACTGCCCTCAGGTCCATATCCCGCCTTCCCAATCAAGAGCTGCTAAAAGACCTAACCTGTATGCCATCTAGTCCTTACTTTTGGAAAACTTGGGTGGTGGTGGTGGTGGTGGTGGTGGTGGTGGTGGTTGCAAATGAAGAGTTACAAGGGCAGCACAAAATGACTTCATGCATTTCGCGTCTTGTGACTAGTGACTATTTTGCCTCTATCATCTATTTGTAGATAATTTATTTCTTTTCAGAACTAGTTGGGTATAAATTAGAGAAATCATGCCTTTTTACCCCCAATTTAATGTTTATTTCCTAGGAACAAGGAATTCTGCAAAGTACTTCAGTATGAGAATCAAATTTAGGAAATTTAACATTGGCTTAGTATCTCGTCTCTAGCCCGCATTCTGTTACTTTTTTCCCAGGAATGTTCTTTGTAGGGTTTAGCTTTTCTGGTCCAGGTTTCACCCCAGGACTGTGCTTTGCATTGAGTTCTCATGGCTCCTTCAGTCTCCATCTGTAGCAGTTTCTCAGGAGCCTTTTGTCTTTGATGACCTTGACTTTTTTTATAGTACGAGGTCTTTGTTTTGTACCTTGTCTCCCAGTTTGGATGCGTCTGATGTTTCCTTGAGATTAGATTCAGATTATGCATTTTTGGCAGGAGTGCCACAAGAGTGAGGCGTGTCCTCTGTGCCTCACATCAAGCAGGCACGTTATGTCCATTTTCTGGTTGCTGATGTGAACTTGGGTCACCTAAGCAAAGTATCTACCAGGCTTCTCCGTGGTGACATTAGCATATTTTTCCCTTTGTAAATAATGAGGACTTGGTAGAGAGATGCCCAGAGGTGATGTACAGAGCCTGTTGCTCAGCACACTCTCACCTGCTAGTCTTACCGTCCATTTTTGATTCTTGCCTGAATCAGTTATTTCTGTGATAGCTGCGAAATGGTGATTTTTTTTCCAACATTCATCATTGCTGCTACATTTATTAGTTGGCCTTCTGCTATAAAGAAACCCATCTCCCTCATCCGATACTATCAGTATTTGTTTTGTACTTAAATTTGTACCTAATTTGGGTCAGGAGCCCCTCAAGTACCATGCTGTGCCCCTTTGACAAGTCCTGTGTTGTCGTCGTCGTCGTTTTTTAAATAGCATTTTCTTACTTTCCACTCGATTGTTTCAGGTTCGTCTTAAGCTTATCCTCCAGAGACTTCTAAGTCTCTCTTGGGCAAGTGGTGTCAAGAAACCACAATCTTAGCACCACGTGAACAGTTCAGGAGAGGATTTTAACTTGCTGTAAAGAGGGAAGAACTGAAGGACCGTTCATTAGTGCTGGTTTATGGACACAGCCTGCTTGGTGTAATCGGCTCTTGTCCACAGTTTCTGGACCTGGCAGTCCACAGCGTTTTAATTTCTATAACCTTCCCGTGTGTTCTGATCTCAGAGCGAGTTCCCCTTTATTATATATTGATTTTTTTCCCCCTTCTTTACACACAGTCTCTCCTCTAGTTGAATTTTAGAATCACATGTAAAAAGTCGTATTCCAAAAAAGTTTCATTATTTTTTTTGAAAGGAATTGAGTTCATTATTTGACTTAGGGTAGAATTTATGTATGTATGTATGTATATATGTATTTATTTTTAGCAAGTTTGAGTGTTCTCACTTAGGATTAAGAGAGGATTTCATTTACTCTTAGAGGTGTCAGTGAGGGGTTTGTAGTTCTCATCACGTGAATCTTGGGCATCTCGTTACAATTGTTATAGTTTTTGTTAGAGTATAATTGTGGATAGTTTCGTGTTTGTGGATGGTATCTTTTTGACATTTCTTTATTTAGTGAGTTTATGCCTGTGGACAAGTGCCTAAACTATGGATGCATAATAATGAATTTTACTGGGCCACTACCCAGGTCGGTCATTACGGACCTTGATGGTTACCTCGAAGCTCCCTATATGCCTGACCTAATCACAGCCTGCTTTTTCCTTCCTTCCCTCCTAAAGCCAGCAAGTTAAGGGGAATTACAGTTGCTTACATGGCTGTCATTGTTCAGTATAGGGAAGAATGTCTGACAGTCGAGCTAAGCAGACTTTTTTTCCCTGCCACAAAATTCTGAAGAGATGTTTACTATGTGGGCTTTTGTGTAAGGGACAAGGAACAACCTAATTGCCTGTTTTTAAGACTAGCTTTATGAAACATGCAGATTTATTTTTTGTAAGTCTGTTTCTTATTGAGTCTCTCCTTGAATAAAGCCCAGATAATATTAAATAAAAGGTAGTCTTTCTAAAGTGTGTTTTGTTTAGATGTCAAAATAGTAACCTACCTAGCTTGAAACAGAAGTTGAAAACCATTGTTCGGGTATCTCTTAGTTTAATGAGGTTGTGGAAGTTACTCATGCAACTCCCAAAGCCCCAGCTTTCGAGATTGATGAGATTGATGAATGCTTTTCTTCTGCCATCTCTTAGATTTTGATGTCTGTTCTGTCCTTAGGCCTCTTCTCACTCTGCACCTCGTCTCTCTGAGTTGTCCGACACTGTTGTTTCAATGCCTACATTTATCCTCATAAAATCCACTTTTATTTCCCGGACCAGGATTTCCTGACCTGTGATTCTCTCAAATTAAAACAAATGACTTTTGATGGGGTTATCCCAGTTGATTTTACATCGGCCTGATAGAGTTTTTAGGAATCAGGAATTTGGCCAAAGTCTGGCTGAAGGGAAACCTTGGCAGAATAGGAAGTACAGAGGAAACGGCCTATGGAAAGAAATGATGATGCTACAAAAGATGTAATTTATTATTAGATATATGATCAGTTTCAATACTTCATCTCTTTCTCTTAATACAAATAAGGTCTTTATAGTTGTTTGAACCTTTTGAGAAATGTTAGTATTATGCTTGAAGTGTTAATTCTAAAAACTTTCGTCCTTTTATCCCTCTTTCCATTTCTTAAGTGCTAAGTAGAAAGTGCTTGCATTCGTACAGCTACGAAGAGCAACAGATGAACATAGGAGAAGGAAAGGAAAAATAAGATAAAAACAGGGAGGGAGACAAACCGTAAGAGACTCTTAACTCTAGGGAACAAACTGGGCGTTGCTGGAGGGGAGGTGGGTGGGGGGATGGGGTGACCGGGTGACGGGCATTAAGGAGGGCACGTGATGGAGTGAGTACTGGGTGTGATATGCACCTGATGAATCACTAAATTCTACCCCTGAAACTAATAAGACACTACATGTTTACAAACTGGAACTTGAATTTAAAAAAAAATTGAAAGTCTCAGGAAAAAAAATAATAAATTGCTTTCTAACGCTAAAAAAAAAAAAAAAAAAGCATTACGTTAGTGCTGGTTGCATTATATGTAAATATGTAACTGGTCGGGGTTCTTAATTTTCAGTTCTGTATCAATACATAAGTGAATATCTTTTTCTGGAAAAATAGGACTTTAAAAATTCTGATCTTATGGTTTTATGTTTTTTTTTAATATATTAAAAACTTGTGCTTTTGCTTCCAGAAAAACTGATTGCTTATCAACGAGAGTTTCTTGCCTTGAAAGAACGTCTTCGAATAGCTGAACATAGAATCTCTCAGCGCTCTTCTGAGTTAAACGCCATTGTACAGCAGTTCAAGCGTGTGGGAGCAGAAGCAAATGGAAGTAAGGATCCATTAAATAAATTTTCAGGTACAAATGATATTTTTAGTTTTAAAAAATTATGTTTTCAAAGGGTTACGTGTCATAGTTTACTTGAAAATCGTGTAAAGTGGCTTATCAGCCAGCATTTATTACTGTTTTCAGAGAGAAACATCACACAAAACTTCCCTATAATGGTAAATTATAAAACAATTGTTATTAATTGCTCAATTTTATGTTAAGAGAGTAATGTAATACTGATTTAGATTTCCGTTGGGTAAATTTCACCGACAATAGCAAAAAGCCAGATCTTTTAAAAAACATATTCCAAATGAGATTAAAATTTAAATTTGTGTCTTTACATGTTTATGTTGTGACTTGTATGGACCTCAGCTAGACTGTAGAGAACCTTTGAGCTATTTGAAGCTCTTAGTACTCTTATATCTGACTTACAAGAAAAAAAATAATGGTTTTTTATTTTTTGTTTTGTTTTTTAAAGATATTATTTATTTATTTGACAGAGAGAGATCACAAGTAGGCAGAGAGACAGGCAGAGAGAGAGGAGGGAAGCAGGCTCCCCGCTGAGCAGAGAGCCCGATGCGGGGCTCCATCCCAGGACCCCGAGATCATGACCTGAGCCGAAGGCAGAGGCTTTAACCCACTGAGCCACCCAGGTGTCCCTCCTCCCCCCAAAAATGATTTTATTACAGTGTGTACTTTTGAGGGTATCTGATCTGTTCCTTCTCTAGGAACTTGTGGTTAGAGGAAGATGAATGACAGTTATCCTGTCTCTGTTTCTGTTCTTTTCTTAATCTAATAATTAAATTGACATATGTATGTAATCATTGCCTCAAAATATATGTAATCTTTCAAGATTAATATGCTTTTTCATTTTGCAGCATCTTTTCCCATCCTTTATCATTCATTCCTCTTGTCTTAGATTCATTACCTGACCTTATTTTAAATTTTCATACTCCCTGTTTCCCTTCCTGATTGTGAAATGTGTTGTTATGGCACAGTAACATTTAAAATTATGGAATGGGATAGATAATAAAAAATAAGGCACCTATAAGCCTGCTGCCAATTGATTTCTGCTAACATTTTTTGTTTCCTTCTAGTCTTTTTTCCATTTAAGTTTTTCTTCAAAATTGTGATTGGGTGTTAGAGCCTCATTTTAACTTTTGAAATTAGGCTATTAGCATTGTACTATGTCATTGAATATTCTTCAAAAATGCCATTTTCAATGGCCATATGTCAGTTAACCGTATTACCATAATGTATTAAATATTTTCCTATTAGGCAAATAGGATTTTTTTGTATTGTTTTTTTCTCTCCAATTTATAATTCTGCGATGAACATCTTTGTGTATAAATTGATCACCTTTCTGATAGCCCTTAGGCTATTTCATTACGTTATGACTTCCTTGAAAATAAGAATCTATGTTTTGATGACTTGTTCATTTCTAAACACATGACACAGTGGGTGGGACAAAATAGATAATCATTAAGTATTTGTTGATTGCATAAAAGTGAAATTCCTAAAAGGGAAATTACTGACTAATAAGGCAAGCATATTTTAGAGTTTTCGATGCTCTTTGGAATAGCTGAAACATATATTAATATTATTATTGTGCTAAGTTAATAGGTTGAAATTGATGTCTTGTAATTTATAAGTGTTTCTTTACTTGTGAGATTAAATATAAGTCATTTACATTTCTTTTGTGAACTATTGGTTCTTGTTACCTTTTTAATGGTGTTTTCATATAGTTTTGCATGAAATCTTCAAGGCTTTAAGTCTTTACTGCTAACATTTGTATTTAAAAGGTTAAATTAAAATAGAGTTGGAACTGTAAAACAATATTGCCTACTAGACCGAGTTTTTATTTCATATTATGTTAAAGGATTCATTAACTCCTCCAAGAAAAATGGAAGAACTATTTGAAAGTTGGGATCTGTACAGAACATTCTCAAATTGTGTTGTTTAAACTATTGTACTTGTATTTAAAAAAAAAAAAAATCTTCCATGTGAAAATTCAGTAAAATAGAACAACATAAGGAAAGTGAAAGTTATTGTGGTGAATGTGCTTATTACATTTTTGTAAATGGGTAGCGTGTTTCAAGTGTGTTCTGCCAGGCCCGAGTTCTGAACTGAACCTTTGTAACAGCAAGCAATGAAAGCATTCCGCCTTCTCACAGTACTTTGGCTTCTTCAAAGTGCTATCAGCATTGGGACTCTGTGAGACTCTGGTTGCAGAAGTGTCTTTTTTCATTTTAAATGGAGATCTTATTCACCAAAGCATGAAATCAGGAAAGAAAATTCTTCAGTTCTAGTGCTGATAAATTTTTACTGCTATATTTATAAAATCGGCAACTCTTGTATGTAAGGAGATCATTAATTATGCTTTTCTGTTTTAGATAATACCCTTAAGCTTTTAAAGGAGTTAACAAGCAAAAAATCTCTCCAAGTGCCAAGTATTTATTATCATTTGCCTCATTTATTGCAAAATGAAAGAAGCCTTCAGCCTGCTCTGCAGATTGGTAATGGAAGAACAGGAGGTATGTTTATTTTGTTTCTTACTGTGGTTGTACTGCTGGTCTTAATTGGATCTTGGAGTATAACATTGACCATTAGAAGCCTGGCAGGTCAAAGAAGAAAAATTCTGTCTCTCTGCATAATAACTTTGGATTCATTTATGTTGAAGGGAGATAGATATTTTTCTCCATAGATCAGAGTATAGAGCTGAAAAGGGTCATGAGAAATCTGGTTTAAGCCCCATCTCCAGGCAGAAAAATGTTTAAACCTTTTTAATTTTTCAGTTTTAAAATTATGAGATGGCTTTTTTTCTTGTGTCTTCTTTCAATATTAATAGTTCTCACAGTCTCATCAAGAGAGGTTTTCTTATGTTTGCCCCTGCTTTTTCTTAGCTGGAAGACAATCACTTTTGTTTGACCTTTCAGGCAATAATGGAAATACTTTGGTTTGCTTTTTTTTCTCATATAGTGAAAATATAGTTTATTGCATATTTTCTTCCTCTTGTTAGAACTGCCAAAGGTTGAATTTACCTTGTGGGCCCTATTTACTGTTCTTTCATGATTTTTATTCCTCTATTATGACTTTGTTAATCTTTTCTTTGGTGATTTTAAAATGTAGATAGCAAAATATCATTTTGCTCCCCTAGTAAGTCTTTTGTCTTTTGTTAAAACCATTACCCGATAGATACTGAGATTCATCTTTGTGATAATGTTTTTGAAAAGCTGATTTAATCTGCTTTTGATTCAGTAGGATTCTTAGGTATTTTACTGTTCTGTGTGTGTTGAATATTCTCATATTATTTGATCTATTAGCATAAGCTATTATATTTGTCTTTTTTTAGTTCTGCCATCTTTCTACTTTATGAATCATTTAAAATTGCACACTGCCTTCCTAAGGAAGTGATAATTCTTAAAATATCATGTTCAGACTAACTCATTCTTCCATTTCCTTATTGATTCCATAAATATTTATCCAGCAGGTGCTGGATGTACAAAGACTAACAAGATGTGTGATGTACTCTGAATTATTTTCTTTAGAACATCGGTCATCAATTGTTTCTGAAGTTGATACTGTATCTCTCCCTTTAATAATCACTATTTGGGTAGGATGTCTGTCATTTAGTACATTCTTCATTAATAATATCAAATGAAAAGAAAGGACAAGTATTTTTAAAGTCATTAAAAGTTCGCAACATCTAATAGGTTGTCCTATGGTAGCTCCTTGTTATTTTGTGAATGTGACATTCTCTTAGCCTTTTGAAGATCCCATTGGTTTATGACTTTATCATAAATATAATGAAGTCTTGGTCAACCAGATTTCACAAGTTAACATTGTTACCAAGCTGGCACTATTTTTGAGAGGTAGAAAAGCAGACAACTTGGAGGGAAAAAAAACCAACAAAACCCTCAGATTTAAGGTGATTAAAATCACCTTTCTAAATCCTTAAGCAGTGGTTCTTAACATTTTTAGAGTCAAAGAACCCTTTGAACTCTCTTAGGAAGGCTATACACTTTCTACTTAGAAAAAAATACACATAGAAAAAGTAATTCTGTATATAATTTCTGGGATTTTGTGGAACTCCAAAATCTTTTTAGGGACTTTATAGTAAGAACTTCTGTTTTTTGGTTTTTTTTGTTTTTGCTTTTTAAAGATTTTTATTTATTTGAGAGAGAGAGCGCATGAGCAGGGGGAGGGGCAGAGGGAGAAGCAGACTCCTCGCTGAGCAGGGAGCCCCGTGCAGGGCTCTCTCGACCCTGGGACCCCGAGATCATGGAGATCATGATCCAAGCTAAAGGCAGATGCTTAACCAACTGAGCACCCATATGCCCCTTCTGTTTTTTAGATCAAAGAAAAACTGCTTCTTGCTAAAAATTCTGTTCTTCAGTGGTCAGGCTGATTAAATAAGGAAGAGCACTCAGACCGGTTAAGTCTTCTGAGACTAAAGGGGGAGAATGTGTTCCAGGCAGCCATGGACTGTCTGAAGAGGGGCTTGAATTCCTTTGTGAAAAACAAAAACTGCCAGCCCACCCTACTCACACCCTTTCTAGATCCTTCCATGAAATTTGCAGGCTGCAATAAACAAATAAAGCAACTACATATGGGTAAAAGGGCATATTGTACAGCTAGGGTTACAAAATATTTTAGGAAACCCACATTGTGAATGACCTAATACTCAAGGAAATTGAATTTGCAGAGCAAACAGAATCTAATTTAGAAATTACACACAATCAACATATTTTAGAGGGATGAGAGACCTGCTCATAAAGGATCAATTGGTTATCTCTGTGTTCTAATTCCATTGATTGTATTTAAAATTACCGTATAGATGAACTAATAAGCAGTAGATACAGCTGAAGATCACACGAGCAATTTGGAAGATTGAGCTGTGCCCTCTAGAACTCTGCATAGAGGGCACAAAAAATTGGGGGAGACCAAAGTTCTAATACTATCTAATAGCAATTTCAGAAGGAGAGAGTGAAGGGAGTGAAGAGAGGAAATAACCAAATATATAATAGAAAAAAATTTCTTGGAGTCGAAGAAACTCACAGCTCTTCCAATTCAGGGCCCATTTAGGGCTAAGCAAGATGGCTTAAGACCCTCCACAGGGGACCTACCAAAATGGCATTACTGATTGGTAGAGGACAGCAGGTTGTTCTTTGTGCTGAAGTGTAAGAAAATCCATGAGCGCCTGCTGTGTGCCAGGTACTTCGCCAGGTACTGTGGTGCACAGAACTAGATGTGTTGGGGAGCTTCAGTCTAGGAAGAGAGAATGTCCTGAGTCAAATAATGAATTATGTAAATAATTGTATAGTTAAAATCTTAATTGGTGATATAAAGGATGCCTTGAGAATATGTGAAAGGGGTGTTTGTTTTAAATCCTAAAATTTAAGGATTTTAGGGGAGTCTTAAAAATGCGTTTGACCTGAGATCAGTAAACTATAGTTACTGGTGAAGGTGGGTGTATTAGTTGCTTAACTCTGCTGTAAAAATTACCACAAACCCAGTGACCTGAACCAGCATAAGTTTATTATCTTCTAGCCTGGGTGGCCAGAAGTCCTAAAATCAGTGTGTTGACCAGGGTGTGTTCCTTCTGAGGCTTTAGGGCATAGTCCACTTCTTTTCTCTGACAGCTTCCAGAGGCTGGCTACATTCATTTGTGCCCCTTCCTCCAGCTACAGATCTCCCTGTGACTCTGACCTCTTGCTTACATTGTCACATCTCCTCTCACAGACACTCCTACCTACTTCTCGTAAGGACCCTCCTGAGCTCATTAGGAGGCTCACCTGGATAATCCAGGATAACCTTCCAATCTCAAGATCCTTAGTGAGATCCACAAAATCCCTTTGGCCGTGTTAGGTAATATATTCAGAAATTCCAGGAATTAGGATATGGACATGGTAGGGACAACATTATTATGGCTACCACATGGGAGAAAAATCTATTCCAGAAAATGAGAGTAGCATCACAAAAGCCCTGTGATGGAGGAGAGCATGGAATCTTCTAGAAAATGAAAGAAGGTCATTGTAGATGAAGTGCAGAGTGAGGAGAAGCATGGCATAAGATGAGACTAGAGCTGTATTGGAGACAGACAATGCAGGACCTTGCAGACCATTTTTTTTAAAAAAGGTTTTATTTATTTATTTTTAACAGAGAGATCACAAGTAGGCAGAGAGGCAGGCAGAGAGAGAGGGGGAAGCAGGCTCCCCACAGAGCAGAGAGCCCGATGTGGGGCTCGATCCCAGGACCCTGAGATCATGACCTGAGCCGAAGGCAGAGGCTTTAACCCACTGAGCCACCCAGGCGCCCCATTGCAGACCATTTATTAGATTTAGCTTTTATCCTACGAGCAGAAAGAGCCACTGAAGGGTTTTAAGCAGGACTTAACTAGGATGACTTTATAAGATTTAAATTTTGCGAAGACCACATTTGCTGCAATTGGAAGAATTACTGAGTTTGTGTGCAGGAGAGTAGATGTGAAAGGCCCCAGTAAGAGGCTATTGTAATGATCCCCTCGAGAAAGGACAGGTATGGACTAGGTAACAGTGATACTAGTAAAGATGGAAACAAGGGGACGGATGGAGGAGTTTGGAATGTACAGGGACATATATGGGAGGATATACTGATGAATGAACTTTTTTGTGGGCTGAAATAGAGGATGTGATCAAGGATCAAGTCTTAGGTTTCTGGGTCATGTAACTGGGTGGATGGTTGGTGCGCTCCACCGAGGTAGGGAACAGCAGTGAACATTTTGCAGCATTGGTTTGTGAGAAGATCATAACTTAAATCTGGATGTGTTAAGTGAAGCAGGGATTGTGAGTTAAAGTGGAGGGTAGTCTGTTGGATATTTGGATCGGAGACTCTGAGTTAGAGGTAATTTGATGGCTCATCATTTGTGGATGATCGATTGAAGATATGGGCATGGTTAGGGCCTAAGCCTGAGCCTTGAAGGCTTTTTTTCCAGAGTTAATTTTCAGGAAAGGGAAAGATAAAGCCAAAGAAGATGGAGAAGGTACAAGTAGGCAGTAGAGGTAGCAAATACATTGTCATGGAATATTAAGGAAAGAAAGGGGAAATAGATGACTAAAACCCTAAGGAAATATGATTGGCTGGAAATATTTGGCTAACCACACATATTTAAAAAGGAAAGTAGTTATAACTGAAGGTATACTAGTGATTGAAGATGGAAAATCCAAATTAAGATTGTTCCTAAATGTTTCTTGATTTTAAAGGAAGCACGAGAGTTTGAAGAATTCTCGGAAAAGTTGAAGAGAACCGAAATAAAACAGTTGATCGCTCTGTCCTATCTTACTGAATTTTAGATTGTCCGGTACCTAATAGATGTATTACAGATGCTGTACGGTTAATACCGGAGTAGGAAATGCTGGACAGTTAATACAAGTACTTAGTCCAACCTCTTGGCTCTATTTCTGTTTGATTCCTGGGTCCACCTTGCTCCTCCCTAAAGGGATGACATGGCCATGTTGTTCACGTTGCTGATGTATTTATTCTGGATGCTGCCTCCTTAGAATAAATACCTTTTCTAGGTTGTAAACCACAGAAGAACATTCCAGACCAGAAGAACAAATGGACCAGGAAGGACAGTCTTACACTGGGTCCAGAAGGCAGGGAAAGCTGCCTTTTTCTGTGCTCATTTTGTGAATTCCCACAAGCCTGGATACTCTTAAGTCTGTAGGTTTTGCTGAAATTAGTATTTTCTTTTTTTCTTTTCTTTTTGAAATTAGTATTTTCATTGTAATACTTTTGGAGACCTTGAGTGCCTTGGTTTAAACTAAAGAATTTAAGTTTCAGATCTCAAACAGTATATTCGGGCAAAATGGCTTCTTCTCTACACATGCCATCTAAAGTTAAAACAAAAACAAAAAAACAACTCAAGACCATGGTAGGGAATAGAGTCCATGTTGTTATTTTATGCCATTTTTGTTTGCACACACTGCAGGTGTATGTATTTCACTTTTTCTGTAAACAAAGTCTTTGAACTCTGTATGAGCTAACATTTCTTTGGAATGCTTCACGTCACAGTGGTTACATTTTTAGTCTATGCTCTATACACACCTCTAAGTTAAAATATTTTCAACTTAAATTCTGAGGTAAAGTTGACCCTCGCATTATGTGAGGGTAGAGGCACTGACCATCCTCCACACCCCACACAGTCCGGAATCATGTATAACTTTGCCCCGAAACTTAACTACTAATGGCTGGTGTTGACCCTTCAGTGTTACCAGTAACATAAACTGTCACTTACCACATATCTTGTATGTTACGTGCATTATGCTACATTCTTCCCATAAAGTAAGCTAAAGAAAAGAAAATCTTAAGAAAGTCATAAGGAAAGGGCACCTGGCTGGTTCAGTCCGTAGAGCATGCCGCTCTTGATCTTGGGGTTGTGAGTTCAAGCCCCCTGTTGAGTGTAGAGCCTATTAAAAAAAAAAAATCCTGAAGAAGTGAAAATACACTGATAGTACTCTCCTCTACTTATTGAGAGGAGTCCGTGGATAAGTGCACCTACACAGTTCAAACCCACATTGTTCAGCTTGAATCACCTTAACTGATAACTGTATGTGGGAATCTGCTCCCAGGGTAACTCTGGGTGTGATGACCAAAACAGAAATCTTGACTTGGAGTCCATCCCTTCTCAGGTGTGGTGTCCTCATCTGCCTAATCAGGTTGCCTTGGTTCCTCCCCTCTCATGTTCCCTCTGGGGTGAAGCCCCATTGGTGAGGGTCTCAAATCCATCCACTCAGCCCTATTTCCAGGACCTTAATTCAGACTGCCTAACTTCTAACTGAGCTCCACAAAAGGCTTTTACTCTAAATACTTTTGTATCTGTTTGCCTCAAAATTTGGTAATCTTTTAAAATGAAAAATTGGACAATGTCACTCCCCTACTTATAACTTGACAGTGGCTTTCTCTCACAGTTAGTTAAAACTAAATTTAAGGTTATGTTTGATCTGACCCTTAATTAATTCTCTGAATCCAGGCTCATTCTGCTTTAGATACATTCTATTCTATTTCTTGACTGTGTTAGATCATTGTTTCTTTGGGGCCTTGTTGTTTTCTCTTCTGGAATGTTCTTCCTCTGCTCTTTCTTATCCTTAGTTATCAGTTAAGGTGATATAAGAAAGGCCTTCCATAACATCATTATCTGTAGAGGTATTTGTCCCTTTGCCTGTTCCCCACCCACTCTTTGAGAGATTGTGACATCTCAGGGGCTCCTGGGTGGCTCACTGGGTTAAAGCCTCTGTCTTCAGCTCAGGTCATGATCTCAGGGTCTTGGGATCGAGCCCTGCATCAGGCTCTCTGCTCAGCAGGGAGCCTGCTCCCCGCCTCTCTGTTCTGCCTGCCTCTCTGCCTACTTGTGATCTCTCTGTCAAATAAATAAAATCTTAAAAAAAAAAAAAAAGATTGCAACATTTTAATTTGTATAGAACTTATCACCTGCTAAGATTATATTATTAATTTTTTTCCATCTTCTAGGATGTTAATTCTGTGAGGTCAAGGACCTTACCTATGTTCTTCACTATTGTCCTTATCACCTAGAATAATACCTTAGGTTTGATAGGTGTTCAATAAATATTTGTTTGGAACAAATATGGCAAATTTCTTTTCTAAATAGTTTTATTTAATTAATTCTAAAATTGAAATATAACGGACATGCAGTGTTATATTAGTTTCAGGTGTACAATATGATTCAACAATTCTATACATTACTCAGTGCTTATTATAAGTATACTCTTAATCCCTTTATTTATTTACCCATCCCCCCACCCACTTCCCATCTGGCAACCACCAGCTTATTTGCTGTATTTAAGAGTCCTTTTTTTTTTGTTATTTGTTTTGTTTCTTAAATTCCATATATGAGTGAAATCACGTAGTATTTGTCTTTCTCTGTCTGACTGACTTCACTTTCCATGTTGCAAATGGCAAGCTCTCATTCTTTTTTATGGCTGAGTAGTATTCCATTGTATATATGTACCACATCTTCTTGATCCATTCATTTATGGATGGAAACTCAGGTTGCTTCCATATCTTAGATATTGCAAAAATGCCGCAGTAAACATAGGGGTGCGTATATCTTTTTGAATTCATGCTTTCCTTTCTTTGAGTAAATACCCAGTGGTGGAATTAATGGATCATGTGGTAGTTCTGTTTTTAATTTTTTTGAGGGACCTCTATACTGTTTTCCACAGTGGCTGCACCAGCTTGCATTTCCACCAATGGTGCTTGAAGGTTCCTTTTTCTCTACGACCTTGCCAACACTTGTAACACTTGTAATTTTTTATCTTTTTGATTTTGATTTGTCTTTTTGATTGTGGTTTTGATTTGCCTTCCCCTGATGATGAGTGACATTGCACATCTTTTCATGTCTGTTGGGCATCTTTATGCTTTCTTTGGAAAAATATCTGCTCAGGTCTTCTGCGCATTTTTAAAATAGATTATTTGTGTTTTTTTGGTATTTAGTTGATATGAGCTACTTATTGGATATATCATTTGCAAAAATATCTTCTCCCATTCACTGGGTTATCTTTTTATTTTGTTGACTGACAGCAACTTATTGTTGTCTATTTTTGTTGACTGTGCAAAAGCTTTTTTTTTTTTTTTTTTTGTATCGTCTTAGTAGTTTATTTTTACCTTTGTTTCCCTTGCCTGAGGAGACAGCCCAAAAAATGTCACTAAGACTTGGACGTTGGTTCAAGAGATTATTGCCTATCATTTCTTTTAGGGGTTTTATGGTTCCATGACTCATACTCAGGTCTTCAATCCATTTTGAGTTTATTTTTGTGCATGGTGTAAAAAAGTGGTCCAGTTTTCCCAATATCACTTATTGGAGATACTCTCTTTTTCCCACTGTATAATTTTGCCTCCTTTGTCATAGATTAATTGACCATACATGTATAGGTTTATTTCTGGGTTCTCTATTCTTTTCCGTTGATCTGTCTATTTTTGTGACAGTACCATACTGTTTTGACTAGTACAGCTTCGTAGTATGTCTTGAAATCTGGGATTGTGATTGTGATACCTCCACCTTAGCTCTTTCTCAAAATTGTTTTGCCTATTTGGGGTCTTTTGTGGTTCCATACAAATTTTAGGATTATTTGTTCTAGTTCTCTGAATAACAGTATTGTAATTTTGGTAGTGATTGCATTGAGTCTGTAGATTGCTTTGGGTATTATGAACACTTTAGCAATATGGATTCTTTGAAGCCCTGAGCATGGAGTACTTTTCCATTTGTTTGTGTCATCTTCAGTTTGTTTCATCAGTGTTTTTTAGTTTTGGGAGTACAGATCTTTCACCTCCTTGGTTAAATTTATTCCTGGATATTTTATTTTATTTTATTTTTTTTTTAAAGATTTTATTTATCTGACAGAGAGAAACACAGCGAGAGAGGGAACACAAGCAGAGGGAATGGAAGTGGGAGAAGCAGGCTTCCTGCCGAGCGGGGAGCCTGATGTGGGGCTCGATCCCAGGACCCTGGGATCATGACCTGAGCCGAAGGCAGACGCTTAACGACTGAGCCACCCAGGCGCCCCTGGATATTTTATTCTTTTTGGTGCAATTGTAAATGAGATTGTTGTTTAATTTCTCTTTCTGCTATCTCATTATTAGTGAATAGAAATGCAACTGATTTCTGTGTATTTTGTATGCTGTGACTTTATTGAATTCATTTATCAGTTCTAGCAGTTTTTGGTGGAGTCTTTAGGGTTTTCTGTGTATAGTATCATGTCATCTGCAAAGAGTGAAAGTTTTACTTCTTCCTTACTAATCTGGATATATATATATATCCATAATAATTATGTCTTATTGACTGATTGCTGTGGCCAAGACTGTGATTCCTGGTTGAATAACAGTGGTGAGAGTGGACATCCTTGTCTTGTCCCTGATCTTAAGAGGAAAAGCTCTGTTTTTCACCATGGGGTGTGATGCTAGCTGTGAATTTTTCGTATGTGGTCTTTATTATGTGGTGGTATATTCCCGCTAAACCTGTTTTGTTGAGAGTTTTTATCATGACAGATCCTAGATTTTGTCAAATGCTTTTTCTGCATTTACTGAGATGATCTTATGGTTTTTGTCTTTTCTCTAGTTAATGTGATGTATCATGTTGATTTATTTGTGAATGTTGATCTACACTCTTATCCCTGGAATAAATCCCACTTGAGGGGTGCCTGGGTGGTTCAGTGAGTTAAAGCCTCTGCATTCAGCTCAGGTCATGATCTCAGGTCTTGGGAATCGAGCCCTGCATAGGGCTCTCTGCTCAGCGGGGACCCTGCTTCCCCACTCTTCCTCTCCCTGCCTCTCTGCCTACTTGTGATTTCTCTGTCAAATAAATAAATAAAATCTCAAAAAAAAAAAATCCCACTTGATTATGGTGGATGATTTTTGTTGTATTGTTGGATTCAGTTTGCTAATATTTTGTTGAGGCTTTTTGTATCTATGTTCAGGAAGGATATTGGCCTATGGCTTTTCCTTTTTCCTTTTGCCTTCCTCTGGTTTTGGTATCAGGGTAATGCTGGACTCAGAATGAATTTGGAAGCTTTTCTTCCCCTTCTGTTTTTGTTTTGTTTTGTTTTTGTTGTTTTTTTAATAATTTGAGAAAAATAGATATTCTTCTTTAATGTTTGGTAGAATTTACCTATAAAGCCGTCTGGTTCTGGACTTATATTTTTTGGGAGTTGTGTTTTTTATTTATTACTGATTCAATTTTGTTGCTAGTAATCAATCTGTTCAAATTTTCTGTTTTTTCCTGATTCAGTTTTGGAAGGTTCTATGTTTCTATGTTCTATGTTTCTAGGGATTTATCCATTTCTTCCACATTGTCCAATTTGTTGGCATATAACATTTCATAATCTCTTATGAAAGTTGATAAACTTTTGTTTTTCTGTGGTGTTGATTTTATTTCTCCTGCTTTCTTTCTTTCCTTTTTTTTTTTTTAAGATTCCATTTATTTATTTGATAGAGAGAAAGAGATCACAAGTAGGCATAGAGGCAGGCAGAGAGAGAGGGGGAAGCAGGCTCCCCACTGAACAGAGAGCCTGATGGGGGGCTTGATCCCAGGACCCTGAGATCATGACCTGAACCGAAGGCAGAGGCTTAACCCACTGAGTCACCCAGGTGCCTCTCTCCTGCTTTATTTCTGATTTTATTTGAGCCTCTTTTCTCTCTTGATGAATCTTACTGAAGGCATATTAATTTTCTTGATCTTTTCAAAGAACCAGGTCCTGGTTTCATTGATCTGTTTTATTGTTTTTTAAGTCTCTATTTCATTTATTTCTGCTCTAATCTTTATTATTGCCTTCTTTCTACAGGCATTGGGCTTTGTTTGTTCTTTCTATAGCTCCTTTAAATGTTAGGTTGTTTACTTGTGATTTTTCTTGTTGAGATAAGCCTGTGTTGCTATAAACTTTTCCGTTAGAAAAGCTTTTGTTGCCTCCCAAAGATTTTGGACTGTTGTATTCTCATTTTCATGTTCTCTGTGTATGTTTTTTTAATTTCCTCTTTGATTTCTTGGTTGACACATTTATTGTTTAGTAGTTTCTTATTTATCATCATGTATTTGTGTTCTTTCCAGATTTTTTCTTGTGATTGATTTCTAGTTTTGTGGTTGGAAAAGATGGATGGTATGATTTCAGTCTTTTCCAATTATTGGAACTCGTTTTGTGGTCTAACATTTATTTGATCTGTTCTGGAGAATGTCCTGTATCCCCTTGAAAGGAATGTGTAATCTGCTGTTTTTGGATTGAATGTTCTGAATATATCTAATTTATCATTAAAAGCCACTCTTCCTGTGTTGATTTTCTGTCTCGATGATCTATCCTTTAATGTAAGTGGGTATCTCCTAATATTAGTGTAGTACTGTTAATTTCTTCCTTTATGCCTGTTAATAGTGGTTTTATATACTTAGGTGCTCCCGTGTTGGGTGCATAAATACATACAATTATTATATCCTTTTGTCAGATAGTTCCCTTTATCATTATGTAGTGTTCTTTGTTTCTTTTTTTTAAGATTTTTTTTTAAGATTTTATTTATTTATTTGACACAGAGAGAGACATCACAAGTAAGCAGAGAGACAGACAGAGAGTGAAGGGGAAGCAGACTCCCTGCTGAGCAGAAAGCCCGATGTGGGGCTCCATCCCAGGACCCTGAGATCATGACCTGAGCCGAAGGCAGAGGCTTAACCCACTGAGCCACCCAGGCGCTCCTCTTTGTCTCTTTTACAGTCTTTATAGTCTGTTTTGTCAGATAGAAATTATCCTTTCCCAGTTTTGTTTTTACTTTCAGTTGCATGGTAAATGTTTTTCCATCCCTTAGTTGTCAATCTGCACGTGTCTTTAAGTCCGAAATGAGTCTCCTTTAGGCAGCATATATATAGGTCTTTTTTAAATCCGTTCAGTCACCTTGTTATCTTATTGTCTTTTGATTAGAGTATGTAGTCCATTTACATTTAAAGTGATTATTTATAAATATGTACGTAATGCCATTTTGTTCTTGTTTTATGGTTGTTTGTGCAGTTCTCTTGCTCTTTGTGGTTTGATGGATTTTGTTAGTGTTGTGCTTGGATACCTTTCTCTTTGTTTTCTTGTTTATCTGTTACAGGTTTTTTATTTGTTACCATTAGGTTTATATAGAACATCCTATGTGTATAGTAGTCAATATTAAATTGGTGGTCACTTAAGTTTTTGAACCCGTTCTAAAAGCACTGAATTTTTCCTACGCGCCTCTCCCCCATCCCCTGCCAGTTTATATATATGATGTCATACTTACTTTTATGAATCTCTTGACTGATTTTTATAGTTATAATTGATTTTACTGCCCTTGTACTTTAACCTCCATTCTGGTTTTGTAAGTTATTAATCTACTTTTATTTTATGTTTGCATTTACTTGTGAAATTTTTTCCTTCCATAATTTTCTTACACTTAATTATGGCCTTTGCTTTCTACTCTTCTTTAAAGAATTCCCTTTAACTTTTTTTGTGTGTTTTTTGTTTTGTTTTGTTTTGTTTCATTTTAGTAAGCCTGGTTTAGTGGTGATGAACTCCTTTAACTTTTGTTTGTCTGGGAAAGTCATTATCTATCCTTCTATTCTGAATGATTGCCTTGCTAAATAGAGTTCTCTTGGTTGCATGTTTTATCCTTTCAGGACTTTAAATATATCTTGCCAGCTCCATTCTATCCTGTAAAGTTTCTGTTTGAAAATCAACTGATAGGCTTATGTGGTTTCCCTCGTATATAACTGTGTTCTTTTCTCTTGCTGTTTTTAAATTTTTCTCTTATCACTTGTTTTTGTCATTTTAACTATTATGTGTCTTGGCGTGGACTTATTTGGGTAAATTTTATTGGGGCTTACTGTGCTTCCTGGGTCTGGATATCTGTTCCTTCCCTGGAGCAGGGAGATTTTCAGCAATAATTTCTTCAAATAAGTTTTCTGTCTTCTTCTGGGATCCCTAAAAAGTGAACATTACTATGCTTGATATTGTTGAGTTCCCTGACCCTATTCTCATTTTTTATTATTCTTTTTACTTTTTGCTGTTCAGCTTGGTTGCTTTTCATTACTCTGTCTTCACATCACTGCTTAGTTGTTCTGCTTCCTCTCTTCTGTCGATTTGCTCTAGTGTATTTTGAATTTCAGATACTGAATTTTTCATCTCTGACTGGTTCTTTTTATATTTTCTATCTCTTTGTTGAAGGTCTTACTGAGATCCTCCACTTTTTTCTCAAGTCCAGTGAGTATCTTTATGACCATTACTCTGAATCCTTTGCAGGCATATTGCTTATCTCCATTTCATTTAGCTCTCTTGCTGTGATTTTGTCCTGTTCTTTCATTTTTGCCGTATTGCTCTGTCTCCTCATTTTGTCTAACTTTGTTTGTTTCTTTGTATTAGGGAAGTCAGCTCCATCTCTTGATCTTGAAAGTAGTGACCTTATGAAGAGGTTTTGTGGTGTCTTGTAGCACAGTGTCCTCTGTTCACTGGAACCAGGCACTTCAGGGGTGTCTCTTATGTGGCTGTGTGGGTCCTACTGTGCGACTGAGCTGCATTTACCTTCAGTCCAGTTGGCTGCAAAGGCCCATTCTTACCTATTTGGAGTGCACTGATCAGGGTTTGGTCCCTCTGTTTTTAGGGGGCTTGTAGTAGGTCCGAAGTTTTAAGGGCACATTGGATGCCTGCCCTTAGTCTGTGTGTTCTGGGACTGCAGGCACACTGAGCTGCGGGGCACTACGTCTGCACTGCCAGCTATAAAGTTTGACTGCTGGGACTGTGGGTACACTGGTTTGTATGGTTGCATTCCCTTCTCCCCAGGGCAGGAGTCACTTTGGAGTGGTACTGGTCCCTGCTGGGGTTGCCTGCATGGTGTGTTGGGGCAGAAGTGGCTTTGAAGGCCTGCCTGTTGAGTGGGTCAGGTTGGATGTGTTACCTCTGAACGAGAATGCAGAGGTGGGCGCTTGGTGTGAGCAAGACGTGTAGAGTGTGTTTGTGGTGGTTCCCACAAGTGTCTGGCTATATGGGGGGGGGGGGAGGCTGGGGTAAGAGAATGGTGCTCACTAGCCCTTTTGTTCTTGAAGTCTCCTAAACATTCCTGCCCCTCCAGTGCAAAATCTGAGCTACCCCAGGCACTCTGCAAACTGCTGCTTCCTTTCGATGTCTCTGCAGAGGTATTTGCTATGCTGGCTCTT
Organism: Procyon lotor; assembly: GCA_028646535.1. Taxonomy (NCBI): domain Eukaryota; kingdom Metazoa; phylum Chordata; class Mammalia; order Carnivora; family Procyonidae; genus Procyon; species Procyon lotor. The sequence goes on from CM053610.1 coordinate 50,461,230, forward strand.
TGAGGGTGGGGATTCAGTTTTCTATTATCTTCCAGCTCTCCTGGAGCTGATCCAGCTGATCTTAAAGTACCCGGAGTTCGAGAGTTTTCAAAGCCAGATGGTAGGGGGACTCATCTTTCCAGTGTGGGTTCTCCATGCCTCCTCCTCCTCTCCCTCCTCGGTGCTTGTGGTATCCCTCCTGTGTGTGGTTAGTTTCACAGAGGTTTGGTTCCTAAGCGTGTTTCTGCCCCTCCTGCACTTCTCAGTGTGGCCTTCTCTATGATTGACCATCACGTCTCTTGTGCCAGTCTTTGAGTCTTTTTCAGAGTTAGTTGCACTGTGTGTCCATGAGCTCAGGATCTGACTGCTCTGCCATCTTCTGAGAAGTCCAAATATGACAGATCTCTTTTTGAGCCCCTGGAAGCTCTTATCTCAAAATGGAAGAGAGGAGTGTGGCATCTACCTTTGGGGATATCTTTTAAACCATTTGGATCTTAGTATTCTTTTGGGAGGGGGGAGGAAGGTTGTTATTGCTTTTTAAATTTTAATTCCAATATAGTTAATATATGATATTCATTTCAGGTGTATGGTATAGTGATTTGACAATTTTATGTATTCCTCAGTACTCATCATAGGTGTACTATTTATTTTATTTTTTTTTTTTTATAAGAGTACTCTTTTAATCTTCATCACCTATTTCATTTATCCCCCCACTCACCTCCCCTTTGGTAACCATCTCTTTGTTCTCTACAGCTAAGAGTCTTTTTTTTTGGTTTGTGTCTTTTTTCCCCCCCTTTGTTTTGTTTCCTAAATTCCACCTATGGATGAAATCATATGGTATTTGTCTTTCTCTGACTTAATTATTTCTCTTAACATTAATACACTCTTGCTCCATCAATGTTGTTGCAAATGGCAAGACTGCATTCTTTTTATGGCTGAGTAATATTTCATTGTGTGTGTGTGTGTGTGTGTGTGTGTACATACCACATTTTTTTTATCCTGTCATCAGTTCATGGACACTTAGGCTGCTTCCATTATCTGGCTATTGTAAACAATGCTACAGTAAACATAGATGTGCTTTTATCTTTTTGGATTAGTGCTTTCCTATTCTTTGGGTAAATGCCCAGGAGTGTAGTTACTGGGTCATAGGGTAGTTCTATTTTTAATTATCAAGGAACCTCCATACTGTTTTCTGCAGTTGCTGCACCAGTTTGCATTTCTGCCAATAGTGTATGAGGATTTCTTTTTTTCTCCACATCCTTATCAATACCTGTTTTCTTGTGTTGTTGGTTTTAACCATTCTGACAGATGTGAGGTATTATCTCGTGGTTTTGATTTGCCTTTCTCTGATGAGGAGTGATGTCAAGCTTCATGTGTCTTGTTGGCCATTTGTATGTCCTCCTTGGAGAAATATCTGTTCCAAGTTTGTGCTCACTTTTTTTTTTTTTCCCCAAATACTTCTATTTTTTCAGTGTTATAAGATTCATTGTTCATGTACCACACCCAGTGCTCCATACAATATGTGTCGTCCTCAATACCCACTACCAGGCTCGCCCAACCCTCTGCCCACTTTTAAATCAGATTGTTTTTTGTTGTTAAGTTGTATTAGTTCTTTATATATTTTGGATACTAACCCTTTATCGAATATGTCATTTGCAAATACCTTCTCCCATTCAGTATATTGTCTTTTAGTTTTGTTGATAGTTTCCTTTGCTGTGCAAAAGTTTTTTATTTTGGTGTAGTCCTGATAGTTTATTTTTGCTTTTGTTTCTCTCGCCTCAGGAGACATATCTAGAAAAATGGCCCATGTCAGAGAGATTACTGCCAGTGCTCTCTTCTAGGATTTTTATGGTTTCACGTCTCACATTTAGGTTTTTAATCTGTTTTGAGTTTATTTTTGTGTATGGTATAACAAACTGGTCCAGTTTCCTTCTTTTGCGTATAGCCAAATTATGGATCTTAGTATTCTTATTTGCAGAATCATGGTGGTCAACTCATTGAGCCATGATCTTTAAGCTTCCTTATAATTTCAGAATTTCATATTCTGAATTCTAAGTATTTTGTAGCATTTCTGATACATTTTTACGTTACTAAGACTTAAATGTTTTTAACATTTGCAAAAATTTCTCTACTGGCTTTTAAAAAGGTGTTATTTTAAAAAAATAAGGCTGTTTAAAAGGTATTATTTAAAAAAAACTTTCTGTGGATTACAGTCGTCTTTTAACACTATATGCATTCTTAAAATTTATCATGCTATACATAATTGTTCAATAAAAGGAAGAAAGTCAGTATCACAGTGGTCAGAAACGTTGTTGGTTACACATACAAAAAGACAAAAGCAAAAGCGCAGTTTTACATACGCTAAATGATTAAGAAATACTAAGTACAACAATAAATAGGGTACTGAGTAATTCTCGAGGTTTGCCTGTTAAAATGGGCTTCAGAAGAATTACCGCTTGGAAGGCTTTCAGAAGTGTGGTGCAAGGCACGCTATCTGCAATCTAGTGGAAATTTCAACACTATCTAGCTAGAAGTTAGAAGTGAATATTGTTTGTGTATTTCTACATTGCTTGGTTCAGTTTTTTGAATTCATTTCAGATGGATGCCATTTTCTGTGTTTACCTTGTGAATTCTTGTCCCAGAGGAGAAATTGCACATAAGCAAATGCGAAATCCACATTATGCTCAGATAGTTGCCTAATACATTAATCACTCAGGAAAAAGTTTGTGTTGCAAAACAAGCATTATAGTAGAACTGGCTATAATTTTAGCCGTGAAAAAGTTGCACGGATGGTACACACAGTGTTTTCATATACCTCACCCGGTTCTCCTAAATGTTCAGATTTTATGTAATCATAATATAATGATCAAAACCAGGAACTTGACATTGGTGCTGTCTTGTTAACTAACCTTAGAGCCTCTTCGGATTTTGTCATTTTCTCATTCTTCTTTTCTTGTTCCAGGATCAGACTTGGGATCCCATATTTCCTTTACTTGTCATGTCTCCTTTGTCTTCTGCCATCTCGCACAGTTCTTTATTCTTTCTTTGTCTTTCCTGATCTTGACACTTCAGAGAACACTTGGACAATTATTTTGTGGATGATTCCCCTAATTTGGATTTGTCTGATATTCATGGTTAGATGGAGATTATGTGTTTTTGCCAAGAAAACCACAGAAGGGATGTTGTGTCTTTCTGATTGCGTTATATACATGATATCTGAGACATTGGGTTTTTTTTTTTGAGACATTAATTTTTAAGATATGTTCAGTGTTTCTTTTACTTGTATAATATATATTTAATACTTTACCGTCATTTGTTTTTAATGTCTTCATTTTTAACAGTACTTTGACTTTTTTTTATGGAGAAGCTCTGTGTAAAAGAATTACACTATTAATGCCTTTACACGCTTTGATTATGATTATTTTTCTTTGTGTAGTTGTACATTTTATAGTATATTGTAATTCCTCAATTAGTATTGAGTAGTATATTTTCATTTCTCAGTTATTTCTATCAATTTGAGAGGGTATAATCACTTTTGAATACTAGTGTTATTCTTTACTGTCTTTGTGAATCTTTTTATGTAATTACTATCTTTATTTTGTTTCAGTGTCAATAGTAATGGGAATTCCCACAGTGAAGAGAGAAGTTAAATCTTACCTCATAGAAACCCTTCATTCCCTTATTGATAATCTGTATCCTGAAGAGAAGTTGGACTGTGTTATAGTAGTCTTCATAGGAGAGGTAATTATTTAATTGTCATTTTTTTTTTTACTACATGTAATGTATGAGTCGAAACCACAAATGAATATTTTAATATGATTTTATAAGCATGTTTTTAAAAATGAGATGAATAAAGGTTAGATAACATATTTTTTCTGATAGCTAATTGTAAGTCTAACTTGTGTTTTCCTTAACTTGTCTCCTGCAGTAACAGTCCAGAAATAGTGATTGTAGTGAGTAGGATAATATTATGTATGTAAATCTTTAAGAGCAATGAGTCCCCATTTTTAGCTCTCCGACTGAATTTAGAGATTTGCACTGATTTTCTTTGGGAGTTTTGAAACCTGAGAAAGGCTTTGCCTGGGTTGGTGTTTTATCATTTCCTTATTTTCTCCACCCCTACTCTGCACTCCCAAGATGCAGCCATCATTATTTTAAAAGTAGGAATAACAAAGGAAAAAAGCCCCTGGAGTAAATATTTTCTTTTCTTTCTTTCTTTCTTTTTTTTTTATTAAAGATTTTATTTATTTGACAGACAGATCACACATAGGCAGAGAGGCAGGCAGAGATGGAGGGGGAAGCAGGCTCCCTGCTGAGCAGAGAGCCCGATGCGGGCTTGATCCCAGGACCCTGGGATCATGACCTGAGTCGAAGGCAGAGGCTTTAACCCACTGAGCCACCCAGGTGCCCCAGTAAATATTTTCTTAATTATCTTGTAGAATTTGAGAATATGAAAGGATTTAGGACATTATCTGGTTCTGGTGTATTGATTCCCAACTTTTCATGGTTTCCCATGTCTTTTAAAAAGAAAATGTTCTTGATTTGATGTTTTCTTTAATATAAAAGTAAACACATGCATACCATTTAAAACAATTAAAAAATGTATAAGGAAAATTTACCTGTTACTCCTCCATATAGATATAACTACTATTGATGTTCTGATATATATTTTAAGAAATTTTCTTTTGGCTTGTATATATCTATATATAAATGGGATTGTTGTATATATTTGTTCATATGGACATTTTTCTATGCTAAAAAGCATATCATAGCATTGTTTTTTATGACTGCAAAATAATCCATTGTATGGTTTTTAATGTAATTGACTTAATTTCTGATTGATAGACATTTAGACTGTTTCCAAATTTTGCTCTTTTTAAATTTTTTTTTAATTTTTATTTTTTTAAAGATTTTATTTATTTGACAGAGAGAGAGAGAGAGAGATCACGAGTAGGCAGAGAGGCAGGCAGAGAGAGGGGGAAGCAGGCTTCCCGCTGAGCAGAGAGCCTGATGCGGGGCTCGATCCCAGGAGCCTGAGATTATGACCTGAGCCAAAGGCAAAGGCTTTAACCCACTGAGCTACCCAGGCACCCCAAAGTTTGCTTTTTTTTTAAAGACTGCCCTGTGCATTACTATAAGTAAATTGTTGGGGACTGGGATACTTACTGATATGGGATCCATACCTAAATGTGGAATTGACCGGTCATAGTCCATGTACATTACAATATTCGTACATGGCCAAAATGTCCTCCAGAAGTTGAGCCAGGTTATTCTTCTTCCAGCAGTCTGTGAGAGTACTGATCCCATGCTCTGCTAGATAATATTAGTCTTCAATTTTTTTTGCCAGGTTGATGGATAAAAATAATATATTGCTTTTGTTTAATTTGGATGTCTTTACCAAATGGGATTAAATACTGGTTTTTATGTCTTTTGATCATTTGTATTTATACAGAGTATATTTGCCAATCGCATATTGTATGCTAGTAGAAATTGGTATAGTCTTCTTGGTTTATATGTTTTTTGTTTTTTAAGATTTTATTTATTTGTCAGAGAGAGTGAGCGAGCACAAGCAGGGGGAGCGGCAGGCAGAGCAGGCAGAAGGAGAAGCAGGCTCCCTGCCGAACAAGGAGCCCGATGTGGGACTCCATCCCAGGACTCTGGGATCATGACCCAAGCCGGAGGCAGCTGCTTAACCGACTGAGCCACCCAGGCATCCCTTGGTTTATATGTCTTGTGGCCATTTGTATTTATATACATTTTTGTTTGTCAACTAGTAGAAATTGGGACAATCTCCTTGGAAAGCAATTTGGCAATAGTGGCTAAAATTTAAAGTACTAAATACTCAGTGACCTAACATTCTGCTTCTAAAAATTGATGCAGTAGAAGCACTTGCAAGTGTGTAAATATATTCAGGCTGACACACACATTTATACAGCTCCTACGTGCACATTAATTAGATGAATAGAGACAATGGTTTTGTGGCATCTACTCCAAACTATTAGTAGTGCATGTTGTCAGCTGGGATTATGGGGCTATGCCACTTCCTCTTGTATACACTTTTGTAAAATTGGGATTTGAGCATGTACTGATATTTAATGAGGAAAAAAAAAAGCCTTAACATTATAAAAGGAAAAAAATATACATTTGGGTAAAGGAAAGACTCAGGTTTTTTTCTTCCTGTGTAAGGAAAAACTTGCTACTTCCCTACTGTGTGTTTTTTCCTTGCATGTGTCTCTACTTTTTTTTTTAATGGTTTGTTTGTTTGTTTATTTATTTATTTATTTATTTATTTATTTATTTATTTATTTGAGAGAGAGAGAGAAACAGACAGAGAGACAGCAAGAGAGAGCATGAATGGGGAGGAGGAGGAGAAGCAGGCTCCCCGATGAGCAGGGAGCTCTCGACTTGGGGCTTGACCCCAGATCCCTGGGATCATGCCTCCCGGACATCCCTGTCTCTACTTGGACCTAGACGCTTCATGGACACTTTTGGTCAGCAAATGTATGGAGCTTTTCCCCACACCAAGGAATTCTCTGTGACAGCTGCTGGGTGTCCCACAGCTGCGCTGAATTCTGATGCGATCGACTTGGAGTTAACGTCAGATCTCACAGGTTAAAGGCTCCTTTGCATGAAACCGGCTCCCACGCCCACATACACTCATCCTTCAGGTGCCAGTTGCAAGCCCTGTGTTTCTGAGCAACCAGCTATAGGTTGGAGGTTCCAGAGACCCTCCTCCTTGGGTTTGATTAATTTGTTAGAGTGCCTAACAGAACTCTGTGCAATACTTAGGTTTATTAATTTTTAAAGGATAGGATAAAGGGTAAAGATGAAGAGCCAGATGGAAGAGGTACATAGCACAAAGTACATAGGAGGGGGTGTGGAGCTCCCATGCTCACGAGGGGGCCGTTCTCCCGGCACCTTTATGTATTCGCCAGTGTGGAACCTCCCCAACCCTGTCTTTTTCGTTTTTCTGGAGGCTTCATTCCATAGTCGTGGTGTATCACATCACTGGCCGTTGGCGATTGCTTCAGCCTCCTGGTCCTCTCCCTTCTCTGGAGATTGGAGGGTTAGGACCCAGAGTTCCAACACTCTCATCTCACAGTTGGCTCTCCTGGCAGCTAGGGGGTGAGTGGGGGGGGTGTGTGTCCAAAAACCACCTCATGAACCTAACAGAAGACACATCTGTTGCTCTCATCCCTTAGGAAATTCCCAGGGTTTGGGGAGCTCTGTGCCAGAAATGGGACCAAGACCAAATATGTACTTATTATTATAAATCAAAACTTAGTGTCAAAACTTAGAAATAGATTTCAGTCTATAGGTTCAGATTTGCGTACAGAAGGATTCAAGACCCTTTTGCCATAGCCCTTCACTTGGTCGCTAGATGTAATAACACCAGGTTTGGAGCGAGATGACCCATGTTCAGGTACTGGATTCTGCTGCTTAACTGTCACTTGAACCTTGTAAGCCCAACAGTGTTGCAGGCCGGCGCAGCGAGATCACACACAGGGAGAGGTGTTGCATGCTCCCAGTTTCGTGTGCGTGCCTGCAGGGCAGGGTTCTGATCGCTGAAGACTCCCAAATTGCAGTGTTTGTACATGTGTTGATGTAGCTTTCAGTATTTGGAAGAAAGTCTGTTCTGAGTTGCAGAGTTGATTTAAAGAGTTGATGGATTTGTAGAGTTCATTGAGTTGCCTTTACACAATTGAAAATTACTAATCACTATGTTTGATTCTACCTTGATGGGTAGTTATTAATCTAAGTGTTTGGTAGCCTGAGGCACATGAACACTAGTAACAAGTGCATATTCTGTGGACGTGACCATGATCTCCATGTTGCATGGTTTCTGGCTCTAAATCTCTCGATCTTCCTAAGCTCGTATTTCCATCCGCCTACTTGGTAACATTAGTTGAAAGTCTTATGAGCAATTTTTAATCTGTCCATAACTAAGTTAATCTGGTTTTCTTAAACTGCTTCTCTTCCAGGTTTCCCATGTGTTTATTCAAGGTTTTTTACATCACAGAATTAATAGGTCTGTGTTCCAGTCCTTTTCCTCTCCATTTGTTCTGTAGACCTAGCTTGTTCTCAGTTCTGTTTGTGTTATTCCTTAGCCTAAAGTGTTGCTTCTTCCTTTCTCTTTCTTAATCATCCTTCAGGTCTTTGCTCATCCCTTTATGAAACTCCTCATAAAGGAGTTTCCTCAGCCTCCTGTATGAAATTTATTTAGATTAAATAGGTAGAAGTAAATCGATCTTTTGCAAACATTTTTTTTAAAGATTTTATTTATTTATTTGACAGAGAGGAGAGAGATCACAACTAGGCAGAGAGGCAGGCAGAGAGAGAGGGGGAAGCAGGCTCCCCACTGAGCAGAGAGCCTGATGCGGGGCTCGATCCCAGGACCCTGAGATCATGACCCGAGCTGAAGGCAGAGGCTTTAACCCACTGAGCCACCCAGGTGTCCCTTGCAAACATTTCTGATTTTTGTAAAGATGTGAATTACCTCTGGTCAACTTTAATGTGTAAGCAAAAAATTAAAAATGAAAAAGAACGGTAGAAGAATGCATATCGATGTTAAAATATATCATAATCTTTTCACGCCTGTTTGACCTCCCATTCTTAATTTTTTTTTTTCTTGAAGGGTCTATAAGAATGCTCCTCTGGTAGGAGAGGAGACACAAAAAAGTAGTTACTGGCTCTATTTTTGTTCTTTGTTCCTCTCTGGTGATTTCTCCCCTGGGGTCAATTGGGCATAAATGATGAGACATTTATAGAACATGCAAGGTTTTGAAAGTTGACTGTTAATGTACTATTTAAAAGTTTACTGACTCTATTCTAGAATTGCAGGACTCAAGAGGTATAAATTCCAGTTGCTCTGAAGGATCCATTATATGATCCAAGTGTGATGTTTAGATTTTAAGATTGTTGCACCTTTACTTTTACTTAGCACTTTTGCTTTATATTATAACCTTTGTATTTTAATGATTTTTTGTTGTCTGTATGCCTCATTATTTGTTATGTCTTATCTTATAGTATTTCTTTTACTGTATTATCGTTTATTATTAAAATGTTTTCCTATAGTATACTCTGGATTTTAGCAAAATTTGTTTTTGCTGTTCTGTTTTTATATTTAGAGAATTCTCCATTTTATGAGTCTTGCTGAGAGGAAGGCTCCCTCCCATTATACAAACTAAAAGTGCCAGATAATTGCTTTACCAGTTCAGGCATATGACCTAGGCTCAGCCACTTGTGGATATTCCTATCCTGGACTTCGAGTGGAGCCTGATTATTTTTTTGATAACACAGAAAAACCCAAAAGAATAAACAGACAAATTATTAGAAATAATAGGGGAATTCATTAAGGTGGCTGGATGAGGGGCGCCTGGGTGGCTCAGTTGTTAAGCGTCTGCCTTCGGCTCAGGTCATGATCCCAGAGTCCTGGGATCGAGCCCCGCATCGGACTCCTTGCTCAGCAGGAAGCCTCTTTCTCCCGCTACCATTCCCTCTGCTTGTGTTCCCTCTCTCACTGTGTTTCTCTCTGTCAAATAAATAAAATCTTAAAAAAAAAAAAAAAAAAAAAGGCTGGATGAGATCAATTTATTTTTCTACATACCGGCAATAAAAAACATTTCTAAATATATTTTTCTAAAGAAGCAGGGATTCTGGAATATGTCTCAGTCTGGGATTGTGTCATTTCTTTATGATTAAATTCAGGCTTTACATTTTTTAGCAAGAACACCATAGAAGTGATAGGTATTCTTTTTCAGAGTCTTATATTGAGATGATACTGACATATCTCATCATCAGCATTGTTAACTTGTATCACTTGATTAAGATGGTGTCTAACAGGTTTCTCTTCTATAAATAGGCTCTTTTTCCATATGTACTTAGAATCTGTCTTCTGGAATGATGCTTTGAGATCATGCATATATCCTGTTTTTCCTCCTAACTTTTCTCAACTAATCATTCTTAATGATTCTTGCCTGTGACAATTATTGTGTTTGCTGAATGGTGATTTCCTTGTTTCTTCTGCATTAATTGGAATTCTATAAGGAAGAACTATCCTTTTCTTCAATTTTATTTTGTCGGTTATTGATATCAGGGTGAAGTTGTGGATATTATACATTTTTTACTTTGTTACTAAAATTGTTACAAATTTGGCCTTTGGTTGCTCTTAGGAGTTGGCTGCTCTGCCCTTTCCACATGTCCTATCATTTTTCCTTATATTCTAGCAGCATAAGAAATTCTAGGCTTATCTTGTGTTTGCCCTGCCCCCAACCTGGAATCAGCCATGTCCTGAGGGAACCTGGTATCTCTTAATTGGAGAGAAACCGAGACCTGGGTTCCATATACACTCGTTGCTTCTGAGGGATCACTGCTTCTTGTCCTCTCAGTGGGCAAAGCTAGGAAATACATGTATGCGTAGATACAACATCTGTACATATATACAGGTCTTAAGTCCATTTATCTGTATGTGTCAAAATCAGCAGTTTGTAGTGAAACCTTTGATTCCAATCCAATATTGCAGGGTTCATTCTAGCCTCCCCTAATTCCTTATTCTTACTGATTTCCCCCTTAGTGGGAAACTTAGCCTCATGATTCACAATGTATCTACTAACTTGCTTAATCCTAAACATAAAGTAGTTTCTGAATTGCTGATCTTTTTAAACCTGTTGATTAAAATTCACTTTCTAATTTCCTCAAGAAAGGTCCACATGAGCAATTTTCCCTGAGGTCCTGTGTGGTCAAAAATTGTTATCTTCTGCCTTTATTATCTGCTTGGGTATAGAAGCCCCCAGTCACATTTTCTTTTTTAGGAGGTTGGAGGGGAGTGCTAGTGCTGAAGCTAGCTAGATGACCTTCCACATTTCTCACTGTTTGCTATAAGAAACCCATATTGCCCAGTTGCCCAAATGATTCTTTTTCTGTCCTTAAAGCCTGGTAACCTCTAACATATCTTGATTTCAACCATTGTGGATCATTTTTCCACAAAGCACATAATACGGTCTTTAGGTATATAGAGTCATATCTTACTTAATTTCAGGAAGGAACTTTTGAGTGTTCTTTTTATTATAAACTTTTAAAGACATACAAGAAAGTTGAAAGAATTTTACAGTTATACCTGTATATATGACACCTATATCTTACCACTAAGGTTATAGTATTTTCATTTATCATGTCTCTACCTATCATCCTTTATCTATCATTAATCCATTGTATTTATTCCATTGTATTAATCCATTGTATTCTTTTGGGAAAGGTCTTCAATCCATTTGCCCATTTAAAAAAAATTGGGTGGTGGTTTTGTGTGTGTTTTGTTTTTGAGCTATCAGGGTTCTTTATATATACTGGATGCTTATACTTTCTCAAATATGGATGTTTTGTGAGTATCTTCTCCTAATATGTGGAAGTCCATTCATGTTTTTCACATTTTCTTGGTGAGGAGAAGTTTTTAATATCGATGATGTCTAATTAGTCAATGTTTTCTTTTCTAATTATTCTCCATGACCTGAGAAATCCTTGCCTAGCCCCAAATTGTGGAGATTATCTCTCTTGAAAACTTTGTTTTAACTTTTATATTAGGTCTGCAATCCATCTTGGGTTAATTTTTGTTGTGGTGTAACATAGTGTTCACTTTCATTGTTTTTAGGTGGGTGTTCATTTACTCCAGTACCAGTTGGTGATGCCTTTGTTGAAAATCCAGTGACCATATATGTGTGGGTCTCTTTGTCCTCTATTTCATTGACCTGTAGGTTGATCCTTATGCAGATACCTCACTATCTTGATTACTATAACTTTGAATAAGTATTGAAAGCAGGTAGGGGTTAAGTCTTCCAATTTTGTTATTTTCAGAATTGATTTAGATTTTTTAGGTCCTTTGCATTTCCATGTACGTTTTAGAATCCTCACAGTCATTTCTAATGTCTGGTGTTGCTTCATAGTAGCAAGTGCTTTAACTGGGTGTTTCTTCTTTTAAATTAGTGGGGAAATATTTGGTCACAATTTTTCATCTGTTTTGTGGCTATCAATATAGTTTTTTTGTTTTTGTTCATAGGTTTTGCTGAATTTCTCCTTTTTTTTTCTTGTATTTTTGTATAGTTGCTGTGCTGGTTCCTTTTTTATGAATCATCATAGAAGGAAATAACTTCCTCCCCCCACCCTCCCCAGGCCACTGGGTTACAGGAGGTGGGGTGGGGGGGAGAAAGTAGTGTTTCAGACTAGTTGTTTTTTAATCAAAGACTATCTTTGTAGCTGCTACAGAGACAGGCTGCTTCCTGCAAATATAGTTAGTCTGTGTAATTCTTCAGGCTGCCTCTGATTATTGGAACCACATTGGATTCCTTTCAAGCTTGAGAAATTTGGTTATTAGTATTTGTCTACTGAAAATGGAGTTTGCAGTTTTGTATCTGTTTCTCATTGATAATTCTGTACAATGTCAGTGCTTCCTAGGCAAATTCTATATAAGTGGGTTAATCTTTTCTAGTTAGACAGTTTAGTGTGCTTTCAGCCAGTTTGGTTCCCTGAATTCTTTGAAACACTGCCCCACCCAAAGCACCTGAAGAGTACATTAGCCTCAGAGACAATAGTCTTCTGTCTAGTTATGTTTTCTCAAGCACTCGTAATTACCTGTTAGTCCTCTTTTTTTTGTTAGTCCTCTTTTTTACTTTTTTTTATTTTTTAAAAAGATTTTATTTATTTATGTAACGGAGAGAGAGATCACAAGTAGGCAGAGAGGCAGGCAGAGACAGAGGGTGAAGAAGGTTCCCCGCTGAGCAGAGAGCCCAACATAGGGCTCGATCCCAGGACCCCAAGATCATGACCTGAGCCAAAGGCAGTGGCTTTAACCCACTGAGCCACCCAGGTGCCCCTGTCCTCTTTTTTTAAATAAAGGCAGAAGTAGAGCTACCATTCTAATTATTCTTTCATTCAGTGAATGTGTATTTATTGAAGTACTAAAATAAGGTACTGGAGGAGAGTTAAAAAAAAATCTGCTGGACTATAGATGGTGTCCTTAATTTATAATCTAACATTACAAAGGAATATTTTTTCTCTACTTTTTGTTGTTGTTCTGCATTTGAAAAAAATAAATTAGTTATACATACATGGCTAAAGAGTCCCAGTGGTCTATGGAGTTTGTTATTCTAAACAGTTGTCTCCTGTCTTCACTCTTCCTAACGCCCCTCTAATTTCCTTCTTTTCTGCATTTCCTTCCCTCTGAGACCTCTTCCATCCTCTTATCCAGCTGGTTGGCAGCCAGGCAGACTAGACAGACCTCCCTATAATGCTATTCAGTTGACATTATTCTTTGATCTTTTCAGAGAACTGACTTTTAGTTTTATTGACTTCATCATTTCTTTATTTTCCTACTACATTAATTTCCATTCTTTATTACATCTTCCCTTCTACTTGCTTTTACTTGGGTTTACCCTATTTCTAGATTTTTAGATTTTTCCAAATTCTTAGATCCTTTTCTTTTTCCCCCCTCTTCTAGAGTTTCTAGATTTTTCTGAATTCTTAGATTATTGGCTGGAGATCTTTTCTAATAGAGACAATTTTAAGCTATAAATTTCTCTCTCAGTACCACATTAGCTACACCTCATAAATTTTGGTATATCAAGTTTTACTTTCATTCAGATCAAAATACTTTCTAAATCCCCTTGTAATGACTGCTTTGACCCATGGATTCTTTGGAAATGTGTTGTTTAATTTTGACCTACTTGTAGATTTCCCATATTTCCTTCTGATGTTTTATTTCTAATTCAGACCTTTTAAGTTTATTAATACTTGTTGACGGGCTGGCATATGGTCTATTCTGGACAAGATTCCATGTTGCTTAAAAAGAATGGATTCTGCTATTGTCCAAGAGGAGGGTTTTATAAACGTCTGTTAGATCAAGTTGCTAGTGTTGTTCAGGTCTTAGGTAGACTTGCTGATTATCTGTCTCAGGTTTCTATTTTTCGTTTTAAATTACACATTACTGTGTTAGTACATCAGTAGTGTTTTGGGCCTGTGATTTTTTTTTTTTTAGCAGTTGCATTTTAAAATGTTTATGTAAGCGTTTGTTACCAATCATACCAAAGTCGATTAGGAAGAAATGGTACATGCATAATATCCTATTAAATTTGCTTGTAATTCAAGTTTTTACCCAAACTGTGGTAAGTACTAGGCATTTCTTTGACTAAAACAAAGCCTCTTCCCATTGAAATGACCAGAAAAAGATTAAAAGACAAATATTTAATACATTAAATGGTACTAAATGCTTGAATAATAATATTAAGAAGAATATTAATAATAATTTTGGATTTATAGAAAAATTACACAAATAATACAGAGAATAGTCCCTTGACTTGGCTTGCTATAATGTTAACAACTTATGTAGCCAGGATAAAATTATCAAAACCAGAAAATTAACATTGGTATAATACCATTTACTGAACTGTAGACTTTATTCAAATTAGATGTTTTTTCACCTAAGGTCCTTTTTCTGTTTGAGCATCAGTCCTAAGTATCACCTTGCATTTAGTTGTTCTGACGCCTTAGTTGCCTTCTACCCATGACAGTTGATTGTACTTTCCTTGTCTTTCACGAACTCAGAGACCTTTATTGAGTACACCAGTCAGTTACCTTGTAAAATGCCTCAGTTTGGATTTGTTTGCTATTTTCTCATGATTAGATTGTAGTTATGGATTTTTGGTGAGAATAACAGGACTTACCTTTTAAAAAGGTCACGCTGACTTCTCTGGAAAGGAAAGCAAAGAACCTACTTAGGAAACTATTGGAATAATCCAGGAGAGGCTTAGAGTAGGATAATTGAATTTGAATGGAATGGGTTCTGATTAGAAAAGTTTGAGAACTGTTGCTGTAGCATCAACTATTTAGGAGAAGGAAAGGAAGAAAGACTATGATAGATGTACTGCAAATGAAGTGTGTGTTTGTTCTTTTAACAGCTTGACCATTTTAGAACCTAGTAAGGCCAGCTGGTAATTATTAGCCTTTCTGATACGTCTGCATTGAATTTAAAGTATCATAAAGCCAAGCATTAGATGGATAAGAATAGCTTTTCTTTGGACCCTAGGGACATAAAATTTATTATGAGCTGCCAGTCCCATTCTGGCCCATGCTGGTCCTTTTAGTGCTTTTGATTTGTCACTTGTACACATTAGCTTTCTGGAATTTTCTTTGGTTCCTTATTATGTAAAGTAACATCTGTTTGAGGCCCTGAAAGAGTTAATAAGGACTGGACTTATTTTCCTGCTATAAGCAACTAGTAGCCTGAACAAAATATGATTCCTTTGTTCTCAGACATTGGACAGCAGACTATGCATGACAGGATTCCCTGAGACAGAAATGCAAAATGCAATGAATACCACAATTCCCCCAACTTTCTGCCTGGAGATGCATTCCAGATCACACTGCACAAGGGCAGTCACAGGGAGAGCAAGTGGAAACTGCAGAACAGAGTTGCAGAAAGGAGACTGCTACACAGAAAATGATGGTGCCTTTGGGTTCTTGTTGTATTGGGGCACGTGTGCACAGGGTGTGATGCACAAGCCAAGACTGGAGAGAAAAATGATCAGGGATCTGTAACCTGAACATTGCCATTGCTCACAGAGGATGAGTTCTGATTGGCCCGAATGGCAAGTCCTTGGTAGGCACCCAGGGCATTTTGTGGAGAATCCAGAGGAGTTGAACTGTCTTTGAAGTGGTTATTCTAACCACCCCAGCAAAGCTTAAAAAGAGGCCTGTGAGGGGTCAACTGATCCACAGATAACTGCCTGTTAAAGCCTAGTGCTTAAAAAAAAAAAAAAAAAAGACACTAAAAAATGCAGCATTTATAATGTCTATCATCAAATAAAAAATAGCATGCCAAGAAGAAAAAAGTGAGCCATAACTAAAAGAAGATTTAGCTGATAGAAACAAATCCAGAAGTGACAGAGGTGATAGAACTGGAAGGAAAGGACAAGCAAACAACTATTACATTTTCAAGTACTTAACACCTGAGGAATGGAATGGAAGATGTATGGAAGAATCAAATAGAACTTATAGCAATGAAAAGTACAATCTCTGAAACTTAAAACTTACTGTATAATCTTAACAGATTAGACATCACAGAAGAAAGGTGAGTGAATTTAAGAATGACACTAGAATGTACCCAAAATTAAGAATATAGAGAAAAAGACTGAAAAAGAAGTGTTATTCACTGCATTTATCTATGGGATAACACTAACTGATCTACCATATGAGATGCTAGAATGGAGAGGAGAAAGAAGGAATAATTGCTGAAATTTTTCCATATTTGAAGAAAAATATAAATCCTTAGATTCAAGAAGTCCAAAAAAATCCCAACCAGAATAAACACAAAACCATTGTCAAGTATGTCATAATCACATTCCTGGAAACAGATAAAGAGTAGGTCTGGAAAGAAGCCAAAGCAAAGACACATTATGCACAGAAAAGGAAAAGACTACCGTAGATTCTTATTAGAAACTATGCAAGTCCAAGACAATGGAACAATGTCTTTAAAGTACTAGAGGAGGAGCCTGTTTTGTTTTGTTTTTAATTTCTAAATTTTTAGATGAATCATTTTAGATTTCATGAGTCAGCATTACAGAGTATTCATGCTACATACATCCTCATGACACCCAGGTATGTGGGCTTCTATTAGAGCAGTATACAGATACAGTGCGATCTCTGTTCAGATAACAAGGGCGTTTTTCTCAGAATTAGCACAAAGAATCAAAGGGTACCTTGATCCCTTCTACCGCTTGGCAGTATAAGGGCTGGTCCACACTGATCACGTGCCTGGCCTTCTGCTATGTCGTGGGCTGTAGACCGTTGATTAGTGGGCTTCTGAGTTCTTAGCAAATTCTTCCACAATCTTTGAGATTTTAAGTGTAATTTCATTAGTCGATAGGATGAATAAAGAAAAATGAGTAAGGCTAGAGAAGACTTGTTCAATGCTATCAACCTAATGATACAAAATCTTAAGAGGTTATTTAGGAGGTAACTATCCAAGGTGGTGGATATTGTTATTTTTATGACCTCTTTCCAGAGACTCTCTTATGGTCTGTTGACTAATTCAGCCTTTTTAAAAAATTGAATTATAATTGACATACAATATTATGCTAGTTTCAGATGTACAAGATAGCAATTCAGTATGTTTATATATTTTAAAATGATTACCACGATAGGTCTAGTTACCATCTGTCACCATACAAAGTTGTTACAATATTATGGATTATATCCCTGTGCTATACATTACATCTTCATAACTAACTCATTTTTATAACTGGGAGTTGGTACCTCTTAATCTCCTTCACCTGTTTTGCCCCTCCCCCCTCTCCTCCCGCCCATCCTGTAACCACCAGTTCTCCATATTTAGGAGTCTGTTTTCATTCTGTTTGTAAATTTGTTGTGTCTTTTAGGTTCCACATATAAGTGAAATTATATTGTATTTGTCTGTAATGTTATATAGTTATATGGCAAGATTTCATTCTTTATTCTTTTCTATAGCTGAATGATAGTTCACTTTGTAGATCACATCTTCTTTGTCCATTTATCCACCAGTGGGCACTTGAGTTGCTTCCATATCCTGCCCTTGTAAATAATGCTGCATTGAACGTCAGGATATATGATATCTTTCAAATTAGTGGGTTTTTTGGGTTTTTTTTTGTTTTTTTGTGGGTTTTTTTGGATAAATACCCAGAAGTGGAATTATTGGACCATATGATAGCTGTATTTTAATTTTTTGTTTTCCACAGGAGGCTGCACCGACTTATTTGCCCACCAACAGTGTACAAGGGTTTCATTTTTCTCTACATTCTTGCGAACACTTGTTAATTCTTGTCTTTTTGATACTTGCCATTCTGACTGGTTTGAAATTTTCCCTGAAAAATTAGGGAAATTTGCATTTCCCTAATAATTGTGGTAGGGAGCATCTTTTCATGTACCTGTGTGTGTGTCTTCTTTGGAGAAAATGTCTATTCAGGTCTTCTGCCCATTTTTAAATCAGGTTGTTGAGGTTTTTTTTACTGAGTTATATTAGTTCTTAATATATTTTGGATAGCAACCATTCCAGATATCTCCTCCCATTGGGTAGGTTGCCTTTTCATTGTGTTCCTTTCCTGTAAGTGGTTTCCTTTATTGTGCAATGTACTGTGCAACTGTAGATGGTTTCCTTTACGGGTGCACAAACTCTTTGATGTAGTTCCATTTGTTTACTTTTGCTTTTGTTTCCCTTGCCTGAGGAAACCCATCCAAAAAAATATTTCTGAGAATGATGTTCAGGGTTTACTGCCTATTTATTTCTAGGAGTTTTATGGTTTCATCTCTTGGGTCTTCAGTGCATTCTGAGTTAACTTTTTGATATGGTGTAAGAGAGTGGTGCAGTTTTATTCGTTTGCATGTGACTGTGCAGTTTTCCCAACACAACTGATGAAAGAAGTGGTCTTTTCTCCTTTGTATGCTCTTTTCTCTTTGCTGTAGATTAGTTGACCATTTAAGGGGGCGCTGACTTCTGGCCTCTTTTCTGTTCCATTGACCTATTTGTCTTTTTCTTTCAGTACCATACTGTTCTGATTACTATGGCTTTGCAGTATAGTTTGAAATCGGGAGCATGTTACCTCCCACTTTGTTCTTTTTTCTCAAAATTGCTCTGTCTGTTTGGGGTCTTTTGTATTTACATACAGATTTTGGGATTATTTGTTCCAGGTCTGAGAAAAATACCTTTGGTATTTTGATAGGAATTGCATCGAAATCTGTAGATCATTTTGAAAATAGTGTGGACCCTTTAACAATTCTGAAAATCCATGTTCATGGTTTATCTTTCCATTTGTTTGTGTCATCTTCAATTTCTTCCATCAGTATCTTAGACTTCTCAGAGTACAGATCTTTTACCACCTTGGTTAAATTTATTCCTAGGTAGTCTATTCTTTTTGATGCAGTTATAAATAGGATGACTTTCTTAATTTTTTTTTTCCTGATGGTTCATTATTAGTGAATAGAAACACAACAGATTTCTGTATGTTAACTCCGTGTCCTGCAACTTTGCTGAATTTATGCTCCATGAAGAGAATGGGCATTCTGCTGGTTTGGGATGGAGCATTCTGTGCTCTGTCTCACCAGAACTGGTCTAGTGCTGCAAGATGATCTAAGCTTTTCTGTGCAGCATTCCACTGATCATGTGTTTCCAGTTAGTACCTACATCAAATACACACAGATGACACGTATATGTTATTAATAGCACATCATACTCCCTAAAACATATAAAAATAGAAAATTATATTTTACATTTAACTTTTTTAATCCTCGTTTTTGTAATTTGTGTCTTTAAAATCATAGTTATGCTACCATCATCTCAGTTTTAGAACATTTTCATCCCCTCAAAAAAACAACTCTGTATCCCTTAGCCATCACCCATTAATACCCTGCACCCATTAATACCCTTCTCCCCCAGGCCTCAGCGATCACTAATCTATTTTCTGTTTGTATAGATTGTTCAGTTCTGGACGTTTTATGCAAACACAGTCATATGTGGACACACATTGGTAACTGGCTTTTTTCACTTAGCATCGTGTTCATCAGGGTTCCTCCCTATTGCATGAATAATATCTTAGCTTTAATATGAAAATATTTAATTTTAACCGTGAGGAACACTGGATTCTCCAGGAAAAAATATTCTGTCTTGTTCTATGTATGTCCGCTTTCCTTCCTACCTGTCCCAAGCATACCACTCACCTACCCCCTAAAATACACACATCTCAGTCTTATATTCACAGATACATTCCCAGAATTGGGTGATAATATTGCCTTTTAAAAAGTCTCCACATACCTTTAAAAAAGGTTTTGGGAAGAATTGCTCTCTTAATTTAAAGCAAGCCAGCCCCAAAATCTCAGATACTGCCTATCTTCCTGTCAAGGTGTGGGGCTGTGGGAGAGGCAAGGAGCAACCCCCCCGGAGCTAAAGCCTGGCCTGGCTGGCTGTCTCTAGGTCAGGAAGGCCTGCAGCCTTCTTCAGAGCTTTCCCAGAAGGGTTCCCTTAGGTACCAGGAAGGATGGATTCTCTTGTAGAAAAGTGATACTAGTTAGAGGCATTAAAGCAGATCTTTTCCGAGTTATGTCCGTTAGCATGCAAATAAGGATTGCGTGTAATTAGATATTAGATACAGTTCACTTGAGTTCCATACTTTTTATTACACATTACACAATCTATGTTTGCATCCACTCACTCATCTTGGCCCACCTGTTGGACAGCCTGTTGAGGAGAGGGAGCTGCTCTTGTTCACCATTATTCTTTTTTCCTTGGCTCGGCAAATCACTGGCCCTTCATAAATGCTTATCAAATTGCATTTCAGGTTGTTGCTTAAACATTAAAATTTGTATAAACCAATTCTGATCATATTCGCCAAAATGAGAGCTGATAAGTGGTAAGATACTCATTGGTTAAACATGTCAGCGAATAATTTATTAAAAGAGAGATCCCTAACTAATATTTGGGTTTATATAGGGAGAGTACAGAGGGTTTTGAGTTGTGTGCCAGTCGTATCTCCATAGTTGTTAAAGAGTTTGAGGGATGTGGTCTTATTGTCTCACTCTTCAGCCTTTAAATTTAATAATAAAAATAGGAGTCACTTTCAGTTAACAGAAAATAAAGGTGAAATATTTTTCCAGAAAATCCTCTATACAACAACTTTTTATAGCTTAATAGTTTTATAATTTCCAGGGTTAAGCTTAATCTTTTTGTTGCCACTTGTTTTTCTCAAGTATTCAGTGTTTTGGCAGTCTTTATATCCTAGATCATATTTTAGGTATCATTGATTCTTTTTGACAATTGAGCATTTTAATATAAGCCATGAATGTATTTAAAATTGGTAGGGAGTATTAGATCTCTATTTGTATTAATTTATTGATTGAGTGAATGATTGAGAGAGACAGCACGAGTGGTGGGGAGGGGCAGAAGGAGAGGGAGACAGAGAACCCCAAGCAGTCTCCACATCCAGTGCAGAGCCCAAAGCAGAGCTTGATCCCGGGACCCTGAAATTGTGACCTGAGCCGAAAGCAAGAGGTCTAACCAACTGAGCCATCCAGGCACCCCTATTTGTATATAATTTTAAAATACACAGGTCTGATAAGGATTTATTTCTAACTCTGGGTAAAGTGCTTTTGACTTGGGTTCTCATTATCGGCCTAATAATAATGATGATGATAATACAGACATACAGACAATAACAGCTTTTATTATGTGGTTTTATCATTGGGTGTTATAGTCTCTAAGTATTTTTTCCTCCTGCCCCCCCCCCTTTCTAATAGGATAGGAAAGGAAGGCTCACAGAGTGACTTACTTTCAATTAATACAGGCCAAGTAGCTATAGAGACAAATCTTGAAGCAAGTGGAGAAATCTTTCCCTATAGCGTGCTGCGTCTGTTATCTATTCACTACTTAGAGTTGGGATGTTTCAGAAGAAGCAAAAATAGTTTCTGTACTCGGTTTTTTCTACTGAATCAAACAGAGACCACCAAGAGTAATAAAAACTGGCATCTTTTTAGTGTATTAGTAAGTACTCCATGATATATGTAGCGCAATAAAATAGAATATGGAAATGCAAATCCATAAGTTGTCTGAAAATTGGATGTGATGCTTTCCTTGGATGTTGTAATTATTTATTTGAATTCAGTATTAGAAGTTAAATAAAAATTTTAAAACAGTAATGTATGTATACTTTTTTTTTTTCTTTTCCCAGACAGATAGTGATTATGTACACAGTGTTGTAGCCAACTTGGAGAAAGAGTAAGTTCTCAATTATGAAAATGATACTTCAGTTACTGTTACTGGCTTTTTGCTAAAAGAAAATGCCTGTTTTATAGTTCATTTCTCTGTGTTCAGTGTTCATTGGGTCACTATCATTGGTCTTTCACGTCATAAAGTAGGTGCGTATATATCCAGTTTTCTGATCATGGACAAATTGGTGTATTTCGATATAGAAAAGATTTGAATTCCATACCTGTGTAACTTCGTCAAATGAATTATTGATCTTAAAGACCATAGAAAGGGTCATATGAGATTACTTATATCCTTCACCCTCAGTTGACCAAGAAAAAATTTTCTGCTCTTAGGGTAGATAGTCTTGTAGTAGTTTCAAACCTCAGTGCTAAACTGTGGTTAAATCTGTTCTATTCTGCAAAGTCTAAGTAACAGTTTACTGTGAGCAAGGGACTTAGCAGCTAACGGGGGAAAGCTTAGTAAGTTTCCGATATGATTAGTTTTTATAATACTGCCTTCATAGTTTTAGTAGTGATCTCATAAAAACTAGTCATGATAAGGATTAAATCTTCATTGACTTTTACCTGTTTTTGCCCCAAAGATGTATCTTTTACTTAAAAAGACAAAAAGAAGCAACAATTACTTGTCAACTCTAGATTTAAAATAACGTGGTTCTTACTTTGTCAAAATGCCAAAACCAGAAATTTTTAAAAACATATGAAGAGTTCAGAACTAAATTGCACATTTGTTTGAATTTTTTTTAAGTGCCCAATTTCTTGGCAGCCCTTTTATATAAACGCAGCTTGGGAGAGATTCCTCAAAGATAGGAATACGGGAGCAGGGGAATGATAATCATTGGCCCCTTCTCCCCTAGACCACAAGGGCAGGTCTTTGGGGCTTATGCTGTGATTTTTGTCGTTTCTCCTCTTCTTCAGCCTGTAGGAACATCAAGCCCAGAGAAAAGTACAACTAAGCGTGAACATTTGTGTGACAGTGGGTAGTTGCACAAGGATTTTGTGGAGATTTGCAAAAACTAAATGAGGGGGAATGCAAATGTGGAAGGAAGTACACTTGAGTTAAGCTGATTACAAAAGTTTTATAACAGGTTTTCTCAACCTTGGCACTAATGACATGTGAGGCGAGATAATTCTTAGTTGTGAGGACCTTCATATGCTACGTAGGGTATTTAGCAGCCTCCCTGGTGTGACCCACTAAGGTCAGTAGTACTCCCCACAGATAGGACAGCCGGATTCCTCCAGATGTTGCTGAATGTATGAGACAGACACACACGTTCATTAGTTTGTTTGTCTTCAATTCTCTGTTTTCTGCAATACCTTCATTTGATCTTTTAAAACTCTGATACTTTTGGGGAATATCATACGTGCAGTTGGCATAGGATAGCTGTCCTTCTCTAAAGATAATAGCATTTTTTACACAGTTTTTAAAGCATTATTTAAAAAAAAACAACACTTTGTGTTATTGGAAAAATTTGTATTTTCTGGCAAAAAAAAATCAACGATGAACTACTTCCATGAGCACACAGTGGGCCTAACAGTATATCTCACTAATGTATTTTATGTTAAGCACAGTAAGTTGAGCATTAAGATAAATAAAATCGCACAGAACTTAAATAACTCAGCTAACCTTTCTTATGATAGATTTTCTAAAGAAATCAGTTCTGGCTTGGTGGAAATAATAGCCCCTCCTGAAAGCTATTATCCTGACCTGACAAACTTAAAGGAGACATTTGGAGACTCCAAAGAAAGAGTAAGGTGAGCCTGTGTTGTTTAAGATCCTCCACCCTTGTGAGCACGATATGTAATAAATGTTTACCATGTATTAAGTATTTACTAGAATGTAGCACATTTTAGGCTTAGCTACTTTGTGAGAGCTAATGCATTTTTGGTTATTTGACTGGAAATTGTATGCAGTTTCTAATGAGAGGTTGAATTTGCTATGTGCAAATTTTTTTTTTTTTTTTTAAGATTTTGTTTATTTGAGAGAGAGGTTGAGACAGAGAGCACAAACAAGCAGGGGAAGCAGCAGAAGGAGAGGGAGAAGCAGGCTCCCCACGGAGCAGGGAGCCCGATGCAGGGGCTCAATCCCAGCACCCCAGGATCATGACCTGAGTTAAAGGCAGACACTTAATGATTGAGCCACCCAGGCGCCCCTGTTGAATAACTTTTATAACTGCTGTTCGGTGGGCTGTTATGGCTTAAGAGTATATTTAGAATAATTCAAAAGCTAGTTCAGATAGAAACCTCACATCTGTATGCAAATTAGAGCTGACTCAGTGGAAGTGATAAGAACAATATTTCTGTTTTGCAGAATTATATTGTAATAATGTAAAAATCCAGTCAACTGGATTTATTTGTCTCTAAATCTCTAAAATTGAAGGACTGAAAACTTTTATTGTTATTAAAAACAGTGTAATCTAAGAGATATTGACATTAGTTTTGAGTTTTATGTCACCAGAAAAAAGGAAAAAATAGTGTTTTGGGAAGAGATTATATTTCTTGAGTTGTTAATTTGTCTGAAAGATGGATATATCCATGTCATTTGTTGTCTCCCAGGAAATATAATTTTAGTTTTAAAAAATTGGGGAATGGTTCCAGTAAATTCTAGGGGGTCTTATTAAATTCAGAACAACTTCTAAGGAATATCCTGGAGAGTTTATATGATTTAAACCCTTTATTTTATTGTTGTTGTTGTTATTTTAACTAGTTTTTACAACCACTTCTCTTACTCAATATTAGTCTGTTTCTGTAGGCTACCAGGAATTCCCTGAAAGGACTTAATATTGTAAACTTTAATGTGTTTTGGGTTTTTTAAACATTCAGTACAATATTTATTAATTTCTGCCTTCATGCAAAGCAGCGATCCCCAAAGTATAGTTTTTGAAGCACCATTTCCCAGAAACATTAAGATGTTACATTGAAAAAAGGACCTTCAGTCAAAGGAGTTTGGAAAATATTAGACTAAAAAGTTTTTTATTCAACAAATCTATTTACTGTTGGATGTTTCAGTGCCTGTAATATACAAATATATCTCCAGAAGGAGTGTATATGTGCTTCCCAAATTTACTTGACATTAGACTCCTTTTTTTCCTCAGGACATCTTGATGATTAGTGTTTTGATAAAGGTTTTGTTATAGAAAAGTGAATTCTCTTTCATGCTTTCCTACATGGGTGTATCCTGTGTGTATGTATATAGACACACAGGTATCTGTGGGTCGACAGACATTTTATATATATATATATATATATGTATATATACATATACATATATATGCACATATACATATATATGCGCATATATATGTACATATACATATATAAAAACATAATATATAAATACATAATATTTATATATTAATATAGTATATATAATAATATATTAAATATATATTTAATATTTCAATTATAATTAATATATAATATAATATAATTATATAAATATATATTTATATAATATAATATATGTAATATTTATATATGTATATATACATATATATATAATGTCTGCTGTGTGTATGGAATGTATGTATAAAAACACATAACATGCAGTATGCATTATAAAATATTTATCCTTTAATCTCATTTTGCTAAATTTAAGTCTGATTCCTAACTCATTTTTGAAAATTTTCATTTCAGATGGAGAACAAAGCAAAACCTAGATTACTGTTTTCTAATGATGTATGCTCAGGAAAAGGGAATTTATTACATTCAGGTAAGTATGGTTTGTCCTTTAATGTTTTTTTGCATTTTTAAGGAAAAAGTAATAACCAGAGTATATGTTCATTAAAACAGGAAGTTCTGAAAGCATAAACCCTCCAAGATGTTTAAGATTCTAACAGTATATCAGAGAGCAGAAGGGTCTGTCACAGTCCCTGGTAATGTGGGCTCTGCTGTTCCATTCTCTGGGTTAGCGTGGACACTAGCTTTCCACTTAATGATGTGATGGTGGAGGGTTACTCATCTCTTTCCTCTTCTCCCATCCCTCCATCTTTGCTCTCATTCTCCTTCTCCCCCCTGTTAGAAAGAACTAAGGTTTAATTAGTTGGCAAATTTTAAAGAAGGATTTTCTGATAGTTTTTTTTTTTTTAAAGATTTTATTTATTTAATTGACAGAGAGACAGTGGGAGAGGGAACACAGGCGGGGGGAGAGGGAGAAGCAGGCTCCCTGCTGAGCAGGGAGTCCGGTGTGGGTCTCCATCCCAGGACCCTGAGTTCATGGCCTGAGCTGAAGGCAGACACTTAGCTGAGCCACCCAGGTACTCGAATTTTCTGATTGTGTTTTTGGTGGTAAAAGACAGTTTTCTTTTTTGTTTTTGTTTTTTGATGCTACGATTCATGTACATTTATGTTGAAGATAATAAAACTGACATTTAGCTCTAATGGTCCAGTTTTTAGCGGCATGGCTCAAAGAATAAGTCTGTAATGATGCGGCTTTTAAGTTAGCCAGGTAGGCAACAACTTAAATAATTGTAGGAGGCTCTTGTTTCTTCCAAATCTCATTCTCCTTAGTGACTTAAGCTTCAGTTTTACAATTGGAATTTCATTTCTTTAACCAAAGGTCTCTATTCCTTATTCAAAAATGCAGATACCACTGAGTGATGTAGCACACTAAGCCTGTCAGTTACTTTTTTTTTTTAGTATAAAAAGTTAATTAGATCTTTCCCTAGAAGGAGGTTTTAATGAGAGTCACAAAAAGAGGCTCTGGGTTCCTGAATCAGAAAGGAAATAAATGGTTTTGCAGCGCTGGCAAGGGTTTGAGAGGGAAAGAAAGAAGGAGAAGCCTGCCTTTCCTTGATAGGGCAGTCTTAGGGAGCACAGACTTGTCCCCTTTGACATTTTATCTTGGGCCACCTGCATTCAAACGTGCAGGTACCCTTTCTTGGTTCTCAGGATGGGAAATGTTAATGATGATAGGGTTAGAATATGACATTGTATATAACAGTATACAAGAGTTGGGAGTATAAAAACATGGTAACCTTTAAATGTCTTAGAGAAGTTTTACTTTGATTTCAAGATAATAGCTTCAAAACACTTCATGTGCCTCATGTTATTGTAGTTGAACCTTGCTGTTTGTTCTAGGGCCTCTGTATATTTACACGATGGTCAAGAACTTTATAGAGAGAATTTAAAAGCATAGTTACATTGCTTTTAAAATTTGTTTTAAATTTATCTCTAGGGGCGCCTGGGTGGCTCAGGGGGTTAAAGCCTCTGCCTTTGGCTCAGGTCATGATCTTGGGGTCCTGGGACCAAGCCCTGCATTGGGCTTTCTGCTCAGCAGGGAGCCTGCTTCCCCCTCTCTCTCTGCCTGCCTCTCTGCCTAGTTGTGATCTCTCTCTCTGTCAAATAAATACATAAAATCTAAAAAAAAAAAAAAAACCTAAATAAATTTATCTCTAAGCATAGAATTCATAGGCTTAAAAGCTTTTTTTGTGTATGTGGAGTGTAGAAAAAGTAAGCGCTTAGGAAATAAAGGAAAGGATGGGGTGAAGAAAGAGGATAAGGCAGGGGG
>CM053610.1:50495578-50528425 GCA_028646535.1 Procyon lotor
CCACTTTAATTTATCTTTTCTGTCACTGCTCCTTAGGCCATGTTTTTCTGTGGCCTGTAATTCAGTTGCTCCCGCTAGGATATTAGGGAAGCTGTCTCCGCGTGCTTGCGGGCCCCTAGAACAGTAGCTCTTTGACACCGGGCTGGAAAACCCCTCCGAGCACTCGCACATTCTTCCACAGGTTTATCAACCCACTTGGACTCTTCAGGCACCAATGAGTCCATTGCCAGTTGAGACAGCTCAGTCTCAGCAACTGATGGTTCTCTTCTTCCCCTCCCTCCCTCCCTCCTTCCCTCCTCACCCCTTGCTCTTCTTTACTCTCCCTCCCTTCCTTTCCCTCACCTTCCACTTGAGTGGTTGAATTTGTGTAAATAGAATATGTTCTTTTACCTCTACTAGTATTGGTAATAACAGTAAAATGAAGTAAAACCTCTTGAGAAAATTTAAGCATTTTAGTGCCCAGAAAGTTATTGGAGGCCTTTCCAAGTGGAAATGTCTTACAAATAAAAGTACATTCTTGGCCCAGAACTTGTAAATGTCACTGGAAATGAGAAGAGTTGATCAAAGCCCAACAAGATAGCTAGGGCTGTCTTGAAGTACCGAGTTAGCCCACAGGGGGCGCCCTGCTGGTGATCTGGGTTTCCCACACCTGGACTAGTGTGAGGACAGGTTGTCATCTGAAGTCTGGGCTGGGAGGCACTTCATGTGTGCTGTAACTGTGCTGAGTTGAACTGTGGAATTTGAAATACCATGGACTTGCTTATGGCCAAGCTGTTGCCTTGCATTTTCAGATTACTTTGATGCAACAAAATGTGCCTTTTATTATTTGCAAATTCTTCATTATATTATCCAATTAAAGATATTCTGTATATTTGAACCAAACCTCTAGGTTATAGTGTGTGCATTTTAATATTAAAAGTCAAATGGACATTTTGACGTCTCCTGAAGATGGTTGAAATTAAATCCTGAACTCCTCTCTTAGTTGTGCTTATTTTAAATTTCCATATCAAATCTGTTTAGTAGGTGGCAAATCTCTTAATGTCTTAAAAAGGACGCTAAAAATTAGGATTTGGAATTACGAGATGAAGCTGGATTTTCTTTTCGATATTCTTTAAAAGGACTTCTGGAAGGGGCACCTTGGTGGCCCAGTTGGTCAAGTGTCTGACTCTTGATTTCAGCTCAGGTCATGATCTCCGGGTTGTGGGATCGAGCCCCATTCCAGGCTCCATTCTGGACATGAGCCTACTTAAGATTCTCTCTCCTCCTCTCCATCTCCCTCTGCACCCCCTACCCTCAGTCTGTCTCTAACAAAAAAAAAAAAAAGAAAGAGAAATTAATCTGGTTTTCCTGATGAGGACAAGATTTCACTTTGTAATGTCACACTAACATGATTTTTTTTTCAATATTTAGAAACATTGTGATAGACAGAAAGCAAATCTACGAATTCGCTTTAGACCTTCACTTTTCCAACATGTTGGTCTGCATTCTTCGCTATCAGGAAAAATACAGAAACTCACGGTTGGTGATGTGATTTTATTTTCCTCATGCACATACAGCTTGTTATTTAGTATTTACTCATTGATTGTTCTTCATCTTAAGTATAAATAAGCTATATGGTGTTTAACAGCATATGTGTCTTTCCTCTTAGGATAAAGATTACATGAAACCATTAATTCTTAAAATCCATGTAAACCCACCTGCAGAGATATCTACTTCTTTGAAGGTCTACCAAGGACATACACTGGAGAAGACTTACATGGGAGAGGATTTCTTCTGGGCTATAACCCCAGTAGCCGGAGACTACATCTTGTTCAAATTTGATAAGCCAGTCAACGTAGAAAGGTTGGTGACTATTGAAATCTATGTGGTCTTAGGATTTTACACCTCTTCTTCATCGTGTGATTTATGATGGATTTTTTTCGTTTGTATAACAGGTATGAGGAGACAGTGGGTCCCAAATGTTAGGTTATAAAATACCTTTCCTACAACTCAGTAAAATGGGTGTGTTGTTTTCAGATATGACATCAGCCCTTAGCATGTTTGGTAAATTCTTTTGGTATTGTTGAACATATATTTAGTGTAGTTTTTTAGTACTTTTAAGTAGAACTCTCCCTCAAAATAATAAAGTTAGTTTTCATGTCCTTACTCTAGAATATCCCTTGGGATTTGACTGAGAGCTAGTCAGTTACCTAGCAAATTGGCTGAAAGGATACATTTGACACACTGTGACCTTCCCTGGTCAGGGATTTTACAAATGCTGGCTTGCTTTTAGACCACCACAGAAGAATTTATAACCCTCTTGTGTTTTTCAGAATTTGTGTTCATTTTACAGAATTTAGGACTCTTTTCTGCCTGTTTTTTTTTTTAATATTTTATTTATTTGACAGAGAGAAACACAGAGAGAGAGGGAACACAAGCAGAGGAAATGGTAGCGGGAGAAGCAGGCTTCCCGCAGAGCAGGGAGCCCGATGCGGGGCTCCATCCCAGGCCCCTGGGATCTGACCTGGGCCGAAGGCAGACACTTAACGACTGAGCCACCCAGGCGCCCCGTGCCTGTTTTTTAATAGTCATGATTCCCCCACCTTTCCTCAGTTTGGGGTATGTTCCCCAGACCGTACGTCTGTGGTACACTTAAATGTAATCCCTGAATGGAATGTAATTCCGTAGCCTGTGGCACATTGTGTTATGTGTTCCTGTGTGAGGGCTGTCCAGTTGTTAGAACCCACCAAAAATCATTTGGAATAATTCTACTTAAGGTTGTCAGAAACAATGCATAGTTATTATGTTATTAATTTAATTTATTACTCTGATTCTAAAGAGGGATTTAAGTGTGTAAAAATGTGTTGGGCAATGGGAATATCACTAGAAAAACCTAAAAATACTTTTGAGTAATATTTTGCTTTTTGAGTATATATTTTGTTGTTATTTAATGTTCATTTTTATACGAGATAGTGTGACATTCAGCACTTTGAGGTGTTGATTTACCATACTTAAAAGAGTCATCATAGGGGCACTTGGGCAGCTCAGTTGTTTGAGTGTCTGACTCCTGATCTCAGCTCAGGTCTTAAACTTAGGGTCATGGGTTTGGGCTCCATGTTGGGGTCCATGCTGGGTGTGGAGCCTACGTGGAAAAAAAAAACAAAACACGTCAACATAAGTATCTGAAATGGGGTTAGTATCCAAAATATATAAAGAACTTAACACCGAAAAAGCAAACAATTTGATTTAAAAATGGGGAAGAGGACCTGAATAGACATTTTTCCAAAGATGACATACAGATGCCCAAGAGATGAATGAAAAAGATGCCCAGCATCAGTAAGCATCAGGGAGATGCAAGTCAAAACAATGAGATATCTCCTTATACCAGTCAGAATGGTTAAAACCAAAATGACAAGAAATAAGTGTTGGCAAGGGCGTGGAGAAAGGGGGCCCCTTGTGCACTGTTGGTGGGAATGTAAATGGGTGCAACCACTGTGGGAAACAATATGGAGGTTTCTCAGAAAATTAAAAATGGAAGTACAATATGATGCAGCAATTCCACTTCTGGGTATTTATCCAAAGAAAAGGAAAACACTAATTCAAAAAGATTCTTGCAGCTCTGTGTTTACTGCACCATGATTAACATTAGCCACGATAGAGAAGCAACCCAAGTGTCCATCAGTAGACAGACGGATAGGGAGAATGTGGTACATGGACCCACGAGGGAATATGACACAGCCACATAAAGGATGAGATCTTGCCATTGGTGACAGCGTGGATGGACCTAGAGGGTATTAAGCTAAGTGAAGTATGTCAGCCTGAGAAAGACAAATACCTTATAATTCCACTCAGGAATCTTAAAAGAAAACGACCCACAAGTAAATAAAAAGCACACTCAGACTTGTGAATACAGAAAACAAACTGGTGGCCAGAGGGGAGGGGAGTTGGGTGGGGGGTTGGGCAAAATGGTGAAGGGGAGAGGGAGGTACGGGCTTCCAGCGATGGAAGGAATAAGTTGGTGGCATAAAAGGCACAGCATAGGGAATATGGTCAGTGACAGTGTAGTAGCCCCGTATGGGGACAGCTGGCAGCAACCCTTGTGAGCTCAGACTCACGCAGAGAGATGGCGGGTCACTGTGTTGTGTTCCCGAAGCTAATGTGGCATGTGGGTCAGCTACACTCAGACTTTTGAACAAAGAGTCATCATACAATTAGAAACAATTTTTTCACCTCCCTAAATCAGTATAGTCTCAGACCATGACTGTTGGTTTATTTTCAGCAAGTTAAAATTATGCCAGCAAAGAATCTTCTAAAGAACTCCTATACTGGAGATCAGATTTCTTAACAAATGTATTTGCAGTAAGCTTCTATGAAGTAATATTTACATGACCCTACCAAGGACCCGTTTCTAGTAAATATCTGAATTTTCTGAGAGTTCATGGAGAGCCCCACCCTGCCTGGGATAGAGGAAAGGAATCAGTTTTGACTTGTACAATAACGGACTTGCTGGGAGGGGGGAAAGCAGAAGTTGTATTTATCAATACAAAAATTAAGTGGTAAGGAAAATATTTTCTGACTTTATCACATGATATGTTTTGATTACACAAAAATTTTAAGATATGAAAAATAAGGGGAAAAAAACCACAACCCCAGTGACACCATTGTCACCATATTGTCACCTTTTTTTTTTTTTTTTTTTTGGTAATTCTGTGCACTTTCTACTTTGAAAGCCATTATGGTCTGTATGTAATTGTGTCTTATATTTTCTGTCATAATTTGTTATAAGTGATTCATAAACATTTTAATAGTTGCACATTATCCCCATTGTCTGGCTGTACCATCATTTACTTCTTCTGATATTAAACTTTATAGATCATATTGAGTTTTCCACTATAATCCCGTAGTAAACACCTCTGAATCAGTGTATCTAAACAGCAAATTCTGTCCATCATTCCTTTCTTTTTTTTTTTTTTTTAAAGATTTTATCCATTTGACAGAGAGAAACACAGCGAGAGAGGGAACACAAGCAGAGGGAATGGTAGCAGGAGAAGCAGGCTTCCTGCAGAGCAGAGAGCCCGATGCGGGGCTCGATCCCAGGACCCTGGGATCTGACCTGGGCCAAAGGCAGCCACTTAACGACTGAGCCACCCAGGCGCCCCCATCATTCCTTTCTTAAAAGAGGCTTCCCTCGTCTTGTATTACTGCATCTGTAGCTGAGGTCATGAGTGGCCCATAGTTACAGGAAGCAGCATTCCTAGTCAAAAATGTCTTTTAAAAAAAGAGGTTTCTCATCTGAAAACATTGGAATTAATTTTCGGCATAGCTTAGAGGGAGCTAGTCTTAGAGGGTGCTCTTCCCTCTGTAACATTGGAAAATCTGGTCCTCATCATGGGTGATTTTTGCCCACCGATACCGGACTGTGCCGGAAGCCTACTGTAAGTAGGCTCAGCTCCTTGCTGAGAATACTGTGAATACGCAGGGCGTTTTGTCAGTTCTTGTAAACTCACAAACTTGCCACAGTCGTGTGAGGTGGATGGGAACCTCGGCACTATAGAGGAAACGGGCTCAGGAAGCTAATGTAACTTGCTAAAGGTGAGAATTCTCTAAATGAGAGACTAAATAAGACTCAATGAGAAACCCAGGTCTTTCTAAGTCTGAACTTTTAACCACTTAACTTACAGCTACGTTAAACTTATGTTTTCTTTCTTTCTTTCTTTCTTTCTTTCTTTCTTTCTTTCTTTCTTTCTTTCTTTCTTTCTTTCTTTCTTTCTTTCTTTCTTTCTTTCTTTCTTTTTAAAGGTTTTATTTATTTATTTGACAGGGAGAGAGCACAAGTAGGCAGAGCAGCAGGCAAAGGGAGAGGGGGAAGCAGGCTCCCCGCTGAGCAGAGAGCCCGATGCGGGGCTCAATCCCAGGACCCTGAGATCATGACCTGAGCTGAAGGCAACTGCAGAACCAACTGAGCCACCCAGGCGCCCCTGAACTAAGTTTTCAGTTGGGATTTAGATATGCTTTGCATGCCCTGTCTGCTTTTTACACCCACTCCTCCCTTCCTCCCCAGTACACTTAGACACACTGACTAGTTTTCAGGGTATCAGAACCTGAGGACATTATGTTCTCTCACCCAGGGAGTATTTAAGATTGATCATAGTTGCTACTCAGATGTCTGTTCATACTGATAAGTGGAATTATTCGGATACTTGGAATTGGTTCATTTATTCTCGGGCTACTAAAATTATCTGTGTTGGATAAAACTAGTCTTTGAACTTGCCATGGCTCATGGCTGTCCTGGTGAAATTTTTCTCTGATACAAGATACAGTAGCATTCTATAGGTGCTGTGGCTTTGATTATTCCTCTTGAGAGGTGTGTGTATTTAAAACAGTGTAAACCGCAGCCTAAAACTGTCTTTTTTTTTTCTTAAGATTTTATTTATTTATTTCACAGGGAGAAAGAGATCACAAGTAGGCAGAGAGGCAGGCAGAGAGAGGAGGGGAAGCAGGCTCCCTGCTGAGCAGAGAGCCCCATGCGGGGCTCGATCCCAGGACCCTGAGATCATGACCTGAGCTGAAGGCAGAGGCTTTAACCCACTGAGCCATCCAGGCTCCCCTAAAACTGTTTGTTAAAAACATTATTATGTTAAGCAACAAACATGCCCCTTCCAATGGAAGGAATTACTATATCGCCTAAGGGTTGCATCCCAGAAGTTTTTAAGTTCCCTGCAACTCTTCAGAATAGTAATGTGCCCTTGCCCTGCACTCTCCTGCAGTCCCCGCTCAGCAGTCGAGTTTTGCTGAGAAAGCTCACTCCGAGGTGAGGCCATCTTCTCAAATCTTCGTCAAGTCTAGTCTGACTCGGACTTTTATTTTTATGTTTGTCTTTTCAGTTACTTGTTCCACAGCGGCAACCAAGAACATCCAGGAGATATTCTGCTCAACACAACTGTGGAAGTTTTGCCTTTGAAGGTATGCCTATTTTCCCCCTAATTTTTCTTCAGAACTAAGACCGGGAGACACGGTTTGAGGTTATTCTTGTTGACGAGGTGAGAGAAAATTCTCGTGTTTGCAGGACCTTCGTGGCGAGCAACATTAATTTGTTTTAGAAATGTGGAACACTTAGTATATTGTCCCATCTGTCTTACTCATAGAAAGAGCCTCCATTTTGTTTCCTGTTGGAAAATAACTTGGAAGTTCCTACTAGGAAAATAAATGAATCATCATTTTACTTTAATGCTTAACTGCTGCTTATATTTTGAGTCTCAAAATACCATGTGGTTTTAATGCCTGTTGTTTAATACACAAAATTAATTTACTGGTCTTTAAGGAGTGCTTAGATTTCTTTCAGGTTAACACAGTTTTTTATTTTTAATAAAATAGTGCCCTATTGATAGGGTGGCTGGGTTGTGGACAATGGGGAGGGTATGTGCTATTAAGTGCTGTGAAATGTGTAAACCCAAAGATTCACAGACATGTACCCTGGGGCAAATAATACATTATATGTTAATAAAAAAAAAAAAAAAAAATAGTGCCCTATTAAATTGGTTTAAATTTAAAATTAAAATTTAATCTATCACCTATCTATATTTATTTATATAAATAGATTCCGATAGTTTAAAAAAAAAGAATATTTGTATTGATAAACTCTCTAAGATTCAAGACTGAGATGACATTTTTTCTTTAGAAATAGCTGTGCCACAAGTGCCACTTTTATGTTTATTAAGATATATTTGATCTGTTTTAAATAGAAGTAATGATTTACAAGGTTAATGTTTTTGTTCTATTTTAGAATGAAGGTTTGGAAATAAGCAAAGAAACCAAAGACAAACGATTAGAAGACGGTTATTTCAGAATAGGTAATACCTCCTACTTTAACCTAGTGGAATGTCCTTGACTTTTCTGGACTTAATCCTGAAGTAATTCTAAATTCCCATCGGATGTTAAGTATTTAGTGTTAAGTGTTAAGTACTAAGTGTTAAGACACTTACAATGTCTCCCACCCCTCCTCGAGTGGTGTATGGTCTCGTGTTTCAGGACACACTTCTATTGTCTTGACATAACCAGGATTTCAGATCAAAGGTTCATTTGCGGGTTCCTCTTTCTCTCCCCACCTGCTGTTTCATGGCTGATAGTCACCACTAGATCATCTGCCTTCAGCTGCCTCCTGCCCTCTCTGACCGCTGACCTTAGCTACTTGCTAGGTCCCAGCAATGTCCGTGTGCCAGGATCTCTGTGCTTTGAGCCCTGCCTCCCTTCTGAGATGCTTTCTCCTTCTCTCTGTCTCTCTCAAGATTTTATTTATTTGAGAGAGAGAAAGAGAAAGAGTGTCAAAGCAGGGGGAGCGGGGAAAGGGAGAAGCAGCAGATCAGGGAGCCCCATGCGGGGCTCGATCCCAGGACCCTGAGATCATGATCTGAGCCGAAGGCAGACGCCTGGTGCCCCTTGAGATGTTTCTGACATAGCCACGCAGCCATTTGCTCTGAGCATCTGTGCCAGGGTCATATCTTTTGGTCACTGTAGTTTTTGCTGTCACTGTTTACCTGGTTGCTTAAGCCCAACCTTGGGAGACATCCTGAACACCACCCCACTTTGTACTGGCCATTAGCATAAAATACGTCTGTCTGGGCATGTGTAGTCACCTGTCCCGGGCTGGTGCTCAGGGCTCTGCCTCCGGGTCTGGGCCAGAGAAGGACCGCCTCTCCCTGCGTCCTTCCGTTCGCTTTGGCTAGAGCCCCAGCAGCTACCTTTCTAAAGCATCTGTATTACCATGATGTTAACCTGGGGAGAGACCCTAACACCTTTCCACGATCCCATTCCTTAGCTTCCATCCACTTTCACATCTTGTTTCCTTTGATTCTCAGTTTCCTTTGTCCTGAGTCTCTTGTTCCTCTAATGCTCCTTGCGTTCCTGTGCAGCTGTGTCTCTGGCCATTTTCTCCACCTGATATCTCTGATGAATGCTTTCTCATTTTCTGTTAAGCACTGCCGCTGCCCCTCTTGTCTGCTTTCCTATCACACCGCGTGTGCTTTACTGTATGGCCTTGCCGTGTCACAGCACGGTCCCCTGTCACAGTGTGGTCCCGAGTGCTTGGTGGGGAAGGCACGTGGCGATGGCCCTCGGCCCTGTCCTGCAGTTAACGTACAGTCTGTCACTGGATAGGGGTCAACTCAGTGAATGGGGATGCATTTTCTTTTTCTTAAAACGAATGCTTTTCTTAGTGGTAGGCAGAAGAGAATATTGGTAAGTTTACACTGTAGGTGTACAGGATGGATGCAATCAGAAAACTGTCTTGAGTGAGAGCAGTTTTTACATCTGGTGTCATTGTTTCCACTACAAGGTTTGTGAGATGACCCTGATTAATTTTTGTGTGGTTTTGGTGGATAGATGAGTTTCATTATTTTCATATTTGGGTTATATCTTAGCTCACTTCTAGAAATGTACAAAAAGTTGGCTGCGTATCCAAGACATTTATTAACCCTATTACTTGCCCATTATTTAGTTTCTGAGACTGTTGTGCTCTAGATTAGGAAAGCATGGGACATTGACCATCAGTAGTAATTGGAAGAGAATGCCCGTCTAAGACATCGGCTCATTCATGGTTAGAACAGGAGAGAACTTGTGGATCAGCCAGCCAAGGACCTTGTGTAACAAAAAGGTGCCTCAGAAACAGCATTTTTTTTCAACTGAATATAAATACATTCCACTCCCTTAAGTATGCTTTAGTGGAATAGCTTCGCAGACCTTCCTCATAGTGGAACAGCCCTAACTGGTGAAAATTATTTTCAAAAAAATAGAGCAAATGGAGAGACATCACTCATGAAAATCTGAATCTCAATAAGAACACAAAGAGTCTGTGGCCTTAGAGACCTGACCCACTGCCTGAGCTCAGTGAGACCGAAGCTCTACTCCTGACACTTACTAGTCAGTTCCACTTGTGACGCGAAGAGTCTTGTCGGAGAACCACTGGAAAGACAGGCTGGTGTGCGGTCAGGGTGCGGCAGGAGGGGGAGCCTCCCTGGGCTGTGACCTTGCAAGTCTCGGCCAGTGCCAGGAATTGGGAGTTTGAGTCACTCCTCAGTAAGTTCCTCCTTCCTTTCCCCCTCCTTTCCTTTCTCTCAGTGCTGACCTATCAGGCCGTTGGGTCAAGGACAAAAATTAAATTTCTAGTTCGGAAAGCCCGTATAGGCACGGTAGCAAAGGCAAATTTGAGAACACAAACTTACCCCTTTGCTCTTCTTTTCCCTCCTCCCAGAGGCAGTTCCTTTAATGATTTGTGTCTTTCCAGAAGTATTCTGTTCAGAAATGAAGAGATAGGAGTATATTCTTTAAAAACACACAATCACACATGCTCTACAACCTCTGTTCTGCATCTTTTCCCTAAAGTACGTATGTATTATATATGGAAGACGAACATTCCAAAAGGTTGTAACATTTCAGATGCACAGAGGATACATATAACGTAATGAGTATCTGTATGCTTGGCTTAAGATTTGTGGGTTCAGTTGTTCTTCCTTAGTATCTTCTTGTATCTTCTTTTCCCCTTCCGCCCAAAGGGAACTAGTGTCCTAAGATTTGTGGTTACCGTTTCCCTGTATACTTCTATGTATGTTCGATGTATTCCTGAACAATGCAGTGTTATTTTGCTTGTTAAATTTGAGAGAAATAGTCTACAATTTGTTTTCTCTCCCCATCATGAGATGCATCCGTGTGGATGCGTGTATCTTTGGCTCATTCATTTACTTGCTGTGTAAATGTCCATGGGCGAATATATCACTGTCTGTCCTCCTGTTTGGTTATAAATTTATGTTTGTTTTCCTTTGTTTTTTCTCTGTTACAAAGAATGCTCGTTTGAACAATTCACGTGTATGAGAGTTTCTCCTCATTGGGAATGCAAGTAGATCTTTAGCTGCATTATCTTCTGTTTAACTTTATTCTTTGTATTCTTTCTTCATTCTTTTAATTTGCTGCCTAGTATTCCCGTGTATTGACATATAAAAATTCATGTAGCCAGTCACCTAGTGATGGATGGTTGGCAGTTTTTGCTGCAATCTATACTCTTTTTAGACATGTGAGAATATAAATGCAGGATAAAGTCCTGGGTGAGAGTGCTGTTTTGTTTTTAAGATTTATTTATTTTAGAGAGTGTGTGTGTGTGCACGCAAGGGGAAGGGCAGCAGGGGAGAAAGGGCCTTAAGCAGATTCCCCGCAGAGCCCAGAGCCCAACACAGGGCTCGATGGCACAACCCTGAGATCACATCCTGAGCCAAAACCAAGAGTTAGTTGCTTAGCTGACTGTACCACTCAGGTGCCCCCTGGGTGAAAGTGTTTTTTAAAGAGGCCAGTTATATTATTAGGTGATTATCTTTCTAATTAAATGAGCTCATCAGATGATAATATACCTCATTAAAGCATTTTCAAGTTTTATGGTATTTTTCAGCCCTAAATCCCCTGCCTAACGCAGTAATTTGTTAATAACTTTTTGTAGCATATACTTCCTATCCCAATCTAGCCCCAACATGGACCTACTTTCACGAAATAAGATTATTAATAACTTTTGAATAAAAACATTACTTTGGGAGTTGATACATTTCATACTACAAGTCTTCTTGGGGCACCTGCATGCCTCACTCAGTTAAAATTAGGACTCTTGATTTCGGCTCAGATCATGATCTGAGTAATGGGGTTGAGCCTGACCTGGGGTTCCCCACTCAGGGTGGAGTCCGCCTGTCCCTCTTCCTCTGCCCCTAACCCCGCTCGCTTGCGTGCATTCTCTCTCTAAAATAAGTATATCTTTAAGAAATATATTACAAGTTTTCTGTGGTATCATTTTCGAGTTGAACGTATCTTACTAAAAGCGTAATCCATTATTTTGTAAAACTCTAGAAGAGACTGCAAAATCCCCACACCAGATAGTCGTTGGTCCAGATCTGGCCCACTTCCTGGTGTTCCCCCCACTTCCTGTTTTTGCCTAGAGTGTTTAATTTTGTTTTTGTTTTTATTTTTCAATGGCTTGAAAAAAAAGGAAAAGAATTATACCTCGTGACATGTAAAAATTATAAGAGGGTTCAATGTCAGTGTCTGTAAATAAAGTTTTATTGGCACACAGCCGCGCTCGCTTACTTCCGGTTGGCGCGCGCTCTGACGCCCCCGCCGCAGAGACGAGCCTGGAGTTGCCGCCGCGGAGGAGGGCGCGCTGGCGGCGCTCCCTGGGGACGGCGGCCACGCGGTTATAATTTGTCCATGTCCCCGCACACCCCAGCATCTTGCGAGGTTTTTTAAAAAAAAGACGCTTACCCATGATGCCGAAACTGTGGACGTGGACTTGCAATGTCAGTGCCTTTTGACGCCCTGAAGACGCGGCGTCTTTCACCAGATCGGACTGCAGATCGTCGTGGTTCTTACGCCGCGACGCGACGACCGCCGCGCTGGGGAACACATTGCCGTCCTGAGCGCTCTCGCTGTTCCCCGCTCACGGGAAAGCAGAGGTCAGGGAGTTAGAAAATGCAACGGACGGTATTTCACGACAGCAGAACTTCTTCCAGAAATAAATTCCAGCGAGGCTGTAACCAGAGTGAGTGCCGGAGTGCCGCGGGTGTCAGCCGCGTAAACGAAATCAAGGACCAGGAGTGCGTTAGTCATGTTTAACTGGAGCGGCCAAAGATACGGGCGCGGATAAAATAAACCTACTTGAGACCATCAAGCGTTCAGCAACAACCAACTGCTTGAAGAATTGAGGACATTGGGAACAGTATCAGTCAAAAAACAAAGTGTCGATAATGTGATATGGTAATTTATAGCCTATTTTAAGGTAAACTACATGAAAACATGAGAACACAAGGCAGGAAGGTAACAACTAAATGTGTTTCATTGTAAGATTATTACTAGCTGGCAAAATAGAACTTTTTGAAGTCAGACTGATTAAGTACACTGTAATATCTAGTGTACTTAATTGGTACTATTGCAGTACCAATAAAAAGTATATAAATATATATATTAACAAGTCAATGGATATGTTAAAAAGGGGGGTTGGAAAGAGAAAAAAACTTAAGCCATAGAGTGCCTGAAAATAGCCTCCCCATTGTAATTATAAGGATTATATTTAATATTTATGTTACAGATACTCACATCTTGTTGGGAAAACAGCTCCCTTCACACAAAGTGAAAAAAATAATGCAAATACTTCATTATGCCAGTTGTTTATTCTTAAAACCCCAACAGTGTCATTTTCCTCAAAATTAATCCTGATTATCACTAAATGTTTTTTACTTAGTTGATTCCCAAGTGCTTGACACTCCTTTTTTTTTTTTGTTTGGTTTTGTTTTTTTCCTGGTCTTTGTGCATTTGTGTGTGTGACAGTTTGGATGCACTAATGCATTTTGAACCTTTTTGGATGAGGATATTTGCAAGATCATGGTCAGAAATCCTGCTAGTGCAAAGTATCTAGGGATATCTCAGTGCACAAAAAAGTCATTATAACAAATATAATTATATGTGGGAAATTGAATCTAGACCTGCAGTAAAAGAAAGCCTAAAAAATCTTCTTGCACTGAGGTAACACTGGGATAAAAATAGACTCAGTTCTATCATTTCCATTAAAAAACCAAACCAAAAAAAGCAGATTATTTCCTTGTCTCTTGATGAGTTGATAGAGGTTACTGGTACTGCCTACTTCTTTGGAGTCGATGCCAGGCTTGATGTGACCAAAGCATTGGCCCCTGAAAAGTCTGCGTGGAACCAAGTACTGGCAAGAATATTTCCCAACAAGCTGAGAAAACACAAATTGAGTACAACCTGAAGTGAAATGTGTGACAGTGAATGTTGGCGAAATACCCATGAAGAAGAAGGCTTAGTTGGATACGTGTACCAAGCTTGTGGAAATGGAAGCAAAGCCAATGGTTATTTATTATTCATCAGGTACTTCACCGGAAATACTTGAATCTGTCATGTGCCATTATTTTATTGAACCAGCAGCATCATCGGTGAACTTGATTCACTCTCAGGGACTCTGCCATGATCAGTTCTGTGAATTTTTGTCAGAAATAGGAACTGAACAGCATGACTTCCTGGACTACACAGCAGCTCTGGGGCTTAGCAGTGGTAAATTTTATTGTGAAACAAAACAAAACAAAAAGGCACTTTTTTCTTTTAAGCCCAGGAACAAGATTGAAATTTTTTCCCTTAACCACTATTATCTCTTTGAAAGTTCATTTTTGCTGCAGACTTGGTAATGTTTAATTCAACCTAAAATTATGAGACAAAATAGCACTTCTATGTAAAACTTGTATTTCAGCCAAGTCACTGATGACCATGATTATGTGAGCTCTAATACCAGACTAATCAAGGAGCTTGCACCTGACTTTTGCTTGAAAGTGACTCATCTGCAGTGTAGTGACACCTGCAAGGCAAATAGCGGGGAGAAGAACCTAATGGAATTCCATGAATACTTTCCAGGTGTTGAATATGCTTGGGTGAAATCACATGCTTGTGGATTGATGTATTTTGCAGTATCTAGGCTGTGTGAAAGGAAATAGTCAAGATAAAATATATAAAATCTCATGGATCCACATGGACAGATAAACATTTATGATCGAGTTTAATGAGGAGAATCACTTTGAATCCCAGTTGACTGAATGATGTTAACCTCCACCCCCACCCCGAAAGGAATTGTGTTCTCCTTGGTACACCTGTGTGGTGGTTCTTATAATTTGAATTTCATCAACAAAAATGTTGTGAACATTTTTTTCTCTTTCTGTGTAGGAATACCGCCTGGTATCTTCACTTTTCCTCTTGGCCCACAAAGCCCAAAATATTTACCATCTGCCCTGTATAATAAGAAAGGGGTTGCCAACTCCTGGCTTAGAGAAATGTGGCTGAGAACAAACCATTTTTCTGTCACTTTTTCCATAGCATTGTGTTGTTGTTTTAAGAATATTCCTCACAGCAAGGAAAATTGGATATAGCACATGCTACCTTTTTATAGAACTTCTTGGTCCTCTCCCTAATGAGAGCTTTTTCAACCTGTCATATGTAATGGCAGTTTTCTATTAGAACCTCCTAGAGGAGGTATCACTTCTTAATTCCTTGTAGATGTCACATGGGAAAGGATACATACTGATTGAGTCCCTGCTCGAGGCCAACCATTCTATGCTATGTCTGAAAGCACTGAAATTTGTTATTACTGACTTAACCCTCAAAGGGTTGGACTGAGCCATGGTACAGAGTATACTTTGGTAAGGTTTGGTTAAGTCACATTTTGTTAAAAACCTGCATGTTAAAATATTTCTGATGCAAGAACGTGTGTGTGTGTGTGTGTGTGTGTGTATGTAAATGTTATATTTAATTGGCAGTAAGAAGTATAACTCTGCCTCTTTTAACAGGTTGCTTCTAATGTAAGTGTATACCTCTTGAGAAATTTGAAAGTTGAATAAAAGAAGGGAAAAAGGTCACCCAGGCTTTGTCTTGACGATGTCCATTGGAAATGTTTTGGTGTTTTTCTTCCCTGTTTTAAGTCTATGATACTTTTTGTGTGCTGATTTCAGCCTACCCAACACCTGTTGATTTTTCTTTTGAAGGAAAATTTGAGAATGGTGTTGCCGAGGGAATGGTGGATCCCAGTCTAAACCCCATTTCAGCCTTTCGACTTTCAGTTATTCAGAATTCTGCCGTTTGGGCCATTCTTAATGAGGTAAGACAATGTGTGCTATCAATGACACAGCTTAGATGGTACCTTGTTGGTTTTTTGTGGTGTTTTGGATTTTTGCTTGTTTAGCACATTTTGATTTCATGGATGAGGGCTTTATTGTACTTCTCATTATTTTGTATTTCAGATTCATATTAAAAAAGTCACCAACTGATCATCTGCTAAGAAACCAGTATATTTTCTTCCTGTGAATTTGTTAATTAAAGATAGTTAAGCATGTACCTTTTTTTTTTTTAACTTGAACACTACCTCTTGTGAAATCTACTGTAGATAAGATGATTGTCATTTCCACTTGGAAAGTGAAGCTCCCATGGATAATTGCATTCATTCAAACCTAAGCTGTCCTCCAATTTTAACTTGACTCAAACATTTTACAGTTATGACAGCCTGTTAATATGACTTGTACTATTTTGGTATTATACTAATACATAAGAGTTGTACATATTGTTACATTCCTTAAATTTGAAAAGAATTAATGTTAAATACATTTTATGAAGGGGGTACTTTTGAAGTTCATTTATTTTACTATTATAGACCCTCTTTTATAGATTATCAGGGATTATATATATAAATATATAAATATACATAAAAATGTTATGGAGTTAATTTATTAGAAACATTTAAGAAGTACATATTTTTGTGCAGTAAATTTTTGAATCAATAACTTTTTTTGAAAAGTTACCTTGCTTTTTTAAGTTCTTTCTATATTTTTCTTTGGAAATGCAAACATTACAAATGAATGCCATTTTTCAAATGCACTGCCATTTAAGAATGATTCTAGATTGATTTCCTAACTGAAGTACTTTTATAATTGCAGTGATTCTGAACAAAATATTTTAAAGGCATTTG
This sequence comes from Procyon lotor, assembly GCA_028646535.1. Lineage (NCBI taxonomy): Eukaryota > Metazoa > Chordata > Mammalia > Carnivora > Procyonidae > Procyon > Procyon lotor. The sequence goes on from CM053610.1 coordinate 50,512,101, forward strand.
TCATTCCTTAAAGCCAAGATTTTAAAGACCAATGTCCTTCTTGAGGGTTATTTTACTATACTGTTTATGGTGTAAAAAAAATCAGTCTGATAAATTTTAATGTGCAGGGGTCATGAATTCAACCCAAATTATCATGGACTCAACTCATTACATTCCCTCTGATATGTAAGATGGCAAACTTTTTTCTTTTTAAATCTGTGTCTTTAATCCATGAGTTAGATGCATTATCTCTTGTTGATCCTTTTATATCTGCACCCATTTAATGAGTTCTGACAAAATGTTTTCTAGGTAATGTTATTGTATGAGTCAAAATCATTGAATTTTACAGAAAAAATTGTAATATTGGTTTTTAGGGAAAGGTATTGTAGCACCTGTATGTTTTTGCAAAATGATTTGTTCTGTTGGCTTTATGAACTTACAGGTGATTTCATATCTGAAGAATATTTATTGCTCTTAATCATGCAATCCCAAATGTTATTACTACTGTAAACAAAAAGACTATCAGCCTTAGCAATCAGTGATCTTTACAAAAGTAATTTACTTTTAAGAAGTTCCGAACGAGCAGCGTCAGCTCCCAACCAGTGTGTCAGGGGGCTTGCAAGTGGGTTCCAGAGAGGTGCAGAGACCGATCCCCTGAGCTCTCGGAGTAGCCAGTGGCTGAGGCCTCCAGGGGCTGGAGCTGCCCGCCAGTTGCCGCTTGCCTGGGGGTTTGCCGCGGCTCCCCAGGGCGCTGGAAAAAGAGCTTCCAGAGAACTTGGTTTTCTGTACAGTATGATGGAGTGAAAAATGTTGGGAAACACGGATAGAGTGCAGTTCTTTCCATTACTCCTGTTGGAATCATCGTCAGTTACTTTCCTTGATTAAAAAGCTACACATGGCCACGAATAATTTTTATGTCCAAGTCTGGTGAAATATTTTTACTGGGTTTTTTAGATTTACTTTTCACTTTCTTTAATTTACTTTTTATGTTGTCCTCACATTTCCCTGGCCTGATGCCCACAGGCCAATTTGATTTGAAAAGAATAACCTTTCATTGTAAAACTTTGGCAGCTGTTGAACATTGCTGACTGCTAGACCAACCAAGTATTGGGAGGGAGAGTTCTAGGGTGGGTTGAGAAGTCCTCTCCTTTCCCTGCTTCCCCAGGAGCCCACTCTGATTTTAGGGAGAAGGCCCACATGCTGCAGATCAGGGAGGGGACAGTTCCTGCAGCTCCTTGCCCTTAGTGAGGGCTGCTTGGGCTTTTAGACCGGTGAGCCGCACTAGCCAGCTCCTTCCCGTTCTCCTGCTCAGCCTCTCCCCACCGCCCCCAGGCTTAGCTCACCCCTCCTGTTCCTGAGAATACTTTGAGCCAAATCTCACCCTCCTCTCAGACTCTCTTGTGCACTCCTCCCCATGAATTATTACCAGTGCCTAGTAGTGCCAGGAATAGTGCCTGGCACGTGGCAGGTGCCCAGTCCGGGTCTGGACGAAGGGACCAACTGTTCCAGCCCACACTCCATCTTTTTAACTCCCTTTACCTGTGTTGCTTGCCACACACTTATATATACACTCGGCTGTCGCGTTTTCGGTGGTTCCTGGTGTGTGTGTGTGTGTGTGCGCGCGTGTTCACACGTTCTCCCACCTATCAGGCCTGAGGCTCCTGGGGCAGGCCTGTGACTCATCCTTCCGTCTGTCTTCTCGTGCAGCAGGTGCTCCGATCATCTCGTTGGTCTCCCCCCGCGCCCACTGCCTCCCGAGCCCATTAGGAACAGCCAGGCTTTCCTCAAGCCAGACACTGTAGGGGGAACCCTGGAGAATAGTTGGGGAGCGAAGTCTGGGACAGAACGGAGGAGGTGAAGAGTACCCGGCACTGAGGGAAGGCTCTGTACTTGGCCTCGAGAGGACACTGAACCACCGGTATCAGAATAGTGCATGGGGACAGTGTCCACTGGTGTCCAGTATAGAATTATTAACACACAGAGATAAGTGAAGCCTGGTTTGCATCTGGTATGTATTTCACGTAAACTGTCGAGACTAGATTGTGCTGTCCTGTGCAGTTGCCAGTAGACTCATGGTGTGTAAATTTAAATTTATAAAACCTTCAGCTGCTCGGTCACACTAGCTACCGTTCAGGTATTAATTGGCCACATGTGGCTCGTGGCCCCTGGACGGGACAGCACAGAGAGCGAGCCTTCTGTCACTGCAGAAAGGTCTGTGGGGACAGCACTGCGTCAGGAGTGCTGATGTGAACACCTGCGAAACCAGAGGAACGAATTCCGACTACGAGGCCAATGCAGACGTGCGGCATGTATCACAGTGCAGATGAGAGTATTGTAGGGAGAAGGTTGAGGACTGTTTCCGGGGTTCTGAGACCCCAGATTTCTGAGTGCTCTGCTCTGAGTGCTCTTTTCAGCACGCGTGGGGGCCCCGCTGTGTAGTCAGACAAGAACGGTGGTTTCAGGCAGTGAGATGGAAAAGTGAGCGCGCAGTGGACGACTCAGCAGGCAGGCTGTAGACGTGTGTGTGTTAAACTGCGGAGAGGTCTTTGGAAAAGGTACGGCTTTTCAGGTTACTGGTTGCACCAGTTAAGTGACAAGAAGGTGTCCTTGTTTCAAAACCTCCAGCAGCGTTCTGAAGGCTTCTTTTAATCTGTAACTGTCACCAAAAGGCGGTCTCCCAACAGTGCTGTCCTCAAAGGCAGGTTTGGTTCGTGTGGAAGCAGCACGTGTGGTGCGGCTGCAGCGGTCAGAACCCCACAGAGGACCCTCAGGTACCCTAGGTGCCTCCTCCCGCTCCGCGTGCCGGCAGAGGCCGTGTATCTCGCCCACAATCACGAGCAGCTCATCTCATCGTGCGAGCCCTTTAAAAAGCAGAGTTTTCTCAGGCTGGTAGCCTAAGTCAGATTCAAAGCAGAAGAACTCAAGGCACCACTGCTGATGTAAGATGGAGGGGTCGCAGGAGAAGAAATGCAGCTGCCTGTCAGGAGCCGAGAGGGGTCCCCGCGGACAGCCCCGGGAACCCCGGGAACCGGACCTCCGGCCCTACCGGCGCAGCGACCTGAGTGAGCTTGCAGCTAGTCTTCTCCCGCAGCCGAGAGCCCGGCCGCCGGCACCGGGACTCCAGCCTTGTGAGACCCCTGCGGAGAACTTGAATCAAGCCCGCCCTGACTCCTGGCCTGCGGAACCGCGAGATAATAAATAGGTATTGTTTTAAGCCTCTGAAGTCGTGGTGATTTGTTGTGCAGCAACAGAGGATGAATATAGCATTTAAAAGAGGTGACGGGGAGAAGTCTTCATACTTGGTTCCCTATAGTTAACTTGGAGGTTTTGATAACCATGTGAGTCAAGTCTTACAAACTTATAGCTGTGCCGCCTCTGGGGTTTCTCTGCCCAAGAATCTCTAGTCTTGAGTGAAAGTTTGTTGCCAACACCTTAAAGAGTATTTAAGCAATGTTTTCTGAAACAAAAGCAAAAAACCTGCTAGGACAGGATTGTTCTTATTCCAGAACGAGGACCTAGTATATATGGAATCTTCTTCCTGGGAGAGGTATGTATTTGATTTTTATGCTCTGAGCCTGTTCAGTATATTATTTAAGAATGAACGATGAACAATGGTATTTTAAATACACATTTATTTTAAATAAACATTAGAGAAAAAAATTTTTTGCTTTTCCATAAAAATCAGATAATCTACTCTGCACTGAACAAACTTTTTTTTAACCCAAAACTTTATTGTGTAAGCATAGATCAAATACTGATTGTGCCAATCAAATTTTTGTACTGTGCAGGTATTTTCCACGATACCTCTCTGCTTCCAAGCCATTAATTGCTAATGAAGCTTGTTTTTATTTTGGCTTTCTGCGTTAATTTTTGTGCTTATTTTTTACTATAATTGCATACTCTTGATAGAAGAGTAGCAGAGCTAAAAGGAAGGAAATGAGAGGCTAAGACGGTCACAAAGTCAGAAATCGTAGTCTTAATCATCTTCATGTTCTAGGGGAACCTAGACATCCCAGCTCTTTCTTTTATAGAAAAGGAAACTTTTCCAAGCTGTGTAGCATTATTTATAGTGTGAAATTTGATAGCTGTACAATTTTAATTAATCTTGATATATGCCATAATTAGTATGCTTTATTTCTTTAATGCATGCGAACATACAATGCTAAAAAGACTACAACCACAGTATTAAAAAAAAAAAAAGGATTTGTTATATATATCCCTATCACCAATACCTATATATAAACTCCTCTTGCCTGAAACACTCCATGTTTTGGGGCACTAACTAGATAACTAGATCAGTTCAAGGAAACAAACAGGAAAGAGCTGGTGTGTGTGTGTGTGCGCGTTAAGAATTTAGAATACATTGTTCAAGAAAGTAAGCTGGGTATTGAATGGAAAGCACTTTGTGCAAAGTCTCATTCCCAATGTTGTTCACATTGCTGTAAAAATGTTAATAGTGGTGCTAAAATTGTTTTCCAACTAAGGATTGTTTGTTGTGGGGAATATTTAATGATTCTTTTGGACATGAGGGAGGCTACTTTATGTATCACTTGCTCCTAGTTTTTTGGTATTAGTAATTAGCAAATCCCTCTGGAGTCAAAAGTTCGGTACTTTAGTATGATTAGCCTTCCATTCTTTGAAATGCTCGGTTTGCTGAAATTGGGTGAAAATACCTTTTGAAGACCTAGTCTTTGAGCCTTAAAAATGGCTGATATTGACAGTACTGTAAGCTGCACTGCCAGCAGCTTTGATATCTTTCATTTCAGTAAAGAGAGTAATGTTTTCTAAGACTTAGCAATCAGCTGACTGAACGTAACAATTGTTTCATTTATGGAATGAAAAATTAATGTGTTTCTCATCAAGAACACTGTTTGGAAAGGTCATAGATGTTTCTGGAAGCACCCCTTAGAGAAGGTGCCTGAGGAATTGCTTTTCCAGGCTGTACCAGATTTTTTTTTCTCCTTAAAATGTTTTCATTGGGTGAATGGGTAATATCTGTAGTAATATTTTAGGTACCTGTTAAGATTTTTAAAGGAAGATTATTTTCAAATTTGCTGCTATAGTTGAAAACCTAATAATTGGTCTTGTTGACTGTGCCTTTCATTACTGTTTCTCTGTGCCACAACCGTCCATGTGTTTGGAATAAAGACGTTTAAGAAGCCATATTGAATTCAAGATTCCTTCTAATAAAAATAGGTAAAAAGTAGCAAGTTTTGTTGTTAGCTTCAACACTGATAAAGTTTTACTTAAAACTACTTTTAGTTATGTGGGTTTTGGAGAGGCCTTCATGTTAAGACAAGGATTACCAGTGGGATGCAAGTGTTCACTCGTCTATTACGTCCATGGAGTGGCCACCATGTGCCTCTACAATCCAATATATTTTGTTTGGCATTTCCTTGGTATAGAAAATGTAAATAATCTAATGGCCTATAGCATAGTGATTCGTCTTTGAGATACATTACAGGTCAAGGAGGCTTGTGAAGGTTATACTAAGCAAATGTTTAAAATAGAGGCCATCAGCAATGGACCCAGACTATATACCTTGTCAGGAACTGATTATCAAGTTCTCCAAATGATTTTTCTTTAAAAAATATTTATTATAGAAATGTACATTTAATTAGTTTTAAGGAATGTACTTGACAATAGTGTTAACATTATACATTTACTCAAATTTGCAAACTTTACACCCTGAAGAGATCTACAAAGATAGTTTATTTACAAGTTTTAGAAGAAATCGTCACTTTACCAATTCTGCCTGGGGCCCAAGTAAGATGGCATAGTTTCCCACTGCCTTCATTTCACTCGGTACTTGTAGAAAGAACACAGTGTGTGGGTGAAGTTCCATCCTAGTGCTAGTGACAGGCCGTAGAGCAGAATGAGAGGTGCAAATGGATAAAGAAGAATTACTGTATTTTTCAAAAATGGCAATGCTGGAAAAGAAGCAAATCAAATTAATTTTTTTAAAAAAGGAAATATGACTAATGAACTTTCTGAAAGTTCTTACTATATAACAGGTGGGGTCAAAAAGCAATGCACGTTCAGAATCGGCAAGCAGCTGCTCTCAAGTCCAACTCTGCTCTGCACCCTGCTCAGGAGTGTTGCCGCCGCATCACAGCTGTGCCCGAGAACCCGGGGTGAGAGGTTAGTTCAGCACAAAGGCTGAGTGAGCAGATTTGGCATTTGAGAGGCGATAAGGGACAAAAGTCGCAAATACTGAACAGTGGTGGATTTACACAGGGGACTGCCTCTGAGTCCAACTTTTAGCTCTTTGAGATTTCCCAATACAGGAAGCACGACACCTCCCCTTTACATGAGAGATCAACTAGTAAGTGTCCCAGCCTTCAGGAAAAAACAAAACTCCCAAATACAAAATCTGTTCTTCGAGTGCCTGCCTGCCTTTGTCAGTAGAGCACACAATTCTTGAGCTTAGGGGGTGTGAGTTCAAGCCCCACACTGGGTGTGGAGCCTACTTTAAATTTAAAAAAATAATAAGATCTGTCCCCAAAGATCTAGGTTTCCTTCTTGGTCATTACTGAGTGGGTCCCTACCACATGCATCCTAACCTAAATATTTCTTTTCTAGAAAGTCACCAAAGTGAAGCCAAGCTGTACTCAAATTATAGGGAGTTGCCCAAAGAGTGATCAAAAATACATTTAGAGAAACCACCACGTTATAGTATGTGCATCACAATTTAAAACTTTCTCAAAATGTGAAAATTCATAAAAACCTGAACATACTGTGTCAGAAACACCTCCTCTGAATTAGAGAATGGACTGTGTCCAGAACATGTATTACAACTTGATAAGGTTATGTGGTCCCGGGCCGAGTGGCCAGGGGGTGTGGGTGGGAACACCTCTGACTAGAGGAGTCAGACTTGAGCACCAGAGGTGTGTGTTTACAGTGTGGTCCTAATCCTCTAGAGTGAAAAGAAAGGATGAGGTGAATTAATATAAAAGTTTCTCATTCATACTAAGGAAGAAAAACCTCTAGCAGGGCTTAGCAGTAAACTTGCAAACTACATCCTCAGATCAGTAGAGGTGGGGCCTGATTTGTGACCATCTGTAGAAGCACACAGTGATCATAAAAACAAAGTGAGGCAAAGGTTTTAATACCTTGACAAAGGTTTGTAAAGGTTCCTTCAGCTATGCGACCCTAGGTTGGACCCAGCCCCTGCCCACCCCACTCTAACCGGCCATTGGGACCCAGAACCTGAAAGCCAGGGAGAAAAGGAAGTGGGTCCCTGCAAGTGACTTGGGATACCAATGCGGTTTAACATGGCTCCTTAGAATTTGTTACATATGAGCCATGCCACTTTCTAGCTGAACAGACTGTGGACAAATTAATTTCTATGCCTTCATCTGAAAAATGGAGTTAAGTACACCTAATTGTGAAGATTAAATGAGGTAATTCATCTAAAAGTAAGCTAATTATGTTACTATTACAGCAACTTGCCCTCCTTTCCCATTTTCAGTCAACCAAAACAATTCATGACTTACCACTGTATCCTAGGAAGGTTACATAGATATAATAGCCCACTGCCACCAACCACAAGGTATTTCCAACAAAATATCCAATAAATGTGTCCGTCAGGATAACATCTGCAGAAGAGATGTGTACACTGAATCTTTTTAGTGCATACAATGGTGACTTTTTGATGATAGTTTAAGAAGTAACTACTACTTACGGTTAATGAAGAAAAGCTGGATAAAGTGCAGAATGACTAGGAGAGGATAAAAAGCATTCAGATGCACATCGAAGGCATAGCCCCACTCCACGTCATAGTCTCTGCTTTGCCGTTTCACTAAATACTTGTTAGAGATAAACCTGAAGAGCAAAGTTAAGATTTCATAATACAGTAACATTAATTCCATAAATATTTACTGACTACCTTCTGTGTACCAAGCATTACTCCAGGTATTAGAGACCAAGAGGTGAACAAAACATATCTGTGCCTTCAATCTAGCTGGAGTCGTCAGATGGCATGATGGAGAAAATCAAGCAGTAAGGAAGGACAGAAAATATAAAATTGAAATGCAGTGTTAAAGAGGATAGTACTACGAAGGTAACATCTGGGTCAAGACCCAAAGGCGGGGATGGGAACTACCTGGGGCAGAGCATTCAGGCAGAGGGGAGTCCGAACACGGAAGTGGGGGAGGGGTCAGGGGCCTGGCCTGTCTGAGGCATGCGTGAGGAGACCAGGATTTTATGGAGCCTGTGGCCATTTTAAGACCTTTGGGCTTTTATTCTTGATGAAATGAGGAATTACTGGAGTTCCCAGAAAGGTGTCTGACTCACTATTGTGACACAGTTCCTGTGCTCTTCAGTTCCTGTGATCTGAGAACAGACTAAAGGGACAGGAGGGGAAACAGACACACCAGTTGGGAGGCGACTGGGAAAAAGAGGTGAGCAGGGGTGGTAGCAGCGGAGGTGGTGACGTGGGGGAAATGAGCAGTCAAGGATGACCGAGAGATTTCTGCCCGAAATCAATGGAAGCTGAGCTGCCATGAGCTACTGTGGGGCCGTACAGGAGTTTGGATCTGTCATGCTGAAGATGCCTGTTAACATGGAGTAAGAAGTCAAGTCTGGAATTTAGAGGAGATGTCAAAAATGGAGCTACAAACTCATTCATGTGTAGATGGTATTTAAGGCCATGGGCCTGAGTAAGACTCCTCTCCCACAAAGAATGAATCTAGATACAGAATAGGGCCAAGGCCTAACACCAAATAGCTCACCTCTCCATTAAAAGATCAAGGAATCAGGAGGAAACAGTAAGGGAAGAATGACAGTGACCTACCTAGCCATAAGAATAATTCTTCAAGCTTCTGTTCTACAGCATGGCCTATGAATGAGTTCAGTTAAAGGATGAATGAATAGAAGTCCACTGAATTTCTGAGTTGTGTTTTTAATACAAATGATCCTTTTTGTTATTACCCTTTGAAGGTCTAGTTTTCTATTACATGGATATTTTACTTTTCAAATACCTTGCAAATTAGATAACTCCATTTTACAAGAGACTGGGTCTAAGAGTTACAGTAAATTAGCTGGCATTTGAACCTAGGCTAAAATGACTATGAATAAAATTTCCATAGTGCTTTCTCTGATATAAAAAGACCACAACCCCTACTCAATCACTGGCCTTTTATGAGCTCACTTGACATATCCACTCCCCTCAGCTGGCATGCCAACCATGTAAGAGCCTGCATCTATGAGAAAATGGAAAAACCAAATGCGGGAATTAAACACTTCTACTTAGTACACTACCGTCGTTAAACCAAACCCTGAAGTGAGCCTGCATACCTGTTCAATAAAACCTGTCAGCAAGAAGGCACCGAAACTTTAACAAATTCCTTTTCAAAAATGTTCTTCGTTTAATGTCTGATATTGAGATTCCATGAAATAACCCTCTAGAGCTTAAACCGCTAGAAGTGACCCACTGACAAATGCAGGAGAAAACTGCCATCATGTAGACAAGCAGAGCTAGCTAACCACATAACAATTTTGCAAAACGAGAGACTTTGTTAATGTGATGTAATCGTTATTTCAGTTCACTGATTCACAATTCACTTATTCAGGAGACAAGGTCCAAGATGGTGATGGAGGAAGACCCTGAATTCCCCTCCATAGACAAACCAAATCTACACCAACGTATAGAGTAATTCCTTGGAAAAAGAACTGAGGGCTGACTGAACAGCTTCTACGAAACAAAGGACAGAGGGACCACACAGAGGACAGGAGAGATGGAGACATAGTAACAACAGGAACCCCACCCCTGAAGCTGCCAATGGCAGTAGGGAGGGCAGAACCAAGGAACCAGGAACAGATTCTAACACCTGAAGGCACGGAAAAAAGCCTCAGTTTCAAAGGGCAACTAGAATTCAAAGGAACCAGCCCCTGAGCATCTGCCAACAGCTGGGACCTGAGGAACAGATCTCCAGTGGTTGGAGGGCTGGCAAGTGTCACTGTATATATCCCCCCGCCCCCCACCAAGCCCAACATTGATGGCGCAGATGGGAGTGGGACACGGCCACCATAGCCAGCCTGCCACTTCAGTGAACCCTGGGACCCTAGCCCACATCAGCCCAAGCCCCACTGAAGCACACACAAAAAAGCAGCAGTTTAAAAAGACATCAAGAATATTAAAAAAAAAAAAAAAAAAAAAAAAGAACAAAAAACTAATCCTCAGCCAATTGGCCAAGGCCTGTGGGAACACATTCTGGGGCCAAAGGAGCTGGTGAGCACCACTGCTTATGTCCCCTCCACCTCACCTGATCAGACTGGATGCCCTAACTGGCCAGCACTTTAGTGAGCCCCACACCCCTAGCACACAGTACTTCAGCTCCAATTCTCCTACCAAGGCCCCCACTACGTAGAGCACCCTGGGAAGACCAGCCTGAGCCCACTCTGACTCCAGCTGTTGGATCAGGGCAATCCTCATGCAGAGTGCCCCAGGACACCCACCCACTTCAGCTCCGATGTCCCACTAGGGTGCACCCGGTGTGGGACACCCAGAGAACCTGCTCCAGCCCATACCCACGATAGCTCCAGCCAGTCAAAGCCAGCAGGCATATACAGTCTGTATGGGACAGTCCTAAACAAGACCAATCCTTCAGGATGAGGAGAAGGAGTTGTCCTGCTTATTTCATAGAAACAAATACAGAAAATAAAACAAAATAAGAAAGCAGAGGAATATACTTCAAGTGAAAGAACAAGATAAACAATATACCTGATGAATAATTCAAAGTAATGGTCAACAAGCTCACTAGACTTGAAAGAAGAGAGGGTGAACCTAGGAAGAACTTCAACAGATAGAAAATCTAAGAAAGAACCAAGCAGAGCTGAAAAGTACAGTAACTGAAATGAAAATGACACTAGAGAAACAGTAGCAGATTAAAACAGAAGAATAGAAGAGCGATCTGGAAGGCAGGAAATGGGAAGCAATCAAACTGAACAACAAAAAGAAGTAAGAATTAAAAATAAAAATAAGGACAGATTAAGGAGTCTTTGGGATAATTTCAAGCATATTAACATTTTCATTATGGCAATCCCAGAAGAAGAAAGGGACAGAAATCTTACTTGAAGAAATAAATGCTGGAAACTTCTCTAACCAGAGGAAGGAAACAGACATCCAGGTCCAGAAACAGAGAGAACCCTAAACAAGATGAACTCGTGAAGGCTCACACCAGCGCAAATAATAATTAAAATGTCAAATATTAAAGATAAAGAGAGAATCTTAATGCAAGAGAAAAACAACTACTTATACACAAGGAAAGGCCAATGAGGCACTCAGCTGATTTCTCAATAGAATGTTGCAGGCCAAAGGGGAGTGGCATGATATATTCAAAGTGCTGAAAGGAAAACACCTACAACCAAGAATACTCAATCCAGCAAGGTTAACATTCATAACTGAAGGAAAGCTAGAGTTTCTTAGACAGACAAAAACTAAAGGAGTTCACCACCACTAAACTGGCCTAGAAATGTTAAAGGGATCTCTTTAAGCAAGTTGGAAAAAAGGCCACAATTAAAAATGTGAAAGATAAAAAATTTCACAAGTAAAAGCAAATATACAATAAAGGGAGTAGACCACTCACTTATAAAGCTAGCATGAAGCTTAAAAGACAAAAGCAGTAAAACCAATTATATCCAAAAATCAGTTAAAGGACTTAGGAAACAGGATGTAAAATATGACATAAAACATGGAGAAGGGCATAAAAATGTAGTGGTTTTAGAATGTGTTCCATTTAAGTGACCATTAACTTACTAGAATGCTATACATGAACCTCAGAGTAAGCACAAACCAAAACCTATAATAGATACACAAAAAACAGAGAAAAGAATCCAAGCGTTAACACTAAAAAATGTCATCAATTACAAGGAAGAGAATAAGAAAAGGAATAGAATTATAAGAACAAGCAAAAAAATAACAAGATAGGACTAAGTACATACCTATTAATAGCTACTTTCAATGTAAACGGTCTAAATGCTCCAATCAACACAGGGTGTACCAGAAGTCTAATCACAGCAGTCACACAAAAAGAAATAAAAGGTATCTAAACTGGTAAGAAAGAAGTAAAACTTTCACTATTCGCAGATAAGTTGATAATATATAGAAAACCTGAAAGACTCCACCAAAAAACTCCTAGAATTGATAAATAAATTCAGCAAAGTTACAGGATACAAAATCAATGTACAGAAATTACACACCAATAATGAAGTAGCAGAAAGAGAAATTAAGAAAACCCATTAGTGGTGCGCCAGAGTAGCTCAGTCATTAAGTGTTTCCTTCTCAAGTCATGATCCCAGGGTCCTGGGATACAACCCCACTTTGGGCTCGGTGGGAAGCCTCCTTCTTCCTCTCCCACTACCTCTGCTTGTGTTCCCTCTCTTGCTGTATCTCTGTCAAATAAATGAATAAAATCTTAAAAAAAATCCATTTGCAAAAAGCTAGGTATCAGAGATAAAAGACCTATACTGTGAGAACTATAGAACACTGATGAACGAAATTGAAGACAACACAAAGAAATGAGAAAACTCATTCCATGCTCATGGATTGGAAGAATATTGTTAAAATACACTATTTTCATTCATTCCAAAGCAATCTACACATTTAATGCAATCGCTATCAAAATACCAATAGCATTTTTTTAACAGAACTGGAACAATCAATCCAAAAATCTGTATGGAACCACAGGAGACCCTGAATAGCCTAAGCCATATGAAAATGGAAAAACAAAGCTGGAGATACTACAATTCCAGATTTCAAGTTATACTACAGATCTGTAGTGATCAAGACAGTATGACATTGGCACAAAAATAGACACAAAGACCAATGGAACAGAATAGAAAACTCAGAAACGAACAGACAACTCTATGGTCAATCTTTGACAAAGCTGGAAAAAAAGAATCTCTTCAACAATGGTGTTGGAAAAACTGGACAGTTACATGTAAAAGAATGAAACTGGACCATTTTCTTATACCACACAAAAATAAATTAAAAATGTATTAAAGACCTAAATGTTAAGACCTGAAACCACAAAAATCCTAGAAAACACAGGCAGTAACTTCTTTGACAATGGCCATAGCAACTTCTTTCTAGATAGGTCTCCTGAGGCAAGGGAAACAAAAGCAAAAATAAACTATTGGGACTACATCAAAATACGATGCTTCTGCATAGCGAAGGAAAAAACAAAACTAAAAGGAAACCTACTGAATGGGAGATATTTGCAAATGACCTAGCCGATAAAGGATTAGTATCCAAAATACATAAAGAATTCAAAACTCAATACCCAAAAAACCAATAATGCAATTAAAAAATGGGCCGAAGACATGAGCAGGCATTTTTCCAAAGAAGACATCCAGGTGGCCAACAGACACATGAAAAGATGCTCAACATCACTATCAGGGAAATGCATATAGAAGAGCAAATGACAGAGAAGAAGGAGGGCAAAAGAGACAACTACTGGACCACGAGGGGATAATTTGAGAGATAAGTGATACCATAAGACAAAACAATATTAGAATAATTGGGATCCCAGAAGAAGAAGAAAGAGAGGGGCAGAAGGTATATTGGAGCAAATTATTGTAGAGAATTTCCCTAATCTGGAGAAGGGAACAGGCATCAAAATCCAGGAGGTACAGAGAACCCTGATTTTGAGAAAATCAAAATCAGTAAAAATAGGTCTATACCCCATCATCTAATACTAAAACTTACGGTCCTAGTGACAAAGAGAAAATCCTGAAAGCAGCTCGGGACAAGAAGTCTGTAACATACAAAGGCAGAAATATCAAGATTGGTAGCAGATCTATCCACAGAGACCTGGCAGGCCAAAAAAGACTGGCATGATATATTCAGAGTACTAAACGAGAAAAATATGCAGCCAAGAATACTATATCCAGCTAGGTGGTCACTGAAAATGGAGAGATAAAAAAGCTTCCAGGACAAACAAAAACTAAAAGAATTTGCAAACACCAAACCAGCCCTACAGGAAATAGTGAAAGGGATCCTCTAAGCAGAGAGAGCCTAAAAGGAGCGTAGACCAGAAAGGAACAGACACAATATACAGTAACAGTCACCTTACAGGCAATACAATGGTACTAAATTCATATCTGTTAATAGTTACCCTGAATGTAAATGGACTAAATGCCCAATCAAAAGACACAGGGTTATCAGAATGGATAAAAAAAAATAAGAACCATTGATAGGCTGTCTACAAGAAACTCATTTTAGACTCAAAGAAACCTCTAGATTTAAAGTGAGGGGGTGGGAAACAATTTACCATGCTAATGGACATCAAAAGAAAGCTGGGGTGGCAATTATATCAGATAAACTAGATTTTTAAGCCAAAGACTATAATAAGAGATGAGAAAGGACACTATATCATACTTAAAGGGACTGTCCAACAAGAAGATCTAATTGTAAATATCTATGCCCCTAACATGGGAGCAGCCAATTATATAAACCAATTATTAACAAAATCAAAGAAACACATCAACAATGATATAATAATAGTAGGGGATTTTAACACCCCCTCCTTAACAAAATGGACAGATATCTAAGCAAAAGATCCACAAAGAAATAAAGGCTTTAAATGACACACTGGACCAGAGGGACACCACAGATATATTCAGAACATTCCATCCCAGAGCAACAGAATACGCAATCCTCTCTAGTGCACATGGAACATTCTCCAGAATAGATCACATCCCGGGTCACAAACCAGGTCTCAATCCGTAGCAAAAGATTGGAATCATTCCCTGGATATTTTCAGACCACAATGCCATGAAATTAAAACTCAGTCATAAGAGGAAAGTTGGAAAGAACTCAAATACATGGAGGCTAAAGAGCATCCTACTAAAGAATGAATGGGTTAATCAGGAAATTAAAGAAGAATTGAAAAAATTCATGGGAACAAATGAAAATGAAAACACAACTGTTCAAAATCTTTGGGACACAGCAAAGGTGGTCCTGAGAGGAAAGTATATAGCAATACAAGCCTTTCACAAGAAACAAGATCTCAAATACACAACCTAATCTTACACCTAAAGGAGCTGGAGAAAGAACAGCAAGGAAAGCCTAAACCCAGCAGGAGAAGAGAAACAATAAAGATTAGAGCAGAAATCAATGAAATAGAAACCAAAAGAACAGTAGAACAAATCAACAAAACCAGGAGATGGTTCTTTGAAAGAATTAATAAGATTGATAAACCCCTGGCCAGACTTATCAAAAAGAAAAAAGGACCCAAATTAATAATATCATGAATGAAAGAGGAGAGATCACAAACAACACCAGAAAAATACAAATAATTTTAAGAACATATTATGAGCAAGTATATGCCAGCAAATTAAGACAATCTGGAAGAAATGGATGCATTCCTAGAGACACATAAACTACCAAAACTGAACCAGGAAGAAATAGAAAACCTGATCAGAGCCATAACCAGTAAGGAGATTGAAGCAGTCATCGAAAATCTCCCAACAAACAAGAGCCCAGGGCCAGACGGCTTCCCAGGGGAATTCTACCAAACATTTAAAGAAGAATTAATACCTATTCTCCTGAAACTGTTCGAAAAAATAAAAGTGGAAGAGAAACTTCCAAACTCATATTATGAGGCCAGCATTACCTTGATCCCAAAACCAGACAAAGACTCCATCAAAAATAATTACAGACCAATATCCTTGATGAACATGGATGCAAAAATTCTCACCAAAATACTGCCAATAGGATCCAACAGTACATTAAAGGATCAGTCACCACGACCAAGTGGGATTTATTCCTGGAATGCAAGGGTGGTTCAGTATTCACAAACAATCAACACGAACACATCACACTAATAAAAGAAAGGATAAGAACAATACGATCCTCTCAGTTGATGCAGAAAGAGCATTTGACAAAATATGGCATGCTTTCTTTTCTTTTCTTTTTTTTTTTTTTTAAAGATTTTACTTATTTATTTGACAGGGAGAGAGACATAGTGAGAGAGGGAACACAAGCAGGGGGAGTGGAAGAGGGAGAAGCAGGCTTCCTGCTGAGCAGGGATCCTGATGTGGGGCTCAATCCCAGGACCCTGGGATCATGACCTGAGCCGAAAGCAGACGCTTAACGACTGAGCCACCCAGGTGCCCCCGGCATGCTTTCTTGATATAAACTTCCCACCATGTAGAGATAGAGGGAACATACCTCAATATCATAAAAGCCATCTTTGAAAAACCCACAACAAATATCATTCTCAATGGGGAAAAACAGAGCTTTTCCCCTAAGGTCAGAATACGGCAGGGATGTCCACTATCTCCACTGCTATTCAACATAGTACTAGAAGTCCTAGCCTCAGCAATCAGACAACAAAAAGAAA
>CM053610.1:50528925-50606209 GCA_028646535.1 Procyon lotor
AAAACAGAGCTACCCTACAACCCAGCAATCGCACTACTGGGCATTTACCCTAAAGATACAAATGTAGTGATCTGGAGGGGCATGTGCACCCGAATGTTTATAGCAGCAATGTCCACAATAGCCAAACCATGGAAAGAACCTAGATGTCCATCAACAGATGAATGGATAAAGAAGATATGGTGTGTGTATGTATGTGTGTGTATATGTATATATACATATACATATATGTATATGTATATATACACAATGGAATACTATGCAGCCATCAAGAGAAACGAAATCTTGCCATTTGCAATGACCTGAATGGAACTAGAGGGTATTATGCTAAGCAAAATAAGTCATTCAGAAAAAGACAATTATCATATGATCTCTCTGATATGAAGAATTTGAGAGGCAAGGTGGGGTGCTGTGGGGAGAAATGAAACAAGATGGGATCAGGAGGGAGACAAACCCTAAGAGACTCTTAAACTCACAAAACAAACTGAGGGTTGCTAGGGGATTGGGGAGTAGGGACAGGGTGGCTGGGTGATGGACACTGGGGAGGGGATGTGCTACGGTAAGCGCTGTGAAATGTGTAAGCCTGACGATTCACAGACAGGGACCCCTGGAGCAAAGAATACATTATATGTTAAGAAAAAAAAACCTGAATCAGGAAGAAATACAAAATCTGAATACACTTATTATTACATGTAATGAATTTGAATTGGTAATCAAAACACTCCCAACAAATAAAGTCCAGGCCCAGATGGTTTCGCGGGTGGATTCTAACAAACATTTAAAGCAGCGTTAACACCTATTCTTCTGAAACTATTGCAACAAATAGAGGAAGAAAAATTTTCAATCAATCAAGGCTGCAGCTTTCTACTCCTTCACCCGAAACAGGCCAACTCCTAGCCTCTGAGCCACGAGGGAACTTGACTTGTGATAATTAACAAGGATTTAAGTGTTATATAAAACAATGCCCTGTGAAATCCATTGTTTCCTAGAAAGTTTAAAATGACTCCCCCATACATAATCCTAAATGACAGCCTCTCACCATAGATGCAGGTGATTTTGAAGTGATTATCCTCAGCTCCACATTCAAGTTTTCCCATCAGCCTTATTAAAGGCTGTTCTCCTTACCACGGAGAAGGGATCACAGATACCTTCCCCAGGTTCAGAGGCTAAGAGAAAAATCCCTGCTACCTTAGAAAGGCTGTTTCCCTCCAAAGATTTTAATGGAGATTATTACCCAAACATTTTTTAATCCATCTGAGAAAAGTTACTTTTAGATTCAGAGGGCAATGCAAACACAGAAGCAGGCAGTCTTCCTGATGAGGTACTGGTTTAGAGGATACAGGAGGCAACATGGAGAAGTAAAATCTCAAGTGGCTTTCTTAACCCAAGGTCTTGTAGAAAGCCTCAAAAAGATGGATACTTGGAAGATTTAACCTTTGCCTTGGTAGGACAATTACAAAAGTTCTACCATCATGGACTGGTGACTTTTACAAGGCCACAATAAAAAAATAAAAAAAAAAAAAGACAAGAAAGCTGGGTATCTCCAAAAGAATATCTTTAAGGGCTCTCACTAGTGATCAAAATGTACTAATATTTGGTATCAGGACTATTTATATAAAGTGACCTCATACATGGGAGAGAAGAGACTTAAGTAACACTTAAAGTAACTTAAGACACACTTAAATAACAGGGCAAGGAATGGAACCCACAGAATGGGTAGAATATCACAGGTAGAACACTTGCAGCTTTAACACTAATATTTGTTTTGTAATGTTAAACTCTCTTGCAATTTCTTGGAACAACCGAGCTAGTCTACCTTTGCTATCAATCAATTTTCTATCAGGCCAACAATACCCTGGTACCAAAACCAGACAAAGACATTACAAAAAAGGAAAAAGTATAGACTAATATCCTTGATGTACAAAGATCCAAAACCTCAACAAAGCATTAGCAAACCGAGTTTAATAATACATTAAGAGGATATTCCACTTGATGAAATGGGATTTATTCCAGAGATGGAAGGATGGCTCAATATGCGCAAATCAATCAACGTGATATATGTTAACAAAATGGAAGATAAAAATCATATGATCATGTCAACAGATACAGTAAAAGCATCTAACAAAATTCAACATTAGTTCATGATAAAAACTTTCAATAAAATGGCTTGAGAAAGAATGTACCTAACAATGGAGGTCATATATGAAAAACCCACAGCTAACTTCATACTCGGTGGTGAAAGGCTGAAAGCTTTTCTTCTAGGATCAGGAACAAAACAAGTACATACACTCTCATCACTGTTACTTAACATAGTACTGGAAGTCCGAGCCACAGCAATCAGACAAACTAAATAAAAGGCATCCAAATTGGTAAGGGAGAAGTAAAACTGTCACTATTTGTAGATGACATGATCCTCCATATAGAAAACCTAAAAGACTTCACCAAAAAAATATTAAAACTATTCAATGAATTCAATGAAGTTAGAGGACATAAAATATACAGAAATCTGTTGTGTTCCAAAACAATAATAATGAAGCAGCAGAAAGTGAAACTAAGAAAATAATCTCATTTACAATTGCATCAAAAAAAAATATATATATACCTAGGAATAAATTTAACCAAGGAGATAAAAAACCTATACTCTAAAAACTCTAAGACAGTAATGAAAGAAATCGAAGAGGACACAATACATGGAAAGATATTCCATGATCATGGATTGGAAGAACCAGTATTGTTAAAATGTCTATACTACGAAAGCAATCTACAGATTCAATACAATCCCTTTCAAAATACCAATAACATTTTTCAGAGAACTAAAACAAAATTCTAAAATTTGTATGGAACCACAAAAGACCCCAAATAGCCAATGCAATCTTGAAAAAGAAAAACAAAGCTGGAGGCATCACAATCCAGATACCAAGATATATTATAAAGCTGTACTGATCAAGACAGTATGGTACTGGCACAAAAACAGACAGATCAGGGGCGCCTGGGTGGCTCAGTTGATTCAAGTGTCTGGCTCTTGATTTTGGCTCCAGACACGATCTTAGGGTCATGAGATTAAGGTCATGAGGGTCTCCAATGGGCTTCACGCTGAGCACTGGAGCCTGGTTAAGATTCTGTCTTTCTCTCCCTCTGCACCCTCGCCCCTGCTTGCTTTTATGCTCTTTAAAAAACAACAACAACAAAACAAACGACAAAACCAAACCAAACCAAACCAGACAGATCAAGGGAACTGGATATAGACCCAAGAAATAAACTAACACATGGTCAATTAACCTATGACAAAGGAGAAAAGTATATACAATGGGGAAGACAGTCTCTTCAATAAATGGTGTTGGAAAAACTGGACAGTTAAATGCAAATGAATGAAAATGGACCACTTTCTTACACCATACACAAAAATAATTCAAAAGGATTAAAAAACTAAACATGAGACATGAAGCCATAAAACTCCTAAAAGAAAACATAAGCGGAAATCTTTTGAACACTGGCCCCAGCAACAATTCTGTCTGTCTCCTCAGGCAAGGTAAACAAAAACAAAAATAAACCATTGGGACTACACCAAAATAAAAAGCTTTGCATAGCAAAGGAAACCATGAACAAAATAAAAAGGCAACCAAGTGAATGTAAGAAGAGATTTGCAAATGATACATCTGATAAGGGATTAGTATCCAAAATATATGAAGAACTTACACAACTCAACACTAAAAAAATATCCAACTAAAAAATGGGCAGAGAGGGACGCCTGGGTGGCTCAGTCGGTTGAGCGGCTGCCTTTGGCCCAGGTCATGCTCCCAGGGTCCTGGAATGAGTCCCACATTGGGCTCTGCTCAGCGGGGAGCCTGCTTCTCTGCCTCTGCCTGCCACTCTGCCTGCTTCTGTTCTCTGACAAATAAATAAAATCTTAAAGAAAAAAAAAGGGGCAGAAGAACAGAATAGACATTTTTTTCAAAGAAGACATACAAATGGCCAACAGACCCATGAAAAGATGCTCAGCATTACTCCCCATGAGGGAAATGGAAATCAAAAGTACAATGAGATATCCCTTTTACCTGTCAGAATGGCTAGTATCAAAAAGACAAAGAAAAACCAGTGTTGGCAAGGATGTGCAGAAAAGGCAACCCTTGTGCCCTGTTGGTGGGAATATAATCTGGAGCAACTGCTGTGGAAAACAGTATGGAGGTATACCAAAAAATTAAAACCAGAAATACCCTATGATCCAGCAATACCAGTACTGGGTATTTATCCAAGGAAAATGAAAACACTAATTTGAAAAGTTATATGCAGCCCTATATATACTGCAACATTATTTACAATAATCAAAATATGGAAGCAACCTTAGTATCCATCAATAGTTGAATGGATAAAGAAGAAATGGGGTGTATATGTATTATATATACACACACACACACTGGAATATTACTTGGTCAAAAAAAGAATGAGATCTTGCCCTCAGTGACAACATGGATGGACTTAGAGGGTATAATCGTATACAAAATAGGTCAGAAAAGACAAATATCATATCATTTCACTTACGTGCAGATCTAAAAAAACAAAATTAACAAAAAATAGAAACAGGTTCGTAAAGAATAGAGGAGATGGAGTTGAAGGAATGGGTGGTATAGGTGGAGTGGATTCCGAGGCACAAACTTCCAGTTCCAAAATAAATCAGACACAGATAAAAAGTACATTACAGGGAATACTGTCAATATTGTAACAACACTGTATGGTGACAGACGGTAATTATACTTATCTTAATGAACATTTCATAATGTATATAACTGTCAAATCACTATGCTGTGCACCTGAAACTAATACATTCTGTCAACTATACTTCAATAAAAAAAATTTAATTCATGCTTTCTGTTTACGTATCTTGTTTCAATTTTCACCAGCTACTGTATCTCTAAAGGAAACAAATGTAGTCTCTACAGCCATACTTGAAAAACTAAAGTTATAGTACTTACCACATTAAAGTTGATATGAGAAGACCAACGCCTACACAATCTATGAATACAACCCAAAGGAGCAGCTTTATCGTCTCAAAAAATCCCATGTCCAGGACAAAGCCAAATCCTATAGTGGACACTGAAAGAAAGATTTGCATGATAAATTCAGGCACTCTGCTAGGTTCTGGGAATATGGGTGGGGCAAATATCTGCCCTCCAGAGGCTCACATGTGTAAACAAAACCCCAAAGATGTGTTATATGTACACAGGATTGAGAAAAGCAGACTATGCTGGAACACAGAATGGCTACTGAACGAACTATAGTTTACTGTGGAGGCCCTACATTTAAAAGACCACTAGTTCTGAATAGGCACTCACATATATAAGTCCAGGGAAAGATGAAAAAAATCTTAACACATTTACACCGTAAAGGTGGTCAGGACTCTCTCACTACATTATTGGAGAACTTAAAATTAGTTTCTCAAGTTCACATCGGTACTTTTAGAACCCACTCTAGATTTGTCTGTGAAATGCAATTTTCCATCCTGATACTCCTTTGCACAGGTAAGTTTGCATTTGGTATCAACTTATTTATTATAGCAGTTAAAAGACACAGAGTGACTCTGTCCTCTGCCTTCCAAAGATCCGAGGGAACAATTTACTCTGGCATCTGCTTGGGACCTTTAGAACCAGAAAGAATATAACATTCTTTCCTGTGAGATTTTTGAGGCTTCAGAAAGGAAGAAACAGCTTCAAATATCCCAAATTCTGACCCACGATATGTTTGTAACAAAAGATTCTGCAAAACAAGTACTATCTGAAACACTCCGTTTGGGGGCGCCTGGGTCACTCAGTCGGTTAACCTTCGGTTTAGGGTCCTGGGATCAAGCCCAGCATGGTGCTCCCTGCTCAGAAGCGAACCTGCTTCTCCTTCTCCCTCTGTCCCTCCCCCTGCTTGTGCTCAACTGTGCTCACTCGCATTCTCTCTCTCAAATAAATAAAATCTTAAAAAGAAAACCAAAAACACTCAGTTTGTTCTTCAACTCTACTGTAGATAAACTAACACTTACCACAGAGCCAAATACTTAACAGGACCAAGAAAGCAGGGTCATCTCTGGCCCACTGATCCTTTGTCTGCTTTCGATAATGAAAATTTCTATAAACTCTCTGTGGGGAAGTAAATAGGTAGAGCATCTGCCATGCAGCAAACTCAAAGTCCATTTGCCGAAAACGAAAAAGTCTTCGCAGGTATTTGTAGCGTTTTGCTCCAGCTGTGTGTCTTGCTGCGTCCCTGGAGTTCAACACTCCGTTCCCCTGCACTGGGGAATTCACTGAAATACTTGGCAACATATTCCTAGATGGAAAAAAAAATATTCTTTTACAAGTAATCTTAAGAAACTACTGGCTACCAACAACCCTCTTGTGAGATATTTAGGAGGGAGGTCATCTTACCTTTCTGCCACAATCCTTGATAAGAGGGGTCAAAAGCTAATGGAGGTGGTTCTGAGGCTTTTTTGGGGGCTCAAGAACTGCCCACCGCACTTCCGGCAAGGGGAGCACCACACCCTTCTGAACCTTCATAGCACTTCTACCGGGTCCGTAAGTTTCCCACACTTCACTTCTCTCCTCAGGCAGCCCACCCAGGTGGCTACTGTTAAGCGGGAGGGAGGGAGGAGGTCAGCAAGGGCAAGGGGGAGGGAAGTACAGAGAGAAAGGAAAGGGTAAGGAGGGAGAGAGAAAGAAAAGCACAGAGATGGCTATGGAGCCAAAATTCCCTGCTCTTAACCATCAAGTCGTTAAGAGAATCCGTTTTTAAAGTTCATTATAAACAATGTTACCAAAGAGGTAAAATTAATGGTCTATTCACACAGGTCCATCAGTGCAAGACCATCAGGCAACTCTTTCACTGGAATGGGATATAAAACCAAAACTCAAGCCCATGGTGTTTTACCCCCTGAATAGTTCAGCAGAGGGGATGGCGGCGTGGGAGTGCGGTGGAATAAATCTGAACCCCCGTGAGAGCAGGTCACCGTCCGCCCCTCACGAACCCGCAGCCCACTTCCCGACTCCCACACTCCCTACCTCCCAGGCCTCCCTGACGCCAAGCAGCGTTTCTCGGAGTCCAGAGGCTCCCCGTCAGCCCGGAGCTGCGGGTAAGGTTGCCATATTTAGCAAATAAAAACACAGGTCGCCCAGGTAATTTGAATCTCCGATACAGGTATAATTTTTAGTATTAGCACGTCCGAAACATTGTGCCGGACATACACTAAAACGTCGTCCACGGTTTATGTGAAATTCAAAATGTAACTGGGCGTCCTTGATTTACCGGCAACCCTACCGCCCTCCGAGCAGCCGGACCCGGCTATGGTCACTCCAAGGCCGTGGACTGTCGGGCCGAGAGGTGCCAGAGGAAAAGGCACCGGGCGAGCCCGAGCCGCGCACGGACGGAGCGGTCCTCAGGTCTCACCTGGAGCCCCGCTGAGGCCTCCAAGGGGTCCAAGCTAGCCCACCACCTCCGCCCAGCAGCCAAGCCCAACAGCCGCGGGGCCGACTTCCCTTCCCGCAACGTAGCCCGCGCTAGGGGCGCGACGCGTCCCGTGCGTCCACTTCCGCCGCGCGCGCGGCCTCTCGGGCCCCGTAGTTTTCCGGGGGCCCGCCGGAAGTTATTGCTGCCGGCTTCCGGTCCTTCCGTCCGCGGGTGTCGGTTGCACCCGGGCAGTGTTACAGCCTTTGTGGACGGAAGCGCGTCTCGGCAGCTGGGGCGGGAGGTGCAGTCATGCCCCGGTATTACGAGGACAAGCCAGAGGGCGGCGCGTGCTCGGGCGTAAAGGAGGACCTGGGCGCATGTCTGCTGCAGTCGGACTGTGTGCTCCAGGTAGCGCGTCTGGGCGCACAGGGTGATGAGACGCCGGAACCGGGGAAGCAGGGCCCGGGCCGACGTCTCCGGCTCAGCCTGCAGTGGCTCTCAGGAGACGAGACTCAGCCGTTTTGGGGGTAGATCAGGGTGCGAATTTAGTGAACTTGGGAAAATCTGCTGTCGGAGTTTCAGCTGTGTTAAATTGAGGATAATGAAATCCTTTGGGTTCTTGTAAAGACAAACTATTTCAGTTCAAGAAACATTAAATGTTGCTTCCTACTCTGCTAGGTTCTGGAGATAAAAAGGAGAGTGAGGCCGGTTTCTTGCGTGCTAGAAAATGAGAATGTAAATTATCGGAGAATTACATCAACCTCGTACATTGTATTGACTAGCAGTTTCTCCTTTCTCCGTTCAGTTGTGGTTAAATATATTTACTTTCTCTTGATTTGAATTTGTTTCTGAGTCGTAGTTATATATATTCTTGGATAAGTTGTAAACGAAGTAGCTTTATTTTTTCACTCTTTTGTCTCTTGCTTCCACTACGCTCTCCCCTCGCTACAACCAGGTCTTCTCAATCTGAGTGCAGAGTGGCAAGCAGTAAGGTCAAAAGTTGCCTGGGGATCTGGCTTCTAGCTTAGCGCCCAACTGAAACGCTCGTGCCTTTTCCAATTACCGAGGCCTGATAAAAGGGCAGTCAGTTGTGTGCAATTATTTTTTTGCATTTGGAGATGTAATTTCAGAAGTTTGCGCTTATTTCAAAGGAAAGACAATTAGCCTGACGTGGGCATGCACTGTAAAGCTTTATCAGTGTTTCTACTGATTGATGATTGACATTTGGTTCACTGATTGTACCAGTCAGCCAAACTGGCCGCCCTGTTTGTCATAAAACTTGAGTTGTTATGAATTTAAGAGGTTCTCTGGTCCCTCTCTCACGCAGATGAGGAAACTGAAGTGCCTTGTCTTCATACCTCCCTGTACAGGGCTGTTTCCAATCTGCTGCTTCACTGGTGCAGGTATTCAGTGAGCTCTTAGTGATGCCTGGTAAGTGGCAGGCATGGTGCCAGGCCTTGGTCATACCAAGATGAGTCAGTTACAGTCATTATCCTACATGAGCTCAGTCTCATGGGAAGGACAGATATATAAGGGGCTAAATTCCTGCAGTACAGGATGTGAAAGCATTTAGTAAATATTTATTTAATGATTAGATTCAGGCACAAAACACTGTGGAAGCCCAAAGGAGAGCAACTTATTTTGCTTGGGAATTGGGAAACTTCTCACAGAGCAGCTGACATTTGATCTGAGTCTTACAAGTTACGTTGTTGGTTGTCAGGTAAGAGTGGAGAATGTGATGGTTGTGGGGAGAGGCTGAAAGAACAGCATAGGCAAGTCAGGGAGATGTGACCAAAAGAAACTAGTGCCCTTTTGGGCCAGGGGGATAAGGAATATGACAGAAGGCTTGAGAAGAAGGTTGCCATGTGTAAAAGCCCTTGTGTATCAGAGTGAGGGCCCTGGTTTCTCCTAACATTAGCATCAGGAAGGCCATGGAAATAAGCAATCAAAAGAATAAATTACACAGTGGGACTGAGGAAAGAAACTCCGGAAGTGGAGGAGGATACCAAGGGCAAGAAAGATACCAAGTTGCTTTTTTGTAATAATTTATTTAGCAAACATTTAGGTGCTAAGCTCTAACAGGGGACACCCAGATGATTGGGATACATTCCCTCCTGCATGGAAATTAGATCTCTGGAAAGCCAGAAAACTAGGCAAGATAATGACTAGGACACATGGCATAGACTTTGCTTTACCCAGTTGAGTGTGTGACCTAATTCGTGTTGGTCACTTAGGAGAACATGATATTTATAAAAAGTACCTTAAATTGGAGTATGTTTTAAGTTTGTGTTAAATTCACCCTGACTTCAGGTGGAGTGTAAGAGGGCAGTATGAAGCAAAACATTGAGTTTTGCAGATCTGGGAAAATATCCTATCTTCTCAGATGGTGTCACTGGCACCTACAGCCTACCACTCCCTTCCTAGGGACTCTGAAGACCACGGACATCTGTAGAGGTCTGTGTCTGCTTTCTATAGCCACATCGTTTACGTAAGATTTAACTCCTTGTATGAAAAAGTTAATCTGATCTTTTGGCAGATGGATGCTATAGACTCTACTTGCCAGTCTTTAACCCACCAGAAAAGCTGCTCAACCTCCCTCTAGGGAGGAATTCAAAATAGGTGCTGCAATGGGAAATAGTCAAGAAATTGTAGGACCTCTGAGCAGCTCAGGGTAATGATGATTAGGATGTCTACCCCAGTGGGGCTGGAGAGGAGAAGCAAGAAATGAGCAAATTCAAAAGGCAACTCTTGGATAGACTTCTTAGGATTTTATAACTCCTGGAAGATCAAAGAGGTTGCAACCATGCCCAAGGAACCTCAGTCACGGGATCTCCTTTGTGTCTCATTAGCAAGCTCTCAGATCTTCTGACTTTAACAGAATTATCCGGAGATGAGGGCAGAGAGCTTAAAAGTATAGATTCCAGTACCCTCCCCCCCATAAAAGTATCCTATGTTTATTCTTGGGCACGGCCATGTTTAGGAATCACTGATCTTGACCTCAGAAGGCAAATAAGCTTGGGATTGTATTGGTTGGGGTATAGGTTCAGGTACATATTACAGAAACCCAAAATAACATTGCTTTAAACAAGATAGAAAATTCTCTATTTTCCTTTGTGTGTCCCTATAAGTAGGGCCTGGGTAGCTCCTCTCAGCCTTCCATAGACCCAGACACTGTTGATCTTGTGGTTTTAGGTGCTGTGATGGAAGGCAGGATGTTATTTTCACACTCCTGATTCAAGATTGCCTATGACGTGGTGGTGTGAAGTGAGGAAGGGGGGCAGCCACTTGCCTTTGAGGACCAACCCCGAGGTTTTACATTTCAGTTCCTCACATATCCCATTGGCTGGAACTTAGTCATATGACCACACCTATTGCAAGGGTGGCTGGGAAATCTGAGCCTAGCCATATGCCCCACTTAAAAGGAAGAATTAAAGGTTAAGGGACAGCTAGCAGTCTGCCATTTGGCATAAAGGTGAAGGAGGATGAATTAACCTCTCTCATAGATTTGGTGTCTGTAGATGGATCTTCCCATAGGCAGGTGGCAGTATGGCCTAAAAGCTTATGAAAAAGAGGGCGTCTTAGATATAGTTTGGGGACGCATCACTTTATAGTTCTCTTCTTTCGTATAGTTTTATTTACTCTTATCTGCCCTCGCATCGTTCCTGTGGGCAAAACACATCCCATGAGCATCTCATGACAGAGTTTTGGGGAGGAACAGTGCAAGGAAGCTTGCTACTCTGTTACGATTCACTTTAATGGTAGGTGACCATTAAAATCAAGACCTAAGCGACAGACTAGAAAATGCCAAGATTCCAGAGGATCAGGAACACCACAGGTGTGGTATCCTGGAGTGTTTTTCACAGTTAAAATCTAGAAGTGTGACTGAAAAATTAAGGTTTGGGGGGAGTGGGTGCAGTGGCGGGGTTTAGGTGTCAGAATCTGCTTGAAGGGAAATCCCTGAGGACGAAAAGCAGGTGAAATTGGGGTTACATTTTTCCTGGTGCATGAATGCACCAGATGTTCCTATTTAAGTAGCAAGGATTCTGGGTTCCTTATTAACATCTGGTGTTCAGTAACACACTAAAAATGTTCTGACTTTAGGGCACCTAATTCTGGCTGGTGAGCTTTTTTTTTTTTTTTTTTTTTTTTAAAGATTTTATTTATTTGACAGAGAGAAACACAGCGAGAGAGGGAACACAAGCAGAGGGAATGGCAGCGGGAGAAGCAGGCTTCCTGCAGAGCAGAGAGCCCGATGCGGGGCTCGATCCCAGGCCCTGGGATCTGACCTGGGCCGAAGGCAGACGCTTAACGACTGAGCCACCCAGGTGCCCCTGGCTGGTGAGCTTTTAAAATTAACACTGAACAGGGGCATTTTTATTCTCAGACAAAATTGCTTGACCTATTTTACACTGAAACTCACCTCGAGTAGGAAGGTTTCATCATTTTCTTTTTACTGTTAGGCACTGCATAAGGCTGTTTATAAGCAGTACATATTTTATTTCGTTAATGAAAATAATGTTAGGGTTTTTATTCTTTTTCCTTAACAAACTACATATCATAGTTTGGTGTCATTAAACCCCAGGTAATTCAGAACACTTAAGTTCACTACTTTTTCCAGATGTTATTTTATATATTTGCATTCCTGGGAACCAGACCCCTTTAGCACCTGTCCCTGTCTCCTCCCCCGCCCCTCCCAGGACACCCCCTCTGGCACTCTGCTCTGTGATATTCCCCCACTGCGAGGCAGCATTTGCACACATACATCTTCTTTGCTACCTGGTTTTAAAAGGCTGGTCTAGGCAAGAAAAAATAACAATAAAAAAAAATAAAAGCCTTGTCTAGGCAGGAGTATCTAGGATTTATTTGTTAACCTCCCTTTAACTGATCTAGGACCAATATGAGTTTTGTTTTGTTTTGTTTTAAATAAGTTAGTCCTTGAGGGTTTAGTTAATAGGCGACTTAGCAGGAGGGCATCCGAAAAGAAATTTTGCTGCAATTCAATTTTAATCTGAATCGTGAAGTATATTTGTAGGTGCTTCCACGGTCCAATGTATTGCTGTTGTGTTACTTATATATACAGCAGTGTATTTGTTCAAAATATTTTAAGATCATGAAGAGGTAGTATTAAACTTTTTATTCCATATTTGCCTTGAAAAAAAAATACTAAATTATAGCTCCTACCTAGTTTTGCAATTGTTGCTTTGTCTAGTTTTTAAGTTATTGTTTAAAAAGCCTTATTATTTAAGAATCAGAAATAAGCATTTCTCCCATGAGTGTTCTTGTAGCAGTGCCCTACCGTGACGGCGGAAAGGGAATGGCCTAGTCCATTTTTCTTCTTAACCTCCTTTTGAACTTTGACTGCTAAAGGAGGAGTTCATTCTACATCGGGCCCAGGCGGATGGATCATCTCTCACAAACATATGTAAATTTCGTTCACATTTCCCTTTCCTCTTCTAGTTCCATTCGGTTGTGCTTCTCAGATTAGAGAACTTGACTATGTGGGGTGTTGGGGTGGGAAAATGCATAGATGTGTCGGAGGTAAAATGGCTTGCATTAAAAGGATATAATTGGAGGCTTTAAAGCCACCTGATAGGACCTTCCAGAATAAACAGTCCTGTTTCCCACTCCAGCAGGCCTGATTTCTCATTTGCACGTGCCTGTGTACACATACACGTGCTCTCTGTCCTTTGACACACATACTACTTTCTTCTGTCTTGAAGAATTCTGAAGTATCAAAAAATTGAAGACCACTGAAGAAACCCCATTGCTGCTTTCACCTCTACTTTCTCTTTCTTACCCATAAGGAGCTGAAAATACCAGTTTCAAGATTTTTATATAAAAGTATCCCATGGACAGTAGTGTCTTCAAAAACTCAAGGGCACCCTTTAAAGTGCTCCAGAATTACTTGATACATCTTCTTATTCTATCCTGTTCTCTCTAAACATCAATAGTCACAATGAATTACAAAATATTTTCTCATGTAATTTACTTCTTAAAATTTTTTTTTCAAAAAGCATTGCTTCCAAAAAGATAGAGATTTTGTGCTTCGTGAGGACATCCGCCAGGTATTTATACTGTTTTCTCTGTCCTAGGAAGGAAAATCCCCTCGACAGTGTCTGAAGGAAGGGAACTGCAAGGCTCTGAAATACTCATTTTTTGAGTGTAAAAGATCAATGGTAAGAGGTTAGAGCTTTTAAAAAGCTTATCCTAAAAATTAGCTATATGTAATTAAATATGGAATGACCCAATAATTATAGATAGGTCGCAGTGAGATCATTCAGAAAAAAGGATTTAGATAATATTTACCGATAACTTATACTTTGACACTGGAAAGAGCTGTCTAGGGAACTTCTGAGCAGATTAATAGATTCTTCCAGCCTTTGTCTGGGACTCATTCACTGTTAGTCCTCCAAGATGGAAATTTGCATTATTTACTGACTTTAAAACCCTCCACTTAGCCCACCACCCTTAAAAGAGGCTGTACTGTGAGGTTTAAGTCAAAGACCATGCAGTCATCCTAGGCATCTGTGCTTTCCGCCAAGGCCTCACCAAGGAGGCTCACAACACCCTGCTGGACATCCAGTCGAGCGGCCAGGCCAAGGAGCTGCTGGGCCAGGGGCTGGCTGGCTCATCCTAGGAGTAGGTACTTTAAAGATTTTTAATCCCCACACAGCTAAGTGCTATTTAATATTTAAAGATTTCAAATACATTTGAATATTAACCCAAACAAAACTTAAAAAGTTAAGTTTGCTAGAATAGCACATATTGGGTGTAGTTTAGAGAAAAAAATAAGTGTAATTTGGATTCTGCTTGAGAAGAAAGTCCTTACTGGGACCTTAAATGGAACTTTTCTTTTTAATGCCATCTTTATTATTTTTTTTCCTTGGTAACTCTGATGTTTGCCTTTTGATTGTGCTGGAAAACTTGTTTACTTCAGTCATGTAGTGAGACCCTTACCAAAGCTGTGTTTAATTACGTTGTACAAAACTGATTTAATTATATATTTATTTTCAGTTGGATGCCCGAGCCAGATTCCGAGGAAGAAAAGGATACTGATGCTAGTGTGCTGAAACCAAAATGAAAACAAAGTTTCTCTTGTCACTTACAACAGAGCAGCCCAAGCAGGAGACAGACTTTTTGCTATATCTAGTGGGATGGACCAGTTTTTCCTTCCATATGAACACTGGAGAAAATGGATGAGTTCTCTTTTTGAATATGTATAAACTAAATGATTCTCTTGCCCTAAGTTACTTTTGAAAGAAAAATTTAATTGAACAGCTATGAGCTGGGAGCATCCTATTGTATTTTGAGAATTGTTAGAAAGCTCAAAGAGTATTGTTATTTTCCAACTTGACTTTTCAACCAAATGACACAATTTGTATATCCTTTGTGAATATTACAAAGGCCACTGATGGGACTGTGAAAATTGATAACATGCAGTCTTGGGAGAAAATGTCTACTGGGAAAGTTTCAGATAAAGCTTTCTTTTACTCAATCTGAACTATGTAGTTCTAAAATAAATTGTGTTTGATTCCTTGGAGAAGAAATGCTTCATTTGCACTGCTTCACTAGAGTAACAACCTCAAAGCTTTAATATTAACATCATATAAGAGGCATAGCTGCATGCCTATCTCTGATTATGTCGCTGGGGCCCTCGGCCTCCATCTTGCAACTGTTTTTCTCTGTTCCCGGCTTCATTTTTGGGCTGGTCCTCTCTCTACATAATGGGAAACAGGCCAGGCAGCCAAGAGTACACATCCTTAAGATCTGTGATCCAAAAAGAAAAGAGCTAACCTTTTCTAGGGTCCACTAATCAAATCCTACAAAAGGACTGTTACTTACCTGGACCACCTGCTCTTGAATTAGACCAGTCCCTGAGGAAAAAGGGATGAGGTCCCACATGATGTCCTCCAGGCTTGGGTCTTAGGCACTGTAATGGGTAACCCGCAACAGAATCACACTGGATATCTGATGAGCCTTATCCCAAGGGGAAAGGATTCAGAGCAAATTGAAGTAATCGATGTCCATAGACAAAGCAGGAGTGAAAATCAGGAAAGGCTTGAAAAAGTTTAGAATCACAGTAATTTCATTCTGATCACTTAATACAGTTGAGAGTCAAATATGAATCTAAATTTCACTTCTCTTTTCAGTATTGAAGAATAATGAAGAAGCTATGCTGCTTCCTACAGCCATGGTTCTTGGGAGTTCAAGCAGTCAGGGTGTTCTGTAGCTCAATTGCTTTTTTAAATGTTCACCTAAAGTGAGAATTGTGCACCAGTCCTTGCAGCAGAGTGTCACTGGAGTTTCTTTGTGTGAGGTGCGTGTACTGCTTCTCACTGAGAAAAGGAAAATGATGGGTTATTCCCCCCCCCCCCGTTTCAGTAACTCCTGTATACCTATTTAAGTGCTCTTTTATTTAAAGAACTTTGATAGGGGCACCTGGGTGGCTCAGTCGTTAAGCGTCTGCCTTTGGCTCAGGTAATGATCCCACGGTCCTGGGATCGAGCTCCACATCGGGCTCTCTGCTCGGCAGGAAGCAGGCTTCTCCCCGCCACCATTCCCTCTCTGGCTGTGTTTCTCTCTGTCAAATAAAGTCTTTAAAAAAAAAAAAAATAATGAACTTTGATAAGATAATCAAATTATTTTATAGAACCC
The DNA here is from genome assembly GCA_028646535.1 of Procyon lotor. NCBI lineage: Eukaryota > Metazoa > Chordata > Mammalia > Carnivora > Procyonidae > Procyon > Procyon lotor. Next base: position 50,544,997 of record CM053610.1, read on the forward strand.
TCAGTTTTTAATAATAGCTTTATTGGGAGCTTCATTTGGAAAAACTGACATTCCATAAATTCACACTTAAAGCACACAATTCAGTTTTGCTTCTTTTCGTAGTTACAAGTTTGTGCAACTATCACCACTATCTAATTCCAGAACATTCTCAAGGGAAGCCCCATACTCATTAGCAGTTACTACCCCCATCCCTCTTTTCCCCCCCGTTCCCAGCAACCAATAATACACTTTCTGTGTCTATATAGATTTGCACATTCTGGACGTCACAAAAATGGAACTACATGTGGCCTTTTGTGACTGGCTTCTTTTACTTACTGTGTTTTCAAGGTTCAAACATATGTAGCATTTGTCCATTCCTTTTTTTGCTGAATACTAATTTCATAGTATAGATAAACCATGGTTTATGCAGCCATTCATCAATTGAGGGACTTGGAATTGTTTACACTTTTGGGCTATTAAGAATAATTCTGTGAACGTTTGTGAATAAATTTTGCATGGATATGTTTCATTTCTCCAGGGTATATACCTAACAGTGGCATAACAACTCCAAGTTTAACATTTTGATGAAATGCCAAACTTTTATGCAGTAAGTACACCATTTAACATTCCCACCAGCAACAAGAGGATTTCAATGTGTCCACATCACCAACAGTTATTTTTCATCTATTTGATTATAAACATTCTGCTAGGTATGACCTGGTATCTCATTGGGATTTTGATTGGCACTTCCCTAATGGCTACTGATGTTGAACATATTTTCATGTACTTACTGGCCTTCTGTGTATCTTTGGAGAAATGTTTATTCAAGTCCTTTGTCCATTTTTCAATTATTTGTCTTCTTCTTATTGTGTTATAAGAAGTCTTTATATATAGTGTAGACAAGTTCCTTAAAGACAAATGATTGGCAGATGTTTTCTCCCAAAGGTGACCTTTCTCCCAAAGGTGATCTGTCTTCCTGCTCTTGATGCTATATCTTTTGAAGCACAATCATTTTGATGAATTCCAATTTATCTTTTTTTCCTTTTGGTGTATCTAAGAAAACCACTGCCTAATCCAAACTTACAAAAATTTATTCCTGTTTTCATCTAAAAACTTTATAGTTTTTAGATCACAGACATTTAGGTCTGTGATCCACTTTGAAACTTCTGATACCTTTATTAGTAAATATGTATTAAAAATATTATTTGTGGTAAAATACACATAATGTAAAGCATACACTCTTAAGCATTTTTAAGTAAATAGTTCAGTAATGTTAAGTACATTACCTTGTTACACAGCCAGTCTCCGGAGCTCATTCATCTTGCAAAACTGAAACTTTACAGCCATTAAACAACTCTCCAGTACCCGGTACCCCCAACCCCTGGCAATACTGATGTTGAGCATCATTTCATGTATTTGTTGGCCTTTGTAAACCTTCTTTGGAGAAATGTCTATTCAAGTTCTTTGCCCCTTATAAAATAGGGTTTTCGGGGCACCTGGGTGGCTCAGTGGGTTAAGCCTCTGCCTTCAGCCCAGGTCATGATCTCAGGGTCTGGGATCGAGCCCCACATCGGGCTCTCTGCTCGGCAGGGAGCCTGCTTCCTTCCCTCCCCCGCCTGCCTCTCTGTCTACTTGTGATCTCTCTGTCAAATAAAAATAAATAAAATCTTTAAAATAGGGTTTTCTATTGTGGGGTTCTAGGAGTTCTGTGTATAGTCTAGATATTAACCCCTTAGCAGAGATGATCTGCAGGTATCTCATTTATTTTCACTCTGTTGATTGTGTTTGCCATGTTGATACAGTTTTAAATTTTGATGTAGTCCAGTCTGTTTCTACTTTTGTTGTTTGTCCTTTTGGTGCCATATCCAACAAATCATTGCCCAATCCAATGAAGTTCTTCCCCTAAATTTTCTTCTAGGAATTGTACAGTTTTAGCTCTTACATTTAAATCTTTGATCAAGTTTGAGTTGATTTTGTATATGGGGCATGGGAAGGGTCCAATTTCCTTCTTTTGCATGGGGATATCCAGTTTTCCCAACATCATTTGTTGAAAAGACTGCCCTTTGCTCATTGAATGGTCTTGGCATCCTTGTTGAAAATCATGTGACCACATAGGCTAGGATTTTCTTCTTTTCCACTGGTCTATATGTCTGTCTTTATGTTCGTGCCACACTGTTTTGATATCTGTAGCTTTGTAATAAGTTGGAAATCAGGAAGTGTGCAACCTCCAACTTTGTTTTTTTTTATGATTTTTGGTATTCTGGGCCCCTTGAGATTACAGACGAATTTTAGGATGGATTTCCCTATCTTCACAAAAGACACTAGTGGAATTTTGATAGGGAGCACACTGAATCTGTACATGACTTTGGATAGTATTGGCATCTTAACAATACAAAATCTTCTAGTCCATTCATATGGACATCTTTCCATTTATTGGTGTCTTCTTTCCGCAACATTTTGTAGTTTTCAGTGTATAAGACTTTTGCCTCCATTATTGAGTTAATTCCAAGTATCTTACTCTTTTTTATACTGTTGTAAATGGAGTTGTATTCTTAATTCTTTTTAGATTGTTTATTGAACAATGATGGGTTAAGAGTTAATTTTTATTGGCAAATATAACAGACATAGAGAAAATACACAGAGTGTACACTGTTAACAAATAACTATGGAGTAAATCATCATGTAATGACCATCCAGATCAAGAGGACATTGTGTGAACCTGCTGCAATACTGGGCTTTCCTCAAAGATCCTGCTGCCACTCCGCTGCCCTTAAGTTTGCTTTCTCCTTTGAGCCTGTTAGATTTGGCTCCTTGTCATTGTTTAGAAGGATGGGTTATGTAGAGACAAACGCAACATGGTTTAGTGATGAAAGAGGAAACATTTTAATTGAATACCCCCTGCCAAAAAGTTCTTTTCATTCAGTAAAAATTTTTCAGTGATAGGCATTACATGTGCCGCTGTGAACACAAAATAACATGCTGGATAAAGTAAAAAGTAACATATAAAAATGCAATATAATAGTTATATTCACAATGGAATCAGGAAAAGTATTTTTTTAAGGGGCCAACTCATTCTGTAGAGAGAAGTCACCATAGACAGCAGGCCTGAGATGGGCCTTGAGGGAGCAATGAGAAGGCTGAGGGCTGGTGGTCTGGATCAGAGGGGATAGGAATGGACCGGGGCTATGAGTACCTATGGGGTAGGTTGAAGGAGTAATGAAGAGCTACAGATCTTAGTAGCTCATGGGATGGGGGGGGGGGGGTCATTTATCAGAGGATGGCTCAGCCAGCTTGGAGAGAAAGCATGACTGTTGTCACTATGCTATGAGACCCCAAAGTAGACACTCAAGTAGAATGACTAGGAGGTGGCCAGATGTGCAGATGCATATGGACCTACATAGAGCCTGAGGTGGACCTAGAAACTCAGGAGTCGTTAGCAAGTAAGTGGCAATTTATTTCCATAGGAATGATTAAGACTTTTCAGGAAGAACATTTGAAATGAGACAGAGGAAAGTTGCAGACAGAACCCTGGTGAACACCATAATGTTAGTGGTGGGTGGAGGACGACAAACAAATCAGGGATGGTCGAGAGGGGGTGGAGGGGGTGGGGCATGACAACCAGGAGACAGAGTGAGGCCAGGGAAGCCAAGGGAGGGCTGAGTGGCAAGAGGGAAGTAGTAAAGTGCTGTCTTTCTAGATTCGTCTCTCTGATACAGACATTGTCTTCCTAGGTATGGAATCATAAGCAATGTTTTCTGTCCTCTCTAATCCATCCCAGCTTTTTTTTGTCATGAAATGATACAACAGAGAGTGAAAATACCACAGAGGTCTATATTTGAATTCAGACCTGCCTGGACTGGCCGGAAAGGCCCGCCAGGAGCCTGATGCAGGAAGGAATCATCATAAGGATAGCACTGAGGCATGAAAGGGGTCCGAGGGGGGATCTGAAATGTGGATATTCTGATCCTATGATCTCAGGAATCTGTCATAGCTTGGGGATTTACAGCTGTAATAGAAATAAGACAAAGTTACTTCCCACTTGCCAGATCTTAGCATTGGGGAGGCTTTTTACCCACGGTGGTACAGGCTAGTGCAGTTCCTCATTGAGCACACTGCACCATATCCACTTCACAGACAGGGAACCGGGTGCCCTGTCCCCCTTAGTGGGGAAGCCAGGACCTGATTTTAGGACAAGCACTAAAATGAAAAAGACAAGCATAATTTATTATGCTATAATAAATTATAAATTATGCTAACTTTCTACTCCTGGGGCGCCTGGGTGGCTCAGTGGGTTAAAGCCTCTGCCTTCCCCTCGAGCTCAGCAGGGAGCCTGCTTCCCCCTCTCTCTGCCTGCCTCTCTGCCTACTTGTGATCTCCCTCTGTTTAATACATAAAAATCTAGAAAGGAAAAAAAAAACTTTTTACTCCCTACTATAAACAAAACTAAAGACAACTGACAAGTTTTGAAAAACTGCAACTTAAAAAAAAAAAACAAAACTGCAACTTAATGACAGAGAAGTTTATAGCATATATATTATATACATACATAGTATATATATTAGAAACATATATATATTAGAAACAGTGAAAAGATACACAATAGCATGTGAAAAAGACCAACACTCCAATGAAGTCACAAAAGTAGGAATGTCAGGAAAAGCATAAACGATGCTTAATTTTCACAGTCAGCAAAGCAACAAAAATTGAGAATAAAGGGAAAAAGGCACCTGTTAATAGGTGGTAGCTTAATTTTCGGGGAGCATTTTGGTTAATACTAAAAATCCAAAAATGTTTAAAATTTTATATTATCTTTTAATTGTAAATGCTGCCAGCAATTCATCCAAGGGCAATCACTGGGCACATGTGCAGAGAAAAAGGTACAAAGGTACAAGATGCAGTCCTGGTTATAACGAACAATCAAACCATTAACGGAACTACTGTTTTATTGCAACTCACACAACAGATGACCAGGCAACCCACAGAGAAGACGTGATCCGTATTGATGGACGTGAGAAGGGAACAACAGCTAACCCTTACGCGAACACCTAATGCCAAGGCACCTCACAACCGCCTTACAAAGAATGTACCATTATTATGTCCATGCTTCGCACTTGAGCAAACAGAGGCTCAGAGAGGGCAAGCAACATGTTCAGAGTCACCAGCCAGTGAGTGGCAGAACAGGATTGGGTGCTAGTTCTTTCTGAAGCTGAAGTCCAGGCTCTTAATCCCACCCCCTACTGCCCCTCCGCTTCAAAGTAAGAGAAAATAAGGTTATGAAACAGAAGTGCATCATGGTCTCGTGCTTACAAACACCAGAGTGCTCGATGCAATCCTCATTAATGATTGCCGGGTCCGATGTGGCCATGACTAGTCCTCCCCCCGACTGCAACGGAATGAGTCAGGCAACACCCAGTTTAATGTTCTTGTCAGTTATTTATTATTTTTCATTCTAAAGACTAGCACATTTACAGCATACATGGCTTTGAATGAGCTAAGAATATATAAAACAGTAACTATATGTTTATATATATTAATACTGCCCACCCAAAACAAATAAATAAAAGTACTTCAATGCACTCAGCTTGGCAAATACAACCGTGGAGAGACAAAACTGTATTATACAATATTTGTACATTTTTCAAGGAAACCAAAGGCAACTGTGCTGCAGGTGCTTCGACAGAATCCACGTCACATCCCACGTTTTCAGTAGGTCTCAACGTTTCTTTTTAAATGAGGTGCCTTCTCAGGAACACCGGACGGAGTCTGTTCAATGGTAACCTGTGAAAGGGCTTCCCCTGTGCAGCTGAAGACTCGGAGCTCCCGCCCCAGCCCCCTGTCCCCAGGAGCCCCCCAGTGACGGGGAGGGGAGGGGGGGGCGGGGGGGCGTGCCCTGGGCCCCAGCGCGGGGAGGGCGTGGCGCCGCTGGGAGGCTGCCCCGCGCTCCCCCGCCTCCCCCGGAGTAGTGCTCACGCGGAATACGGAAACCTCAACAGTTTCTGCACCATTAGCCAAGTCTTAGAGTTTTACGGCGATCCTTAACATGAAGCCAAGGTTGGAAAAGTAATTCACGTGAAGGTGCCACATGCAAAATTGCTAACAGACGACTCAACGTTTGCTATATTCCCTTTTGATAAATGCGGGTACTTAATGCTCTTCAGACCAAAAAAAAAAAAAAAAAATCTGGGAATATGGGTAACATTTAATTTAAAAAAAAAGGCAAGGGAATGCTTTAAAGGTAGTGATGTTAAAACGAGAAAAGATGGAACTAGGGAGATACTAGAGAAATTACAACTTAAATGAAACGGGGTAGGGGGGAGTGGCCAAATCAGCCATCCTGGAAACTGTCTTTGAACTGGGGACCGACGCAGCAGGAGAAATGTGATGCCAGCTGCCGCCACCTCTGCAGCGGGTTTGGGGGACAGCAGTGTCTCTGCCTGCACCCTCCACAGTGAGCCAGCTGCGGAGGATGCGTCGCCCGCATCTACTCACACCCAACCAACAGGCACCAGGAGAAGCAGGCTCTGTCTGCGCAGGAAGGGTCTGGAAGGGCTTCCATCCAGTTCCACCCTCACCTGCGCACCCACCCCTCTGGGTCCCTGCCAGTGTGTGGCCGTGCCTGGGCTCAGCAGCTCAAGTATGTCACACATTTCCAAGGGCCTTTAGGAGCCCTCCCTTGTCTAAAGGAGCCCACGAATACCACCTCAAATTTTAGACCTAGGAATTTCCTACAGGGTTTACAAATCATTAGGATCAGCATCATGGATATGTGCCATATAGATTTACAGTCTTTTAAATAACATGTAAACATAATAATCATGATAAACAGAACTGATAAATGTATAAACTAAGAAAAACAATCTCTGCTATGTGCAGATAAGACTCATCGCCATCATCTTATAATAGATGACCGGACATAATTTTCTATGAAATTCCTAAGTGTTATGGCCCATTTAATCCCTTTCAAAATCTCACTGTAGGAGATAAATTCAGCTTTCTCAATAGTCATCTTACATAACAAAATGCGAAGAGTAACAAGTGCGGCAAACCCAAGGGAAACTTTCATCAGACCATCCAATGTGATTGCACGGTCTCCTAGATGATGATAAATTGGGGAACCCACAACAGGGACATCTGTTCTGAAAATATTTAGGCTTCCAGCACCTACATGCACAAACCCCCCCTGTTTTCAGAGAGGCAGCAGACACCTCACGTGTGGGGTCCTGGAGTGACAGAACTCGGCACCCCGGGGAGGAGGGGAGGGGCGCTCCAGAGGCAGGACCAGCCCCGGAGCTGAAAAGCACAGGACAGCTGGCTTCACATTCTCCAGCACACGCCCTGTTCCATGAGGCATAGGGGCAGAGGGGGGGCCCCCACTGTGTGGGCCGCGGTGCGGGTACCACCTTCCAGTGAAGTCTGATCTCGGGCTGACTTAGCAACCTTTATTCCACCTTCTGCTCTCACCTGTGCCGTCCCAGGACAATTCGTCGGAACCACTTGCTCTCACTGCCCGAGCTAGAGCTAGCTTCTTTCCCCAAAACTTGACATTTAACGTCTGTTGGTCTGCCCCGGATCCAATAACTTAATATATTATTTACTGTTTTACATTCAGAGTTTTTAAAAGTAGACTCTAATTTCAATGCTCAATTTTGAGTTACTCAGTAGAAAAATACGTTAGGTGTGCAGCTGCCTAAGTGGGCATTTTAAAAAGTCTTTTAGCATTTCAGACATATCTAGCTTGATTCATACAGGTAACTATCGATGATATCTGTGTGGTTATGGCTGAGGCTATTTAAACGGGCAATCGCTACGATCCACACTATTGAGCCAAACATTACCTCCTACTGATTCCAGTGGAAAACATGCTCCATAGACTTTTTAGTGAAATTTTTTTAAAAACACAAAAATAAAAACCAATCCTTCAGGTCTTCTTGAAGAATTCATATATGACACTAGAGGGTACCCACATTTAGTATGTAACAGCTAATTAGAGGAACCGTATGTTCATGTTTCAACTTTTCCGTAAGTCCCTTCGGGAGGCCTGTAATGCTTGGGGAAAGCCTTCAGCTGCAGGGAATTAAATGCATATTTGCGACTTCCAACATTCTTCATTGTATTTTCTCTTCGACAACCCTCACTGGGGAAAAAAACAAGCACAAGAAATGACAGCAGTAAAAAAGGAAAAAAAGAAAAGACTTAAACTAAGATGAAATGAATTGATTATTTTCATAGCATTAAAAAAAATGTTGATTAATTCAAATGGGTGCTGGACTCATTTACAATAATATGCACGCAAGATGGCGGGCTTCTAAACGAGGAAGGCAACTAAGAAGCACAGACATGGATGCAGGCTGGATGGGATTGCGAGTCTGGCATTTCCAGAGGCAGCGCTGTATCTAAGGAGAAGCAAACTTTTGTTTTTTAAGTGAATGGTTTTCATGTGTGTCATGCCTAGTAGTTTGAGGATTCTATCATAACTAGCGGTTCAAAGGTTCTGTTACATCGCAAATTAAATGGAATGAGAAAATGGTGCTACTCTTACCAAAGCTTTTCAAGAGCTGCATTTTTCTATATCAGCAATGGCTATTAATCACCCCAAATGCAAAATGCTCATTTTCCTTGCAGAATTCAGTATGTAGCAAAGCCACCTGGCTTTCACTGCGCTACCATGCCGTCCCCACTGAGGAGACAGCTGTCCTGGGTGCAGAGCAATCAGGAAGCCCAGGCAATGGTGGCACACTGGGTCTGCACAGCCATCAGGGCTAGCAGGGTCACGAAGAAGGGATGATCCCATTGAGATCTCCCCATGGCAGCTTTCTCCGGGTGGGCTGTCCTCACTGAGGTCACCTCTCACAGGCGTGCCACTAAGCCAGTGAGAGCCCACAGGTGCCCTTCCCTAGAGAGCCCGCTCCCAGCATCACCCCCAGCTGTACTGGTTGGAGGGTTGTCACGGCAACCCCGTGGGCACAGCAAATGCTGAACAGGAGGATGAACCGTCAGGCAGGCCTCACATTCCCGAGTGAGAGCATCAGGGGAGTTCTCTGGGAAATGTTCTGCTGTAGACATCAAATTCACAGGCAAAAGCGGTTCTAAATATAAATGACTTCCTAAAAGCACAGTAGAACTTTACATTTTTATATTATTCTTAGACTAGCAATTAAATCGACTAGTTATCAAATTTAGTACAAAAATCCCCATTATGAGATGTAAAATTTGGAGTTACCAAGAAAGACTGACTTAAAAAAAATATTTCAAATCGTATGAAGACCGTTATGTCATGCATTTTAAAAAAATATCAGTGGCAATTGCTCAAGCCTTTTAAAGTGAAAATGACAGTCTCGTTATCAAGAACATGTAAAATATTTTTGGTAAGAGTACTTTTATTCAAAAGATAAGCTCAGGTATCTTAGAAAAGTAACCACCTGCTTGTTATTAAGTAATTTAGTAACTTAGCTTGCTTTCTTGTCACCGGAGCCTCAAGCCCTCAGAGACCTGTGTCGTCTGAGCTGAACGCCTAGGCCATACGAGCAGGGAGCCCCTAGAGCAAAGAACGATCATGTCTGTCTAACATCTAGCAATCAGATAAAAATATAATTCCATTTAAAGCAGAAGCTAGAGGTTCCTATGCACAGTTAGTCTTATTTAATCTTTGGAAGCACTCACATTATCAAACTATTTCCGATATGGCTTCTCTGTTTATATAGAGGTGGACACACTTCTCAAGGGCCACCTATCACTAGTAAGTGCCAAACTGCTTTGAGGAGCAAAGAAGGAGAATTTGTCAACTTCGACATTGCCTTTTATTTACACATGTTAAAGAAACTACTGGTTAACGGCCTGAATATGCGATGCATGGAATTGTAATCAAGATTACCCTTTCAATGCAATTTAATTTTTAAAGCAAATCGTATTTACTTTCCCTCAAACGTTCTGAATTCACAAAATCTGACTGCTGGGGCTGACGGCACGCCGATGCTGTCAGGACTCGCTTGCACAAGCCTGGTGCTAGTGTGTGAGACTGACGTGCGGAGGGGACAAGTGAGCGGTGCTAACTGGCCTTTCCTGCTGCAGGGGCCAGCCTTCTGTCCCTAAGGTAGAACACTTTCACCCTTCACCTCGGCAGCACTGTTCTTAGGGGTCAGTACCACACATTGGAAAGGTCGGATAGATTTTAGAAAGAGGGATTTAACTATTTCAAAGCCCCGCCATTGTTCTTTCTTCTCTAGATAAATTCTCTCTTCTCAAGGACATCCATTTTTTGAATGAGAAATTGGAGTGGAAATCCAGATGACAACGAATGTGGGGGACTCCACTGGTTCTCCCTGTCTGGTGTGGATCTTCCCTTTAGAACTCATCTAGCCGCTGTGAGGACTAGTGATCCTGAGTATCTCGGGTCGGTGGCCAGTGACAATGTCACCTCAGAAGCAGCCCCCAAACCATCACCAAATACCAGACTCCCCTCTTGTGAATCATGTTCCCATGTCTGTTTCATCCAGTCTATTTGTCAGTGAAGCAGAAAAGATTTTCAGATCTATATTTAGTCTGATTTCCTAAGTAGAAAGCCTTAGTGATGCTAAAACTCAGCAAAAAGGGCGAGCACAAGGAGTCTCTTTCCTCAGATGTTCTGAAGAAAGGTGGCAACAACAATTCTAAGCCTAGGCTGATCTCCGGTGTTCTTTCTTGTGCTAGCCCTCATGACCGGAGACAGCTAGAATGTACGGCCTTTTGGTTCAGCCCCTGGAGAGAAAAACAAAGAACCTTATCTTCTCTCCTTTCCATGTTATTTCTCTGTCAATCTGGTAGCCAAATCCGCACAGGGCAGGAAGGCCTGGCTGGCGCCACGGCAGCAAGAACAGGCTGAGAAGGGCCTCTCTAGCTGGCCCCGGCCGATCTTGGCTGGGGGGGACCCTGGGAGGAGTCTCTAGGGAGTGGCATAGGAGCACCCACAGGCCTGAGGAGCAGAGGGGGCGTTATCTGTAGTCAGAAGGGCCGCCCTCATGGGTGCAAAGTCTCTGCCAGGCCTGGCAGTGGGCACAGGCACATGTCGCCACCGTGAGGCGTCAGGAGCACCTGAACCAGAGCAGGGACTGGGAAGCTGTGGAACGGGAGCTGAAAGGGCCTTTGCTTTCTTTCAAATCTTGGAGCGCTGATGCACGCGCCTCAATCTGAAGGAGGCAGAAGGTGAACATACCTCTCAAAGAATCATGGATCAGCTAGTGTAATGTTGCTACAACTTAACAACGCCCGTCGCTTGGCAACGAGTGAGACTCCCTAGTGAAGAGTGTCAGGAGCTATGCCCCAGGACGGCCACCTCAGCTGTTCTAGGAAAGACAGAGTGGCCACATGACACTCGTCAGAAGACTGGCTTCCCCTGCAGGGAGGAACCCTGTCCCAAGGTTCCTGCAGAGCTCCGACGGTCTAGGAAAGAGGGGCCTCCCAGGGGTGTGAGAAGGACAGTCTTAGAACTTAAAGCTTGAGTCTGGTGTTTACCATCCGTCGCCAACCGCTTCTACCATTCCTAGAACGCGGACGCAGAACTGAGGCCAAACCAGAGAAGTCCCAGAGTAGGTTCTGGACATCCTGGGGGAGGGAAGGGAGGGGGCAGGTTTTGTGGTGGACTGGGTCTGTGTGTATGCATGGGTGTAGTCTCTGGAAAAGACAGCTTCTCTCAATTCACTCCAATTTTTCCAGACTGGTAAAAAGAAATCCACTTTCATAAAATCTAGTGTATGGGGAACCAGGTGGCGGGCAAAAACAGAAATACAGCATAGTTTGAACTGGAAAACAGAGAAGCCAGCCACTGACTAGTTCTTATACAGAATCCATGGAATTTCCCCCTAATTTATTCTGTCCCCTTTACAGACGTTCAGTGACTCTTGTGCCAAATGTGAAAGTTAAGGTTATGAACCACCTTGTTTTTCTGGGCATTGCCATGTTATGTGAAGAGTGCTAATAGCATAAACCCAAGCAACTCCTTCTCTCTCACATTTCCATCTACCCCAAGGGCCCAAAGTTTAGGCTTCTATTTTTGGATTTTGGGGGTGGGGGGAGGATTTTCAAAATTACCATTATTAACCACGTTTGATTTTCTTAAAATGAAAACTACTGCTTCATGAAAAATAAATGTATTTAACAGCCTTTTGTTCCTATCTGCACTAATTCCTGTAACCAGTCTAGCGATCCTTAAAGATCTCAGAGAGTAAATCGAAAGCCACATGCAGTGTGTTACTTTAAAGTGCCTGACTGGGTCCAACGGGCCACTCGGCCGCAGCTTCGTGGCATCTCACACCGGAAATCATAAACACAAGCGAGGAATGTTACGGTTCTGCAAAGTGTTTGCTACTGTGAGTTCAGGGACTACGCTTTGAAATGAAAGCAGAAAGTACGCGTCCTGTTGAATAGGTGGCTCGATGCCCAGTTGTGAAGCGTCTAACTATCCTTTTTGTTTCTCTTCAGGAGGAAAGGAAAGGTTAGTGGCACATTAAAGAATAGTATCAAATATACAATTCTCTTCAGACAGAATCCCCCTCTCTCAGGAACAGGGCACAGGAGATATACAGGTAATAAATAGCTTTACATCGTGAGGTGAGAGATTTGGTACAAGTGAACTCCAGGCCAGCTAGACGGTGCAGTGACAGGGCACTGTGAGGACGTGCTACAAGCACTGGAAACTCGATGGCATCTAAACGCACGAGTCCTCTCGGTGAAATAATTTGGCAGGTATTTACAGTTCGGAACAACAGAACGTCAAACTGTAAGGCATGAAATATTTCTCGGCAGACCACGCTCTGACACATTCCTTCGGTCCAGTCAGGTACACAGGTGGCTGGACATACTCGGGCACTTTTGTTTCTCTTGTGACTTAGCGCTGCTCTTTCGCAATGGTACTCATTTGCAACGCAATTTGGTCACCAGGTACGCTATGCTCAGGAAGAGCCACACAATCAGTAAATTGGGGCTCAGGGCTAACAAAGGGATGGAACAGAGGAGGCTGGGGTCTAGTCTTAAGTCTCGGATGGGCACCAGGCCGCTCAAGTTCTTCTGGGTGACTACCTCCCGTGTTCCAATGCTGTGAAAAGGAAAAAGTTTGGGAGAAAGGAAAAGAAAAAGGCAAAGGAAATAAAGGGAAAAAAAAAAAGAGAGAGACACATGCAATGGATTGTATCAAAAGTAAGGAAAAAAGAGGAGAACCAAACGGTAAGAGTTAAAACAAACAAACAAAAAAAAATGGGATGGAGCCACAAGAGAAAGAAAAGATGATGTGCAGAAAAGGGTGTGGAAGGGGTACCAAAACAAAACCAGCACAGTCACAAGAAGAAAGGAGAGAAAGAGAAGTGAAAATAAGAAAAAATACTGTCGTCTACCGAAAACAAACACATGTAGGTTGACTAAATGGTTTTCCATGTTCGCGCTCTCTCGGCTGGCCAAGCACAACTCCATGCTGCCCCGCCATGCTCTCACATGCTGCCAAGACAGGGTTTCAAGAAGCAAGCTGAACATGAAGAACCATTGGGGGGGGTGGGTTTGACCTTCTCACAGATGCCTGAGCGGGGGCAGGGGGGTGTGACCGACTTTGCCAAAGCTGCCTCTTGATGAACCATTTGAACAACGACCATTTACCTCAAGTACCAGTCTGAGGCAGAGCCCTCCCCAGCTTCGCCCTGGTGGTCAGACTGAGCAGTGGCCGAGCAGTGGCCGAGCATGAGCTGCTCGTGTCCCCAAACCTTCAAGTCACCATTCTACAGGCTGATCCCCAACCACGGAAGCCAACCAAGCTCACATCAGAAATTTGGGGGTTTCCTGAGTGCAACGGCTCTGGAGCCACAGCCTCTACAAACGTCCATCAAGGTGGCGGCAGCGCCACAGATGCAGGAGAGATGCCAGGACGCGGCACGCGGCCTCTGAGGATCCACCCGGAGAGGAGTGGCTTGAGGTCCCTGTCCAAGCAGACTTCTCCCGGGCTTTCCTGGAGGAGCTCAGGAGCCCTGGAATGGCCCTGCCTCGATGTGCCATTCAGACTGGGGACGCTTTCCCAGCCAGGGCAGGCTTGAGGGGCACAGGTGGTGTCACTGTGGCTATTTAGGAAGGCCCACTCCTTGAGCGTTTCAGCCCCTGGGTCGGGGACAGAGAGGCAGCATGAGTGGTGACCTGGCATTGGCTCCAAAGGCCTGCAGGAGCCGAGTGTACGCATCTCTCCCCAGCACCATGTTCCATGACGTCACACACTGGAAATAAGCCCCAGTGGGAGTATTTATGCGAACAGTATAGATCAGGGCTTTTTTTGGCGGTGGTGGAGGCAGGGAGCTGGTTGTTAAGCATTTGCTGGCACAGCCCTGGCCACTGCTCATCCTGGGCCTCCGGGAGAAACACAACCCAGAGTGTCAGCTTTGCCCCCTTACCCCACCCCCTCTCTCCGCCCTGCACCCTTGCCTGCATGCTCTACTCTTCCATTTGATAAGATGCAAGCGAGAAAGCAAGAGAACCAAAGTGCATTCCTCCACTCAAGGCATGGCCCAGTATTTTCTGCTGCCTCCTTAGGGCTCCCGGTTGAGCCACAGGTCCTGGCCACACTACAGCCAGAAATCCTGGCTAGTGACCCAGCCACCTCAGGCTTCCTGTCTACAGACAGATGCGTGTCTTCCCCACAGGGAAGAGTCTAGAAAATCACCTTAAAACAACCACTCGCAGTGACGGCCTGAGTTGTGACGCGGTCAGGCTGACAGGTGGCGGTGAGCACAGAGCCTGGGCTGCTGGACCTACTGGGTCCTGGGGGTGGGTACAGGGGTACAGGTGGGTACCAAGCTGTGATCAAGCTTGGTTCTTAAGTCAATATCCGACGTGATTAGTTAGGTCAGATTACACGCTTATTGCAGAGATTTTAGAAAAATCAGAAAAACATAAATAGGACACTTTTAAAAGATTTCCTTAATTGGAGGTGGAGGGGGGAGGTTTAGAGAGGCCAAGGGAGGCCCAGGGAGGAAGGTGGTGCCCTACGCAGGACCACGGTGTCCTCACCTGTGACCCAGGAAAGCAACACCGACTTTACAGACTTGTAAGCACACTGATGAGTGACAGGCACAACAGCACCCAGAGGGCGGACAAGCAGGCACCCGGGACAGGGCGTGGGAGTGTGACGATCTGCGTCAGAAACCCTACAGAGGGTAGAGATCAGTGCGGCAGAGGGGGCCTGGAGCACACACACGGGACTCCCCACCCCGCCCCCCGGTCTCAGGTGCAGAAAACCACCTTTGGCTCAGACAGGCAGTGACAGCACACTGGATCATTAGGATGTGCTCCAAATCACACGGTCTCTACTTACTGACCCAAAAAACCGCTCCCAATATAGCTAAGTAAAAAAAGTAGGCTCCAACAACAGGCATAACTGCACACAGAGCTGTGTCTGTGCGCGCACGGGTGTGCTGTATGGGTGATTCAGGGCCTGGCCACCCGGCATGTGTGTTAACTGCACTCACGCCCATGAGCTTGTGCATGCGTGTCACAGCTGGAAGAGGTGGCATCGAACACGAGCACGGCTGCTTGTCAACAGGAGGAAGACAGAGGAGCTAAGGCGGGGGTATGAGGAGAACTGGCGTGGCGGCTTATCCGCATTTTTAAAATCTCGCTACAAGGAGTATCGGTTTCTTAGGGGAGCAAGTGCGGTGCGTGTTGAAAGCCACAGCAGTTAGTTTGTGCGCGTGTGGGTCCTGCCCACACAGCTCTGAGGGGGACCGTGGGCCAGCAGATGGGGCCTCCCTGTTCTCCCGGGTCTCCTGAGACCTCTGTGCTCAGATGCATGTGGAATGAACCGCGGTTCTCAATCGCATTTGTTCCAGAAGCCAGGACTGGATCGCTGTCTGAACACCGACTGTCCACCTGACTCAAGGCCTGGCCTACTGAGCGCACCTCATCCTAATCTTTGCTCCAATGCCACAGGTAGCCCCCACTTTCCATTTCTTGTGTTTCTTCTCTAGCGGAGGCCTGCATCCCACCAAGGCGGCCCCTCGTAGCACCTCGCAGCTCACAGGGTGCAGACGTGCGTCGCTGGAAGCCCAGGCCCTGCTTCCCTCATGGCGTCCGGGATCCCAAGCCTAAAGGACAGGCTGTGAGGACAGGCTTGACTAGAGAGTCTCCATTGTTTCCCTGAGGCCAAGCCCAGGCAGGGCGGTGAATTTTCCATCTGTGCGTGAATCGAAGCCCCGGGGTCACAGAGAGGGATTTGGATGAATGTGGAAAAGACAAAACAGGGACAACACACTTCCATTCCTACAAAATGCTATTATCAAGAGGCAGGAGCTCAGGCATCACTATTGTGTCATTGTGAGAAGGTCAAACGGCAGAAACATACAGAAAGGATAAGAGAATTGAACGCTTTAAAGAATTTGGTGAGAGGACAAATGATACAGAACATTCAGTAGGAGTGACCATTGGAAACGAGACTCTGACAGCATTGGTGGCTACATTGAAGGAGACGGGAAAACCAGGTTTCTTATCCTTTCTTTTGGTATGTGAGGTAAGGTGCTCCCCAGCAGCACTTGAAACAAGGCATCGATCAACAGTAGACAGTTTTTAGTCCCGGGTTTCATTCTGCAAACACGCCTGCTGCCTCAGAATCAGAACATCATTAGGGTGAGGTCGCCACGGCACACGGACAGGTGGGGGGCTGCTGCCGTTACCATAAGACACTCATTTGACACTTTGCTAAGAAAAGCAAACTGTGTCCACGGCTAGAGAAGAAGCGGAGCAAACCAGTGCAACCTGCAGACGCGCTTTCTTCGCTCAAGTTTGCAAGGAGCTAATGCGCATGGTGGAAACAGCAGGTGCCTGCTGAGGAAGGCCTGGCCCTGGCTCCCGCCCGCAGCAAGGCAGGGGGCTGAGGGCCAGCCGTGTGCCCAACGACTCACTCGTACGCGGCCGCCCTGGACTTCCCTGGGCCACGCCCTGACTCCTGAGCTTGCCCTGAGGGCACCCACTTTCAGAGCAGCCCTGCTCATAGAGACTCCTGGCTATCTTGTCCCCCAGACTTAAAAGAGAACACGGTCTCAATTTGAGACCGCCGACAGTTTGACTTAGCAGGCGTCAGAGAATTTTCCAAAGTCAAACCAGAGCGTGCCGGCGGGAGTCAAGGGGCCTGGGGCCGGGGGCGCCCGGCAGGACCGGCTCATCTGCAGTTTACACGGAGCCCGGGGCAGGCGGGGTGGACGGCGGGGGCAGCGGGACTCACCTGCGCATGCACTCCAGGGCCTGGGTGAACACCTGCGGGGCCATGCCGTGCTCGTGCTGCAGGATCAGGCACTGCTCCAGCGTCACCGACATGGCCGTGCGGTCCTTGGCACTCTTGCAGCTGGTGAACCGGACCCCGTTAAGGCGGCGGCAGATCTGCAACAGGAACGCGGGCGGTGCTTGGAGGGGCGACGCCACAGAATGGAGACACGCGTCGTGCAGGACACGGGCTCCGGAAGGTCAGCGGTGGCACGTGGTCAGGCCAACTCCCGGGGCCAGCGCTCCCGCCACTTCTCCCCAAGTCCATGTCCGGCCAAAGCCAGCAGCAGAAACGGTGTCACTGCCTGTGGGACTGCCTCTGTGTCTGGGTGACTTTGTCCCTATCCCTCGTGTGACTCCCCCCACAGGCTGTTCCTTCCAGGCCCAGGCTCCCTCTTCTTTTCTGGGGCACCACCATCTGTGCGCTGACTGTACGAGCTGCTCTCTTCCAGACTATGCCCGGGGCCATCTCGTCACGGTCAGACCTGTACTGCAGGCCCTGGGCAGAGGAGGGCAGCAAAGCCCAGCCCAGGAGGCTCCTGGCATGTCCCGCCCCTGGCCGAGTCTCCAGGCCTTTCGGGAAGGCGTAGCACAGACCCGCCGCCTCTGCTCTCCTCCGCACCTGCCCAGATGGGAAGAGCTCAGAAGAGCTTCCCCCTCAGCCACCTCCTGACGGTCAGGACCCACAGGCCCTCCACCATCCTCCACCTCACTCAGGGCCGGGCAGGGGTCAGAGCACTCTCCTCTTCACAAGTGGGGAGCTCACAGTGTGGCGGCCTGCAGGTTGAGAAAAGGCCACCCCAGGACACCTTCTCTCCCCACAGGTAGGATATTTGGGGGCATTTTCTTTGTACCACTAGATACAATTCTAGGTACACAGTTCGCAAGAGGAAAAAGCCCTAAAACAGACGACTTCTTTTAAGTTTAGGGAACTTCATTTGGCAGTCCAACCAGATCAGAGCTGATGTGAGACTATATATGATCTTCATCTATCCCATTCTGTATAGACATTCATACTTTTTAATAAGACAGTATTAATGAGTTTGGTTCCAGGGCACTGCCCCAGACTCCCTGGGGGATCTTCAATCACATGTGTCCCACGGCAAAGAGGCAATGTGCACAGTGTCAGACGTACGTGCACCAACTGTATACCAAATCACCTTTCTAAAACACGGAAACCTATGAATTCCAAAACATCTACCCACAGGGCTTCAATGAGGGATTATGGACCTGGATCAGGTACCGCCCCTCGAGGACAATACTAGTATTTCATGAAAAGTCAAAACTAGAGAACGGTGAATTCCAGTAACCTGTCGCACTCCAGAGAAATATCTGAGCCACTGCAGTGCCCTGGAGGTGGTCCCACGCCTGCTTCCCAGGCCAGAAAAGCCAAGAACATGTAGTCACTGTCACAGATGTCACTAGGTAGAGGGCACAGTGCAGTAATAAAGCATTGTTTCTAGAGAAAAGGCCCAAACAAGTTTAGCCAAGATCATCAGAAGGAAGACAGTCTTCTTTTCAGAACAGACAAAAAAATTTTAAAAGGAAAGAAAAAAAAAGAAAGACACTAAGGAAACCCCTCAGCTCGGCGAAGACTGATACAATCCAAATGACGGGAGGCTGAATGTGCACCTGCTCTGTGAATTCTTCAGGTGGCAGAGTGCATGACCCAGGCACATGGCACAAGCCAGAACTACAGACAGGTTCAAAGGGCGTTCACATGTGCAGATGGTGTATCCGGAACTAACATGAGACTCCAGAGGGCGGCACGGGTGACCAGAGGTGTACTCCTGCACGACAAAGCCGTCTGCAGGGCCAGGCTCCAGGCTCCAGGAGGCCAGGAGCCAGCTCTGGGGCCCCCGCTGGTCTCCCCACCCATGAGACGAGGGGCTAGAGGCCTGATCAATGATAGCCTGTTTAGTGAGGGACCCCTTGTTCACACACAGAAATGAAAAGAAATAAGATCCAGAAAAGGGAGGCAGCTCCGGTCGAACTGGGGATGGGAGGCCTTGAGAGACGAGTGACTGGCCCTGTACAAATGCCTGTCTCCCCAGGGGACCCCCGGGGGGAAATATAAGTGATATGTCCAGGGGCTCTGAGACTTTTCCACCTGAAAAATGAGGCCCATGAATCCCCTCAGGCTTCCTGTCACTCAATGCTTCCCAATGTTCTGCTGTGAAAAGAGGCCAGGGGACCCTGGCCCAGAAAGGGGAGCTCCTCGGACCCACCCATCCCACAGCATTCATGACCAGCTGGGGCACTTGAAAGGCCAAACACATGACTATACAGAGGGGAACATCCACTCTTTACAGCTGCATCCAATAGAAGGCGCCAGCGGCCACAGCCACTAACAAAGATGCAAAGTGGGGGACATTCAAAGACAGGGCTCCATGAAGACAGGCCCTCAAACGCAGGGTCTCCCAAACAGCAGCCACGCGCCGTGACAAGCTGGCTGACTGCTGCAGTGGGAGAGACCGAGGTGGAGAGGAACGCCTTCCTGATGAGAACAGGAAAGCCACGAGCGGGGAACGGGGAGACAGCCCCCCGAATGGCTACATGGGCTCTGGGAACTGGGGGTAAGCAGGCCCGAGTGGGCCGTGCAGTGTTTCCTCCTCCCCCAGGGGCAGAGGGGCGGACATCCATCCTTCCCCAGTGCTCAGGCCGGACTGGGAGCTGGAATGCTGTCTGGGGATCACTCGTGCTCCTGAGTCTACGTGTGCAGGTCCCCGTGCCGGACAGGTCATGGTGCTGCCGCTGGACACTGGTTAAGGTCGCCCCTCGACAGGAGTGCGTGAATGGCTAGCTCTGGAACTCCACAAGAACATTTATGAGAAAATACCCGAAGTACTTGGGAAAAGAGATTGGAACTGCAATGTACAAAAATTACTGTGTAAAGAGACTGCAAGGGTCCCCACGGTCTACCTCTGAGGCTATTAAAAGATGCAGTGTGTTGTAGCTGGTATCGACTGCCCAGGCTTCTGGAGGTGACAACAGTCATCAGCCTGCTCATTAAATGCCCCCGGGGATACAGCCTGCGTCAAGCTCACTGGAATTCAGGCAGCCCTACAGTCGTGAACTCACAGGCACCTTGCAGTACCCTTCAGAGTTCTGGACATACTCAGTGACTTTCTTCTGTGTCCACAGGAGAAATGTGCTCTCCCCACTCCTGGCTGAGATTCTGATTCGTTAACATAATTACGATTATTGGCAGCAAGTGCAACAACCCCATTCTTTCCCTCAGTATAACGAGGTAACCACCTCAGCGGCTTGCCAGAGAATGTCGACGTTCTTATTCTTCCTGGCATGGACGTTCTGGCCCAGGAAACGCAGCAGCTCCGGCAAGCACGTCTGGCTCCGAGATCGAGGTAGGCCTGCGAGACAGGATGAGTCCGTGAGAGCTGGCGGGGCACCCAGGCCCACGGAGGCTGCTGGGGCATGGGCTCCTGGCCACGCTGGAAGCTTAGGGTGACTTATACAACAAGGAGGTGCGCTGAGGGGCTGGCCCTGGCTGGCCCGACGGGGAGCACTTAAGCCACTTTCACGGCCACTTCAGTCCCACCTGCCAAGGGCAAATACTCAGCTTCTTTCAGGTCACCAAGGGCAGGAGGGAGTTAGGAAGACCCATCAGGTCTTCAGAGCCTCCGCAGGGAGGAGGATGCTTAGGGCGATGGGTCTTGACCACTGAGGGGACTTGGCCACCCCCGGGGGATGTGGGCAGTAAGGCCTCCTCCTTTGGACCTGGAGTGACCCACTCTCGGACAGCCTCCCTCTGCCACCGCGACGGTCTCCAGCCCTTCCAGGACCCCTTGAACTGGAAGATCAGTCTGATCACCTCACCTAAGAAACCTGGGATTTTCAAACCCTGGCCAGGATCATCAGAGAGAAAGAGAAGAGCTTCCAGGTCACGTCTAAGAAAAAAAAGCTACGGTGCCTGAATCCCAAAATTAAAACCAAAGACATGCAATTCTGGGATTCAGCTGCACACAAAGCTCACCTTCATGTACCCAGAATCTTATGCTAATTACTGCATACACCTGGTATGGACCCAGCACCATGCTGATCAGGGGACTGGGGCAGAGACAGGCGTGGAAAGGGGGCTCCCACTCATGAGGGGCTCAGTCTATGATGGAAGCTGTGGGAGCCCGAAGGAAGCAGGCTTGTCTCCTTGCAGAGATATGGCATGTTACTTCCCCAGATTGGCTGCAGCTTCTCCCTCACCGCCCCTGCAGGCCTAGTGAGCGTACACCTGCCCCCTGATGAGCCCAGCAGACTTAGGGGGTATCCACTAGCTGCGCTCCATTTCCTCGGCCTCACAGACTCCTGATTCTCCTGGGAATGAGGGTGCAATGGGCTGCTGCTCCCCTGGCTTCCTGGGTTGTGGGCCGATGCTACTGGTCCACCCTGGAGAGGCTATACCTGGCCTGCTTTTGTCCTATAGGCCACACCCTTCTGTGGCCTTCGTCACTAGGCTATGTCTCCTGGGGTCTCACATCAATGGAAAGAGGCTGCCCAACTCCCACTTTCTGACCCCATGGCTCACTGTGCCCACTCATCTGTCCTCCGCATGGCCTCTGTCCCTCTGCCCTGCTCCCCTTCGTGGTCCCCTGGCCAGGGGTCTGGCCCTGCAGAAGACACTATCCCTCCAGTCCGAGCTTGGGCGCTCCACTGTCTCCGACCCCTGCAGCACTTGGAAGGTGGGCGCTGGTGGCAGTCAGCCTGGGCTCCTTCCCACGGGGACTCGCTTTCCTGCCTCAGTGTCCTCAAATGTCAAATGCTGTGGAACCAGGCCCACCCCCAAGGCTGCTATGAGGATCACGTTAGCTAACCCTGGTCAAGTATGTAGGCAGCCTGGCATGTGCAAGGATTTGAAAATCTGTCACTTTCAACTATTCTTACTGCTAAAGCATGTTGAGGACACCTCCATACCTGGGGGTTCCCAAGAGTCTGGGTACTGGTGACCTGCAGCTAAAGCGTCAGGAGACCCTTTCACTTGTGGCTTTCAACCCTAGCCACCTGGGGAGTTTCTGGAACTCCTGATGCCCACCACTCTGGGGTGGGGCCCAGGCATCAGGACTGTGCAGGCTGCCCTGTGAGTTCCAGTGTGTGGCCAGCACCGGCACCTCTGCTGTTCCCTGGGGAGACTGAGGCCGCCTGCCGTGAGCACCGTGTGTCCCCGCCAAACCCCCCCCCCCCCACCCGCCCCACGGCAGCCCCCGATCTGTAGTCCTCAGTTGTTCCTGCGTCTCACAGTCAGGGTTTCTCTAGCCCCTTCTCCCGTTGCCCATCTCACATCTCTGCCAATCTCTGGGACAGACTGGCCCATCAAGGCAGTGTCATTTTGTCACTTACCTGGCCGCAGCCCTTACCTCACTGACTGTGCCTCAGCAGTCACAAGGGACTCTGCCCCTCTCCCTGCTAGGCACCCGGCTGACACAGCTGCTCTCCTGTCTGCAAGGACTCTCTCCCACCTGTCTGCGGAGCCCTTTCTTCTCAAACCACCTCTACATGGGGCTCCTCCCAGAAGGCTCTGCCCTCAGCCCCTTCCTCTCGCACATGGTGATCTCGCTCAATGTCATCCGTGCCACTGACCACGGTGGCAACACAAGTGCCCCACGCGGCCTCATTTGGGGCCTGTGTCCCATATCACAAGACCTCTGGTGCCTGGGCTGCTCTCCCCAGCCTCCGGCCCTGCCTCTCTGCCCATTGGTGGGCTGCCAGCTCATGTGGCCAGGGCCAGCGTAGGCCCTGTGTCTCTGTGCCACGTGCCTACAGCTCTCTCTTCCAGCACCATCTCACACACAGCGACTCCCCGTCGTGCCTCTCCTCTCTGTCTACCCACACTCCCAGGTCAAAATGCACAGTGGCCTGCACCCATCCTCCAAGCTAATCAGCAAACTCTTGCTGATTCCAGATGAATCCTTGAAGGCTTTCCCCACATTGCTTCCCTGCTAGAACTAAACTGACATCAACTCCAAAGCCCGGCCCAAGGTCACCTGCAACACAGCGTCTCCTAATAGGACCCCTTCACCGACTATGTAAGTGCTGAGGCTCAGAGCCAGGCCAACCCTTCCATGCAACCAATACTAATGTCTGTTGTCGTGGCACTGTCGTGGGGAGTCAGTGTGGAAACGTGCGTGGAACATGGCAGGGCACCAGGCACACCCATGACCTGGGAACTTAAATGAATCCTTTTCCCATCTTCCTCCTCAGGAATCCCTCTTAAAGGACATTAGTGTTACCCAGGGACTGAGTCTGCCTCCTTCGCTCAGGGGCGGCAGCCCCCTCACGGCTGGGGCAGTGCCAGTACAGAGAGGCAGAGCCCATTCCTAACCAGGCAGGGTCTGGTCTCACCCGTCACTGGGTCCTGTGGCGTTCTACACAGGGCAGGTGCTCCGTACGAAATCAGGAGAGAATTCCCCATGTACAGATAGTGTGGTGAGCCCAGGACTCCTGTTGGAGTGCCTGGGCACAGAGAAGACTGTTAGCAGAGTGACGGCTGCTGTCATTCTCTCCTGCCTCTAGGGACACCTGCACAGCACTAAGTGTCTGCCCAGCATCTTACTCGATGTGCCACAGAAGGAGGTGCACGGGGAGCTCACCCCAGCGCGGGGCCGAGTAGGGCCCTGCCTCTGTGATCCCACCTGTCCTACCAGCAGGAGTCCAACACAGACCACTGCCATCAGTGACCAGTGGCCAGGACAGCTTGTGAGAAAGCCCCGCTGTATCCAGGTGACAAGACAACCAGCCAGAGAAGTCAGCAAGGGCCACAGCCTGAGAGAAATGTCTCTGGTGGAGCCTCAGGCCAGGTAGTCTGAGTAGGTGAACAGGCTGCAGGGGGGGACCGGGAAGCAAAGGGGGAATCATTCACGTGGAGGCAGCATCCGGATGGTGGGGGAGCAGACAGCCTGAGCGGCACGAAAGGCTCCGACACCCAAAGAGACACAAGACAGACAACAGGTGAAAAAGAAGCCTACCGAGAGTGGAGAAATACTTACAATCCTCAGGCAAAACTTCCTTAAACTGCTCAAAGTAGGAGTTTAACCGCACCAAACTTTCCACGTTGATAACTTCTTGTAAAGACGTATCTCCAAACCTTCGGAAGTCAGAGTGGGACACCATGAGTTAATGACGCTTCCTTCCAGCATGGGCTTAACTGCACTGAAGCTAACAGCGTCGATTCCCTTGAGGGTTAGAGTTAGCCCAGCTAAACTCTAGGCCGCTTCCCTCCTCCCAGGCATCAGGCCATCATTACCCAGTCGGTGACTTGCTTAAATCCATTTCATTAGCGGGCGCCACGCATATTTGTTAGGGACGTGCCTCAAAGCTGACTCCACCTGTCCCAGACCCTCGTGCGGCATGCATAGAAAGCCCTCTCACGGCCGCTTGTGGGGAGGCCCCATGTCCTCCCGTCCCAGAGCTGCTTACGACAGGGGACAGGGTGAGGACCCAGTTCTATACTCAAAGCGGAACTCACTCTGCCGGCTGAACAACCACACCTGAGTAGCTGTTCCTCCTGGGCCGCGTGGGAAGCCCTAGCATGCTTCTCTCTGCACAGGCTCCCCTGTGAACACCTCCCAGGTAGCCAGGAGAGGCCAGAGGTGGGCATGCAAGGTGGTCAGTAGGCCTGGATGCCCAGTCCAGCTCCACCACCGCCCTGCTGAATGACCTCCACGCACGTCAGCCTTTCGTGGTCCCAGGTTATCCTTCAGCGGGCAGGACTCCCTCCTGTGGGTCCATCACAGCCCCATCCATCCTGAGGCCCGCAAGGTCTTTTCCTCTAGACACTTGCTCCCCTAGGGACTGCCCCAGGACACAGTGAGCTGGGCTTTTTTTTTTTTTTAAAGATTTTATTTATTTGACAGAGAGAAACACAGCGAGAGAGGGAACACGAGCAGAGGGAATGGTAGCGGGAGAAGCAGGCTTCCTGCCGAGCAAGGAGCCCGATGCGGGGCTCGATCCCAGGACTCTGGGACCATGACCTGAGCCGAAGGCAGACGCTCAACGGCTGAGCCACCCAGGCGCCCCGTGAGCTGGGCTTTTTTATGAGCCGAGGGGAGTGTCTCAAAAGCAGATGAATGAGCAAAAACCTGGCACTTGCCAAAGTCTTCCCTGTCCCTACTGTCTCACCCTCCTCCACCTGCCCCTCTGCTCGCTGCAATATGGCCTTGACTCAACCCTTTCCAGAAACTGCTCTTGCAGTCACCAGGAATGGCAGCTGCCAGTTGCACAGACGCGGGGAGCTTTAATGCTCTCGCTGGGACAACCCCCTGCCGGCCTCCTGATGCTGCCCACTCTCCAGACATGGCTCCTCCAGTTCTGCTCACGCCTTAGCGGTCTCTGCTTCCTGGGCTGGTGGCCCCAGCCCAAGCCAGCCTCTATCTCCCTCCATCTGCCCCCACGCGTGACCCTTCTCCTGGGAGTTCTCGGGCTCAGTGGGTGGCAACACACACTCTCTACTGACCTGGAGGGCTAGGTCTGTCATCCTCTTCACCATCTCTCACACCCCGCCCAGCTAAAGACCAAACCCCCCATTTCACCACTGACACAGTCCTTCAGCCTGTCCCTTCTCCACCTACACTACCCCCTGCCTGATCTGGCTCACCGCTCCTGGTCTGGACCCTGTCCAACAACCTCATCATACTTGTCCCTCACCTCTTTCTGACACAGGACCAGCCAGTGGTAGATGTGATTGTGTCCTGCTCTACTCAAACTTCCTCGATGGCTCCCACCAGCCATACCACATCGCTAAGAGGGGGTGACCCTATACTCAGGAGTCAATCGATACTGACCACTGGGTTCCGAAGGCCCAAAAGGAAGATAGCACATCATCCTAGAGACCGAATTCCCTTCACAGCAAGTACTGTTAAATACTTTCTTATGCTAAAACGCGTATGCCTCATGAATATAATGGTAAGACAGGAAAGGTTTTCATGTACTAGAGGAAGGTAACATTACACACGCCCAACCCTTCTCCTCTCCCCTCCCCCCCACACACATGCACACAGACGCTTGTGCACATGGGCACATGTGACTCCTCTCTATTGCCTGGCGGGGGAACCTGAAGGGAGTTTACAAGTCACAGGCCTTTGGAAAATCAAGGCAAGGCTCTCGCCTGGCATAGGAGCCCCTCTAACCTCACCACTGCCCACCCCAGCCTGGGGCCTTGGCTCCAGCCCCACATGGTTTCTCCACACCTGCCTTTGTACAGGCTTGTTGGCCTGAGATGCCAGGTCTTTCCTCCACCTTCTCATCTAACTCCTACTTACTCTTCAAAACTCAATTTAGCCATCACCTCTCCCAGGAAGCCCTCCCAGACCCTCTCCCTGGGTCTCCCCTTAGGGCTCCCACTCCCTGCACTTGTCTTCATCCTTGCGCCATCTCTCTCCCACCAGCCCAAGTCTCTTGAGAATACAGACCATATCTGACTCATCTGTGTGTCCCCAGCACAGTCCAAACACGGGGCTGGGAGTAAGGCGGCCCTTCAAGAACACCAACCGAAGGAAGGGGGGTGCACAGTCTCTGTGGTGCTCAATGCCTGGAGATGCCATCTTCTATCTCGAGTCAGTGACCACTCCACCCACCCCGGGTCCCGTGAGAGCCGGGCCCATACCTCTCGGCCAGCGTCTGCTGCTCATTGATGCCCACGTTGAAGAGGACGGGCTGCACCCGCAGCAGCATGCCGCTCTGGATCTCCCGGGGCAGGGCGTCGAACAGTGGGCCCGGCAGAGGGATCCGCACGTTAAAGCCATCACTGCAAAACAGGAAGACAGGCAGAGGGTGGGTGAGGGCTGAGATGGGGGAGAGGCAGGAGGGAGAAGAGGAAAACCGAGCTGGCCTCGACACGAGTGTGGACGGCCATCCAGCTCAGTCGTTTCCCAAGTGCTGGTTGTGAATCTTTAAAGGTCTGCGAAATTAATGCAGGAAACTATGATCCATGTCTTTAACTGAATGAGACACAATAAAATGAAAATGAAAAGTACATCACATGGAAAGAACATAAATTAAAACAGTGCTAGTTCTGAGGATTAGAAAAATCTTTCTACCGATTTCCCGTGATGACAGGCAGCATGTCAGTCGAGGCATTAGAAGTGGCCTGAGTGACTTTGAAGGTCACGTTCCTCAGGTCCATGATTCCAAGGCTCATGTCCTCCAGCATGGCCAGCTCCTCACCTGGATGCAAGAGAGGGACGCAAGGCTGTCAGGGAGCAGGGACCTGCCACTCTTCCCATGGGCTCAGCACGGCCACAGAGCTGGGCACAGACGGCAGGTGAGAGGACCAGGCGTGGCTGTGACCAGAGGGGGCCTCTCCTCTCTTCACCAGCAGACTCACTTCTCCGTGGGAAACGATGCTACTGAAACCCACGGCCATGCTCATTAATGCCGCCGGTGGAGACATGCGCCACGGTTCCCGGGCCTCTCCTGGGGAAGGACAGTGTGGGGAGGGAAACCACGTGCACAGAAGCTCAGAAGGCAGAGCTGGTGCTTTAGAAGTGGACGGAGACAGCCACACAGCACCGTGTGGCCAGATCCTTCTATGCCAGGGGGCTCTGCATTTATTTGATGTCTTGTAACTCCAAAGATGGACAAATACTTCTAAAAAAATTACCTATTTTTACCCTCTCAGAAGAAATAAACAGAAAATGAAAGTGGGAAAAAGAGAGTCTTTTTGAAGGCAATTTGGAAATCTCTATGAAATTTTTTTTTAAGATTTTATTTATTTGACGGGGGGGGGGGGAAATCACAAGTATACAGAGAGACAGGCAGAGAGAGAAGGGGGAAGCAGACTCCCTGCTAAGCAGAGAGCCCCGTGTGGGGCTCAATCCCAGGACCCTGGGATCATGACCTGCGCTGAAGGCAGAGGCTTTAACCCACTGAGCCACTCAGGCGCCCCCTCTATGAAATTTTAAAATATTCCTACCCTTTGACCCAGAACTATTCCTTCTAACAAGGCAGTGGCTGCAGAAATGGGCCCATGGGCCCACCAACACTCACGTGCTGAGACGTATGGCAGCAGTGTTTTCCTAGGAATAATTCAGAAACAGCCTGTGCCTCACAGGAAATTACTGATTACATAATTATCATCCCTCCTCAACTAGAAAGATCTTTGATTGTAATAACCACCACCACGAAAACAAACGAAGGGGTGTGTGTGTTAAGTATGAAGGACTTTTCTTTGGTCCTGACATGCTGTGATGATAGCTGGGTTTGTTTTAATCAGCATGTGTGTGTGTGTCATCAGAAAAACATTCAGGAAGGAAGAATGGGCCTCACGCACGTCCGCTCTGCTCCCGGACGCCAGGATCCCGGGGCTGCCCCTGGGGGCTCACCGTAGGTGCTCAGCAGGCTCTCGAACTGGGCCAGCAGCCCAATGGTGTAAAGCTGCCGCAGGAAGCCGTCGTCATGCAGGCAGTTCCTCAGCTTGATGATGAAGCCGCAGATGAGAGCAGTCAGCTGTGGGGGAGACACGAGGCGGAGCCGTTGTCGGGGGGCAGATACCACCTCACGAAGTGGCCCCCAGCCCGTGCTGTGCCCTTGGCCCCGAGCTTCTCTGCTTCCGCTGCTCTGGCTGGGGTGCAGCAGCACCGCTTTCCCCACTCCGTCTGGAGTGGGGGGGGGGGCTCGGCTCTGAGGCCACGCAGGGGCACAGGCCATGGGGAGGGCGAGCACTCTAGGCTTGCCACTCCTATTGCTCCCAAAGGCTGGTTTGGTTTTGGCTCAGCTTCCATGGCAACCTGCCTGGGCTTACTCCTGGGCTAGAACTTTCTGGAAGCGCAGAATTCATTCCCCACAGTGAATAGGGCATACATTCTCACAGATCCAGACCAGCTCTGGCTGGAACCTGAAGTGACCGCAACAAAGAACAGAAGTGCGAGAGAACACGGTCACCCTGCAAGTTACCTCAGGGGGAGATTTTCTGTGGGGATGGGCCGGCAGAACCTCAGAGCACCAGCCTGACCCCCGTCACTATTCACTTTGCTAATGGGATAACTGGCCTCTGTTCAACCTGCGACATTCACTTGAGTTTTTCCCTCCTCCCAAATCACTGCAACAGCTGTGCACGAGCAGCAGGACTCAGGCACAGACCGCACTGACTGCGACATCCCTGTCTCCCTCACTAAACTCCTTCGTGGGAATAGAGATGGCCAAGAGGCCAGGGCCGGCCGGACCCCCGCACGCCTCGGGCAGGAGCAGGGCGTGTGCACAACGCACCGGCACCCACCGCCTCCTCGGGGAGAAGCAAGCGTAGACTCAGTCAGACCCTCTCCTAAACGCGTACTTCCTGAGTAGGATGCCTCCCTCCAGGATGAAATCCAGCCCTCTCTATTAAAGAAACTGAAGAGCCACAGGCAGGAGAAAGTGTTGCCATCCTTGGTTTCTTTCAACGTGAAGTGAGAAAGATTTCCCAAGACTGTGTTTTCTGGGGGCAGAGGTGCCTGCGGGCTCCCAGGCGCCACCCCGGGGGCTTACGGTCTGGCAGAAGACCACGTCGCGGCGGTACTGCAGGCTCAGGTACGTGGCTATGGTGGGGGCGCTGTCCTGCATGAGCAGGAAGACCATCGCCTTCTTGGCCTTGTCGCTCATCATGGCCACGCAGTCTGTGAGGGTGGTCAGCAGGGGGTAAAGGGCCTCGCTCCATTCGCCTGGGCACGGGGAAGGAGTCGTTTGAGGAGGAAGATGGTTTAAGAGTCAGGTTCTAGAAGTTTAGCGAGTTACATGCCCCTAATGCCCCTGGGCCCGCCCTTCCCTCTCCCCACCTCCACTGCGTCTCCTAACTATCTGGCCCGAGCTCTGGCCCAGGACTGGCACCGAGTTCTGCCTGGAACCACCCCGGTCTCCAGCCTCCTGGCCTGAAGCTGGGCCAGTAAGTAAGCAGCAGACCTACTGGGGACCGCTGAGGTAGGCCTGGTCTCCCTCACCTACTGGGGACGGGACCCACAAAGGCTCAAGGTTATTCCTTTTGAGGAAAATGACAAAAAAGCTTCTGCAAGTCAACTCTAAGTCACCACTGTTCCACCACTCAGGGGGAGTAGGGGCCCCAGAGGAGTGACCTGTCATCTTGCCTCTCTTGCCCTGGCTATTAAGGCAGAGGCCCCCATCCTTTTAGAGCAAAAGATGCCTCCATCTTTGTGCGGCTCACTTCCCACATCCGGAGGAAAGGCTGTCCCACCCGGTGTCCCGGGTTTTCAGCTCTCAGAATATCCCCTGCTTCTGCCCTCACTTTCTTCCCCACCCCTGACCTTCCCGCCTGGTGCCCTCTATTTCTGGTTTTGTTTTCTTTTAGGGATACTAGGAAATCGTGACCCTGTACCAAAACAATTTTTAAAAATAGAACCCTCGGGGTGGAAAAACAGAGTTATAGGTATTTCGGGCTTTGGCTCTTTTTTGCCTTCCTATTTAAGAAGGTATTTAAAAGAGAGAGGACATGCCCTCATCTGCTCTATTTATAAAGGCTCACCAAGCCCAGAAATAGGCATTTAGCCACTACCACCCGGGGAGCCCCCCAGGTGCCCTGAGGAAGGTGCACATCTCAGAATGCCCACAGACTTCACTGTGCGGGGGAGAGGCCACAGGCCGGCCGGGCGGTAGGGCCGCCAGAGGGTAAGCTTGGTCTTAGATAAACAGAATCGAAGAGCCACAGAGAAGGGAGATTGACTCCACTCCTCTCAAACTGTATAAGTAGCACTTTGTTGAGAAACAGATTGAGAGAAAGGCCTAAAACTTGCAAGAGGACTTCCCTACACTCGGTGTTCGGTTAATGCAGATTTTCAAGTATATGCAGCCATTCAAAATTTGGAAATGTTCTCACTGTGGATGCAGGCATGCTGTGTGTGGACAAGGATTTGTGTCTGTGATACAAAGAAAAAAAAAAGCCCGGCTTAAATTCAGAAAGTCTACAGCAGGAAAGGTCTTAGCAAAGAAGTCACAGTGACAGAGGATGACACTGGACTGAGTGGACAATGTGCGTCTTGGGCCCCGGTTGCTGCTAAGCAGTGGTGGCCACAGACAGGTCTCTAGACTCCTTGGCCACATGGGTTCTTTCTGGGTAAATGGAAGAGCTCTGCTAGGTAACACACAACTCTCTTTCTTCCTCTAAAAAATCTCAGAGAACTCTCTTCACACATGTAAATTTTATTCAGCAGCAGCTATTTAGAAAGACCAATGGCAGCTTAGTTTTAATAGCCAAATAATGGGTGTTTCATTAACTAAGTTAGTCATTAATGAAGAAGTAAGTGCTCATAGAGCAAGTGTTGCCAATTTTACTTTGCTTTTCCACTTAACATGCATGTACATCAGGATATATGTAATTAATATGCATTTTAATCTGAAAATGATCAGAAAGTACAAGTGGTCTTTGCTGACTAAGCAAATCTCCATGCAATACTTTTTGACTTTATCTACTTCTCTTTCAAAAAAAAAAAAAAAAAAAATCCATTTAAGTATGACTTGGTTTTGTTCCATGGGTGGAAGGGGGGACCTGAAAAAAATTGGGAATAAAGGAAGAATGGCTAAAAAGCACTAGGAGCTTGTCCTGGAGAAAGGATGTGGGTCTGGGTGGGAGACCCATCTGCCATGTGCCCGGAGAAGGGCTTAGACATGTCTAGATGGCTCTAGAGCTCAAGAAGAGTGCCAACCACTGTGCACATAAAACCTGCTAGTGCTTTACGTTGTAACTGTTTTCTCATTTAATCCACAGAGAGAGGATTATTCATATGGGTAAGAAAATAGGCTCAGAGAGATTAAGGGTCTTCCCAGACACACAAAAAGAATGAACATTTCTATGGGTCCGACTAACTCTAAACTCTATGTTATTTCTATTGCGTCAGACTTGGCAGCTTTTGCCAAGTACAGAGTAGGATTGAGGGCTGGAAATATATTTGGGGGGAGATATAAGAAAAACTATAATTAGAAGCTTCCAGACAAAATGAATTTCAGGGACAGAAATGAGGGTTCTGCCAGGACCTAACTGAGTAAAGATATTGGGAAGCTAGATTTGATAAAAGAATCATACTCTGCTCCTTTTGTCAAGAAAGTCTTACTATGAAAAACAAAACAAAACACCCTAGCTCAACTAAACAGTGTCCTTAGTAATGTGGCTGTTTCACTTTCAGGGGTGAGCTCCTCGTCTAGTTGCTACTCTGGTCAATGCTTGATGACTGGTGGCCAATCCGTGGACTACACATGCTACTTTGGGTAACTCTGAAGGGCTTTTTCAAATCCATACTCTGCTTTTGCATTTTTTCCCCCCTCATTAACAGGGGAGGGAGGGAGAAAGACTGAGAAAGACTGAGAGAAAAAAATGTGTGTGTGTGTTTTGACTGAGATAAAATATAGTTCTCCAGGAAAAGCCAAAGGAACTCTTGGCAGGGGGCCATTTTAGTCCACTGACATGAACTGAGGACAAGCCACCAGTGCTTCCAGAAATGACATGGCTGGTGTAAAATTCATGGTGTTATACGGGCTGAGAGAGTTTGCTGACACTGACAAGGAGAGTCTGGTAAATCCCCACATCACTAGTTTACTGCACTCTAGACATAAAACAGGTGTCTGGCTACCTCACATTTATATCCAGTCAGAAATACACAGTCATCCAGTCATCAGACTGACTGGGTAGCTGGTTTGGGGGGAGGGGGGCATAAGCAAAAGCATATTATTTGAGGGTCTCATGCTCACTCTGAGGAACCCACAAGCCACAACCAGGAAACTCAACATGAACTAGAGCAGGGGTCGGCACCCTTTTTCTGTAAAAGGCTAGACAGCAAGTATTTTCGGCTTTGAGGATGATGGGGTCTTTGTCACAACTATTTGGCTCTGGTGTTGCCGCACAAAAGCAGCCTGAGACAGCATATTAATGAGTGGATGTGACTGCCAATAAGATGTAATTTATAAAAGCAGGGGGTAGACAGGGCTTGGATCAAAGCTGTAGGCAGCCGACCCCTGAACTAGAGCCATAGCCACTGACTCCTACATGCAAAGGCAGCAGAAAGATTCCATTTTTTTTTAAGAAAGATTCCATCTTTAGCACTATCTCCAACTGAACCTGTTAGCAATGCCTAAGAACTCTAAGCTGCACCCAGACTCGGAAGAGGGGATGTTGTGTGATTGCGAATGCTGCAACATTTGGGTGGCTTCCCCCGCCCATGTAAGGCTCACAAGTTCAGGTGGAATCACAGGAAGTATCGTTTACACACACGCACTGCTCTGAATCAGTGAGTCCAATGCAGCCATGGACATGAATCGTCTGAAAAGGTTTTAGGATGGGCAAGCAAGGAAAGTGCCTGCTTCAGGCCACTGTCCCCAACCCAGCTGGTTGCTCGCCAGTCCTAAGAAAAGTTTCTAGCTGCCTCAAATGAAGAAACTCCGAAAATATGTTCCTAACTCTGGAAGCACAGGCAATCTCGGATAATTCGGCTACAAACTCTACCTGAGGATTAAAAAAGACATCTGCAGAAGCCTTGAATGGAAACCACGTACCTGGGCTGGACTCGTCAGGAGGGGGGCTGCAATCTGCACAGAAATGGAGGGCGACACGGATGATTAAGGAGCAGCACAAAGTTCAAACATGAACAACTCAGCGCTTACAGCAACGGTGTCGGCAGCCGGCCTTAAGGTGGCCCAACTGAACAGAGAAGAGGTCGGAGGCCGGCCTGCCCGCCTCTTCCCGGAGAAGTCCCCCTCGGGCGCTCGGCTGCTCTGAGGCAGCCAAGCCCTCTTGGTGGTCGTAAACATTGACCAACGCACTGATTCGTTCATTCATGTTGCTAAAACTCCAACACAAAATGCTCTTTGGGTAAGCAAATTAACGTATTACAATGTGATTAGGTGCCCACATCGATCACATTGTATGTGGCGGAGCCCACATGGGCTCCCAGCATCTGGAAGCACACTCGTGATGAGAGAGACTGACCAGCAAATCCATCAGAGCCCGCTGCCCTGCCTCATGAGCAGAACTGGGCTGCAGACCCACATGCTGAGATCCACAGGTGAGGATCCAGTGATGAAACCAATATACCACCCCACATCTATGCCAATCTTAAAAATTTAAATCAAATTGAAAACTTACGATTTCGGGGGGCAGTCTAGAATTACAGTGTCCCTCCGGGTCACTCAAAGAATGCCAATTTTAATTCAATTGCACCTACACTAAGTCACATATTTCAGCAAGTGAAGTACTCGTTTCAATTTTGTATTTCCCTTAAAAACTCTAAAATTCCTTGGTTAACTAGGCGTGCCACCTGGAGGAAAACAAGTCGGAGAAGGGGTCATTTTATGTCTTCAGGGTACTGAAATGGGTGGTTTCAGAGCCCCCCAAAAGAGCTTGAACTGGCTGTATGGAGATGTTTACAACCTGGTTGCCCAGCAGTGGAGGGGGCAAGGGATCCCTCCTAATCATCATTGGCAGTGACATCGCCCACTGGCAAAGCGGACAGAACAGAGCAAACGTAAAGGCCCCCGTGAGCTGAAGACTTCAGCCTCTTCATTAGGTCCTAAATATCCCGAGACCACCTCCCTAACAAAGAGAGAAACCCACAGCACTGTGCAATGATGCAGAGCAGTGATTCTTAGATCTCTTGTCCAGCTAATCAGAATTACCTCAGGTCTCAGAAAACAAAAACAAAAACAAAAACAGATTTCTGCCTCCCCGTAACCCTTCCTCCAAAATTCTGAGTGAGGAGAAAGGTCGAGGGGTCTGTTTTCATGATCTTCTGTGGTGATCCCAAGTAGCTGTGACCTCCCAAAAAGGCATTAGGTGTTAAACTCAGCTGGGTAAATTCAATCTCTCAATCAAAGCAGGGAATATGTGTGTTGGGGGTGGGGCGGGGGATTTCCTTGGGTACTCCTGGACCAGCAGCTTGTACCCTGTCTGAGGCCACGGAGTCCCCCGAGATTTGATGACCTCTGTATACCTCCTCTCATCTCAGCACGTCATCTCAGGGGGCATACGAACCTGGGGTGCCACCCCCAGGCCTCCGGGTAAAGCAACCTGGTCTGGGGTTTGTTTGAATGGCTCTTCAGTGATGAGGAGAGGATGACTGCCTGTGTGGTAGGTCATGGAGACCACCAGATGGGGTGGCTGTGGGGGGCGATGCAGAGGGATGTGGAGCACTTGTGACTTGTGCAGAAAGCGGGAGAAGGAAGGAGAGGCTCCTGGAACCTGTGTGGATCCAGCTGGCGGGGACTTGTCAGTGGATCCCGCCGCGGTGCATGCCTGCCAGGCGAGGCTCTGAGTTCTGTGGGAGAGCAAGCTAGAAGGCAAGGCGGCCCCCGAGCAGAAGACAGAGACCAAAGATCTAGGACAGGGTGCAGAGCCAGAATTTGAAAAGTCATGATGCCTCTCAAAGAGGCACAGAGTTCTTTGTACATAAGCAGCTGGTCTGAACACAACCTGCTCGTTAGGCCAAAACAACTGGCCCAGGAAGGTGGAATGGTATAGAAAGTCACACCAGAGCCGAGCTCTGGCCCTTGAGGGTAAGAGACTGGGTAAAGAGCCTGCAGTCTCGTTCTTTCTATCCTCCTGATCACATCCAGCTCTGAACGGCTTCCTACCTATGCTCAAGATTTTTAAATTAAGGATCACCCTTAATCACCCAGTTAATTTAGTGGCATACGGTTTCATACATTTCTTTGAGAACTGATTAGTCAAGTTAGACTCTCTCAAGTGTATGCTTCATATTCCCATGATCACAACAGAGCGGATTTGCATGGCAAACACAAATCATATCATATCCTAGATACCATAAATAAATGCTCATTTAAATAACTTGAAAACTGCATTTAAATTTGTCTACATTTGACCAACACAGGATGTTGCCTAGAAGAAAAGTGACATTTAAGTTATGGATATAACAGAATATATGATTAAATAAACTCTCTGGCATTTCTTTTGAAAAGCCCAATAAATTACGCTTTTTATGTTTGCAGAAAAATTTTAAAATTACAAGCAAGACAATATCGAAGAGAAATGAGCTTTCAGTTTGTTTTTTTTTAAAAAACAAAATTTACATAAAAAAATGAGAAGACAAACAGGACAAAACAGCTCCATGAAACCAATCACAGGTTCGGGGAACTGAAACTACAGGCCTTCACAGATGGAAGGGTGGAGGACGTGAACACTGCTGAACCGGAGGCTCAAGTAAACTTGTGCCCTGGGAACAGACTGCAGGCAGATTGAAAAGGTGAAGGGAAGCTTATAAATGAAGGATTTATCAAAAGGCTCTGCTAAAGGACCACACATTTGCCTTGAATGAAAGCTGTCCAACTCAGAAGTGAAAAGTCCTTGCTGTCTGAAGGCTAACCTTCGCCCATCTGGGCTACTGACTACAGCTTCCCACTCCAGGAGGAGAGCAGCGGACGCAGAAGCTAGGTCTGTAGCCAGCTCTCAGCTGCCTGGCCCATGACCCCCTCCGGCTCTCATAGGAGGAGGCAGAAGGCCCGGAGTGGCAGGGACCAAGGATGGGCTGGCGGAGAAAGCGTGCGTGCCCGGCTTTAGCGCTACATGCTGGACGGGATGTCTGTTTGTGCTCCGTCTCCGCGGGCAGAAGCCTGTTTCTGAAGCATGTTCCTTCAGGCCAACGTCCTACCATCTACTGAGAACCCTGCCTCGGGGGTGGTGCCGAGTGGAGGAACCTAACTCAGCCCCAGGAGTGGGTTCCCCCATCTGACTGAGGGACCCACAAGTGCCATGGCAACGTGCCCTACGGGGTAACAGCAGCCCCGCTGACGACAACCAGCCTCTAGACGAGTCTGCCGAGCCTGCTAACAGCTCTCATCCAGCTGTGTCCCTGCATGAGTCACCTTTTCCTTGACTCTCCCACTTCCTAACGCAATCAGCAATCTCAGGAGAAAAGCATCTGCGTTTCGGCCTCCTTCAGGTTCTCAGACTGCTTGACGCACCAGAATGGCCTGGGAGCCCCACCCTCACTGCCGGGGCAAGGAGACCCAAGGTGGCCTCGAGAGTATGCCTTTGCCAGATACACACAGATTGGCACACAGACTCCCCGGGCGTGGACCACGGGGGCTTCTGCCCTCGCTGCCCACTGCTCCGAGCACTGTGACCTGACAGCCCTCCCTGCAGTCTGCGTAGGGGGAAGGGGTCATGGAGTCAGACACAGACAGACAGACAGACGCAGTGCGAGGTGGAGGTGGCATGAATGGGCGGCGTGGATGCATACGCACGTGTGGTCGGGTGAGGATGGCATGCAGGTGAGGGTGGCATCGAGCAGATGGCAGAGGGGCATGGCGAGGAGGGGACACCGCAGAAGGGGTCTTCCGGTTTGATCCAGTAGGCGTGGCTGTCCCGGTTACCTTTCTTGCTGGTGCAGCTGCCCGCACAAGGGAAGACATCCTCACAGCCCTCGCCGTGCAGGCGCTCCTTCTGCAGTAGCTTGTCCACCCGCTGAATGATACACTCCAGGCTCTTGTCCACATTCAGCCACACTTTCTCCTTCCAAACCGAAAGGGCACATCGGGGTCAGCTCTCCCGACGGGAAATGCAGAACAGAACATGACCCCGCACACTCTGAGTCCCCTACCCCACACACTGAGTCCCCTACCCTGGGCCACTGTGATCATTAAAATGCCACAAATTTAGAAATATCAAGATTAATTCAGAATTCCCTATTACAGTTGTATTTGTTTTTTAAAACACAGATCAATGTACTGCGGTCATTGTTTTTAAAGTCAGAGACACATTTCTAGTAACTGTCACAGAGGCCGGACAGGACTTCCTGGTGCCTTCCAGAGCTGGCAGAAGGGCCACAGGGCCCAGGGGACCTGCTCATCCCTCCTCCCTCTGCTGCAGACCTCCTACAACCATCAGACACAGAGGGCACTGAGGGACGGTAATTGGAGCGGCTGATCGCCTCAGAGAGGGCGGTGGGGAGGTGGGGAGGCAGGGCTGGGAGTGCTCTGCAGAAACCCACCCAGATACAGGACCCCAGGGCAGGGCTGGAGCAGCCCTTCGCTGCTGACTAAAAACTCAGCGCCTCAGAGAAAAATGCCTCCAAGCGGGAGTCCTAAGAAATGACAAAAACGAGTTGTGCGATGTGTCACTCCCCCGGGAGAGACCGAGGCAGCTCTCGGGGCCACTGTGCCAGGAAGCAGGAGGCAACGCGGACCATGTCAGGGGCGGCGTCTCCAGACTCCTCCTAGCCCCCCAAACACAAATGACCGTGGAAGGGCTAACTGTGTGGAGAGCTCTGAGGAAGCAGGGGGCCTGGCTGCTCTCGAATAGACGGTGACAGGAGACAGGCTGCCAGCGAGGCAAGGGCTCCGTGGAGAACACCACCCCCTTTACCACCCGGTCTGCCCCAGCCTTGCCTGCAGCAGCCCTGCCCCTCAGACGGACACAGGGTGGGAAAATGCCATCTCCCTCTCTCAAACCGGGGGCCCAGGAGCCACCCGGGGAGGAGACTCGGAGCTTGTCTACCAAGCAGCCAGCCCGTTAGGCACCTCTTGGCGGAGGGGCTGACAAGAGGCTTTGAAGTTTCCAACCCAAGCTCAGTGGCAGAACAGGGCCACGGGAGGAAGACTCACCCACTCCTCCTCGTGCCAGTCCACCTGCAGAGAAGACCGGCTGTTCCTCCCCGTCCACCTGGCCATGAGGGTGTCCTGGTCGTTCCTAAGCATCACCTGCTCCTCCTCACTTGACGTGGGGGAGGCCTTGGAGGCAATGTAGTCGGGCCGTGCCGCGTTCAGCCCGTGGATGGAGTTGGCCAGCAGCTTGCAGTCGCACACGGTGACCAGCTGCCGGGTCTGCGGTGCACACAAACCAGAGCCGCTGAGCTCCCGCCGATGGCTGCAAGGCTGGCCATCTCTGAGGGCTCAGCAGCTATCCCAAGGCCCAGCTGGGCACCCCTGGGACAGGACACACCCAAGGGCAGGAGCCCATGGGACGGCTGAGTTTAAAGACTCCCACAAAAAGACTGGAGGACACAAGGAGAATGAAGGAGGTCGAGAAATCTCCGACATTCTTTGATCCCTGCCTGCCTCTGAGCCTGACATGACTCGAGGCGGGGCCTGGAGGGAGCCCAGTGCCCTTGCCTTTACTGACTTCTTGGGCTGCCCTCTCCAGTTCCAGGGGACAGGCAGGAATTTGATGCCATCACTTAAGTCTTATCTTTTTGCATCTAATACTTAAGGCCCTGGACTCTGGGCAGGGGTCTCTTAGCACAGCACTGTGGTTCTGGGGAATTCTGTATGCAGCAGGAATTCTGTGGCTCATAATTTTCCATCTGATAACATCATCTTTCTTTTCCAAGTGGATCTAATTTCCAGCTCTCGATCTCTTTGCTGAGTGAACACATGTGAAGGATATAACACATTCTGATCAGGAACAGCACCTCACCCCAGCAAAGTGGGTGTGAGTGGGGAAGTGTGATCAGAATCTCTATATGTGTGAGTGTGTGCGCGCACATGCACGCGCGCACGCATTTAGAGAGACTGAGTAATTTGAAAAAGCATCATCCATCAAAATGATCTCTTATATCTAGTGCCCCAGTATGGACCAATATTTATATATTTATTCATGTATCTAGATCTACGTCTATATGTATCAAGATTTATTTATTTGAGAGAAAGAAAGGGAGAGAACGGGAGTGCACACCTGCCCAAGTGGGGCAAAGAGTAGAGGGAGAGCAAGAATCCCAAGCAGACTCCCCACTGAGTGCAGAGCCTGACATGGGGCTTGATCCCAGAACCGTGAGATCATGACCTGAGCCAAAATCAAGAGTTGGATCCTTAAATGACTGAGCCGCCCAGGTGCCCCTCTATATTTTTAATCAGGATCAAATAACAGTTAATTAAAAAATGGCTTATTGATTACATGTAAGACAATGAAGCTATATTTCCTTTATTGTATGTTTGTACAATAACTCAGCTTCTTTCAAATTCCAAGTTAATAAAAATTGACAAAAAATGCACTGAGTAGGCAGTTGCTAAGAAAGCTGCAGCATGATCTCAGCCTCCACAATGAAGCCCATGGACTTGAGGGAAGACACATCTGCATGAAGCAGCAGCTGGAAGTCCCCTGCCCTGGGTGCTGTCCGTGGCCTGCCCTCATCCAGCTCTGTGGCCACAGGCCAATCACCAAGCCTCCATGGGCCTCTGGGGGAACTAAACCTGAAACTAGAACTTCAAGGTCATCCCAAAGTCACCTTTTGTATGGATGGCTCTAGGCACACACACGGGGTGTCCAAGGGTTTCCAGAAACTCACAGGAGCCCCCATCTCACATATAGGCAGGGTGGTGCCTCCTACCTTGTCCGCCAGGATGGCGAGGGTTCTTTCGAGGCCAGTAGCAGACCTGTCCTTGGCCGCCCTCGAGAGCCGCTCTGCATAGTAACTCACTTGGGTTTTCAGGGTATTGATCTGGGCAATGATCTCCTTGGCTCTGACGATGTCCTGTGGTATGTAGATTATGGACTGGCAGCTGGATGGTGTACTAGAAAGGATAAGAACAGATTCTAAGGGGTCTTCTCAAATCCATGAGGATGGCAGCAGCCTCCCAACCCCAGCCCACAACCAACCCTAAGTAAAGCATTCTGATACTCAGGGATGTCCTCCTAGGCTAGTCTAGCTATTAATGGGCAAAAGCAAATCTCAAGAGATTCTTTCTGTCTATATGGTAGAGGGCTTGAAATATCAAAACCACAGTGAAGTCTTCTGTCTCTGTTTGTAGGTGCCTGTATTCTTATCTAAATGTGTATACAGATATTGAATCCAACAATTACCCGAATGCTCATAACCTTTCACCCGAGAACCTTGCCTGTCAACTTATCCATGGTACTGAAGTGGAGGCATGGGGTCTGCTCATCTCAGAAGGGGTCAGTGTTATCTCAGTGAAGGGAGACTGCCGTGGGTGCCAGACTTCCCGCAAGAAACCTGTTTCTCCATTGGGCCAATCTTCAAACTTTCTGTGCACACACACGTTCTCCTTCCTCACACCTCTGACCCCGACAACTAGACTTCCTTCTTGGAAATAACGTTCCATCAGATGAAGAAGAGGTGAAGCACATGGCAAGCCAGAGGCCAGGCCTGGACACCCCAACAGCTTTGAACGCCTGGCTCTTCCTCCTCCTCTCGTCACCAAGCCGTGTGTGATCTTAGGATTGCTGTCAGAGCTTCAGCCCAGCCCGTGCGTGGTACAAACACAGCCCTCGGAGAACTGACTCCGCGTCCTGGCTGTGTGGGGTGCAGCTAACGCGCTTGGCCATTCTAGATGGAAATGATAAATCCAAGTCTCTCGGCCAGGATCCTCACTCAATCTAATAGTATCAATGTAAGTTTCAGACCTTCGGAGGAAGTCAAGGAAAGCAGAGAGTGTGAGGTCCCAGTGAGGATGTCTCCTACGATCTGAACTTGTGAGCTCTAGCTGGAATGGGAGTCTCAGCCTTCACTGGTCCCCTCAAAGAGCTGCCCTCTGAGTTTCAGGGGAGAGGGAGAAGGTGGAGGAGCACAACCTCCATCACCTCCCTTGGATAGGAGGACTTGAGACCCTCCCCTGCTGGGCTCTTTGGACCCTGACGGCAGGTCCCCAAGAAACCTCCCTTGACAGACTATGGTGTAAACATGCAAAACCCAAAAACCAAAGCGCCCCAGAAAGAAACAATACCCCGCACCCACACACCACGATAAAACACGATGGATTTGCCAGAAGCCCATGCAGCAGACCGCACCCAAGCCTTCGTGATCTGAGAAGTTATTTCACAGCACGATGTGCACACGACTACTTTCCAATCTGCAATCACTTTTCCAAATGAATAGCTGCCATTTGATAATCGAGTCTTAAAAATACAATCTCAAACAGGATTTTTAAAGATCTGTCCCTCCCTGGTCCCAATCTTTAGTGCTTCCTGTAGATACACGCGTGTGTATGTAGATGGCTGTGTACACTTGGACCAGTCAACATGGTCCCCCAAGCCCAAAGGAGAGCACTGCCCCCTACTCACCTTGTGTTCTTACAGGTCACGTTCTAGTAACAGTAATCTGGGACTTACACACAGGAAGCATATGGCTGGGGAGTGGGGTGGGGGGGGTGGGGTGGGTAGAAGAGTAAATTTGAAAGAGCTGTTAGGGGATGATGGTGAATATATAAGCGTGTGTGCTCAGTCCTAGTCCTAGAAATGGGGAAAGCCCGAGAGGCCTCAGCACATCCTGCTGTCCTCATCTCAGGCAAGGCCCAGCCACGGCCCCGAGCATCCCCAGCTCTGAGATGGCACAGTTCCAGAGGGCTGGCAGTGCTTCTGGGGCCTGTCACCAAGCGAAATGCCCCTGCAGAGCCCTGGCTGTCACCTGAGCAAGCAGGCTGAGCACGACTGGGAGGGCCTGGGGCAGCCAGGAGGCCTCCAGGCTGCAGACACGGTGCTTTCTGGCCGCCACCTAATTGTTTGGTAGGAAAAGTCCCTTGGTTATATTAATTCTTGCTTTGCCCTCAGGGGGAAAAACTGGCCCAAGGAACACTGTTTTAAAAATCTGCATCAATTATACTCCTGAGAAATGGAAGCTGGCTTCACTCCCCTAAGAGGTGCTGGTGAGGTGAAAACTGAAGGCCTAAGATTCTCATAAAAGAAAGAAGCCAGCAAGGAATTCCCGAACCCACCACTGGTTGGACTTGAAATTCCAGCACCCAGGTACTTGCCCGGCCAGGGAGAAACAGGGTCCTCTCTTAGAGCGCGCACAGCAACAAGCTGCTGCCAGGTTTGGAAGGTAGAATGGGACACTGGACATGGGCTATTCATTATCAAAGAACATTGCAGTTGGAAGAGAGAATTCTGTCTACGAGGCTGTAACCAGAGGCCCCCGGTTGGCACCAAGGGCCGAAGCACCTCACAGAGGAGGGGACAGCACAGGCTTTCTCTACAGGAGAGCAAGACCCAAACAGACACACTCTCCACAGACAGAAAACTCACCAACACTCCTCAAAACTGCTAAAGAAAAGAACCAAAATGAAATATTAGCAGTTAGCAAACACCAAAGGCAAAACAAAAAATTAAAAAGCCGAGTTATCTTTTGTCAAAATCCTTGAAATTGTGTGTTGAGGCACCCACTACAGGGACAATAAAACTTATGAGCCCAAATGTGCTTATTCATCAGAGCAACGTCCGTGTCTGTGCGCAAACCCCTGGGGAGACATGCCGCCCGTGGGCCGAGTCACGTCCACATTCAAAGTACAATTCGAATAATGAAAATCATTTCTACAGGTGGCTTTAAAACACTGGTAGGAAATTAAATGAAAATTTATATTATTTGAAAAATACTCCAGAGGCATTGTGGAAGTAAGGAGATCTGAAGTCAACATATGAGGCAATCAGGTATCCACATCCAGACCTTCGTGGGACAGGGAGGGCCAGGGGCGCCCCCTCCTGATGGGCTTTCCCCTCCAGGGCCCCCATGGCATCCTCCAATCTCCCACTCGCACCCCACACAGCCCCATGCAATGGAGTGACAGACACCGCTCACTTGGCTGTCTGTGCAGAGCTGTGGGGAGCACAGGAAGCTTCCTCTTCATCGTCATCCCCAGGGAACAGCAGAGTCAGTGACTCCTCAGGTGAGTCTGGCTTGTCTGGGTGGGGAAGACCCCCTTGGTAGGACCAATCTAGGCAAGCGGGTTCTCTGGGGGCCTCCCAAGGATGCTGCTCCACCTTAAGGCTGAAATTCCCCCTCTTAACCACTGGCCCTTTCTTGTTCTTCCTCCTGCTGCCTCCAAGGCTCACTTGGCCCCGGACCACCTGTGCACACATCTGAGCCATGACGTCTCATAGCGCGCTCTCTCCCAGCTGCCGGCTCACCCCTCCAGCCTCGCCCCAGGGGCAGAAAAGCTCCTAGCTGCATCCCTGATCCCCTTCGCCCAGTGACCGGCCACTGTACCTGACCTTTCACCCACTCCTTGATCCAGTCTGCGGTCAGTTTTCTCAAGCTGCGTCCCGACTCCTGGCCATGACGGTGCAGAGCCTCCGACTCCCTGGCAGGGGCTAGCGCTCTCCACCTGGCCGCCTTGTCGATTCCCTTGATACCTCCTGGGCCTTGGCTTCACCTGCCCTCCAACTGTTCCATTCTCCACTGGTAAGTCCCACCCTTTCAACTCCACATTCTGCACAGACCGATCGGTAGTATCTTCGGCTTAATTCTTCACGCCTCCAGGATCTCTCTGCACCCCACCTTCTGGGACTCCCTGCCTGGTCTGGCCCTCGCATCTCCAGAACCTAGCTCCAGCAATGCTCTCTTCCCAACAGTTCTTTACTGTCGTCATCCCCATCAGCCTGAACACATAACCTAGTAATAACCATTCTCCCCAGCGGACACCTACGCGCTTTTTCCTCTACTCTGTGGTCCACGGATCTCACAGGACCATCTACACTCGTCGCCCCTACTTCTTACACTTGCCTCCCTCATCTATTTAAATCTTGATGGGTGACGTTTTGGAAGATCACCAGTGCCTCCCATGTATCCAACGCGACAGCTGGGGTTTATGGCTCTCTCCCCATCACCCCTGCTCCAGGCACGCCACGGCTTGCTCCAAATGGCAATGTGGACTTGTCTGCTCTCAGG
Source organism: Procyon lotor (assembly GCA_028646535.1). Classification (NCBI taxonomy): domain Eukaryota; kingdom Metazoa; phylum Chordata; class Mammalia; order Carnivora; family Procyonidae; genus Procyon; species Procyon lotor. Next base: position 50,589,777 of record CM053610.1, read on the forward strand.
CAAGGCTGGGAGCCCCTCGAGGCCAGGCCTACCTCTGTCACCCCTGTGTCCCTGGCCATCAGCGTGTGGCCCCACACTGAGCAGGCTGCTAGCAAGGCCAGCCCTCCCCCTCAGCTCCTGTCCTCAAAGCACCATGCCTCATGCCTCAGCCACACCTCCTTGCATGCTTCATGAGGCCTTTCTCCAACTGCCTGCCGGGCCGTTTCTGTCAGGACTGCAGTTGCGTGCGTCTCCGCTCCCACGCCCGCCCCACTCTAGCTTTCCTAAAATGGAATGTCTACCCCTGTAGTCCTTTCAGGAAAGGAAGCAATCTCTTGTAGGCTTCACACTTTGTGGCGTTCAACACACACCACACACGAGGCATGAAAGACCAGGGGCTCTAAGGGACCGCTGAGCCAGTGGAGAGTCCACACGGGGTGGCCACCTTCCAGGGGGATTTTGACTGGCTCCTTACTTGAAGGATCAGGACCGCTAATCAGGTGCCCTCCTCGCCCCCCAGCTGAGTCGCACACACAGAAGCACAGGGGCCACGAGGCAGCTCCTCCCGCCACACAAAAGCACATCGGATGGCTGGATGTTTTTGCGGTCACGTTTTGATTTTTTTTTTTTTTAACCTAGGCAGCACCAGACAGCTGTACCAGGTCCACGGACACCCTCCAAGTACTTACTGCTTCTTGGTCTCTTCGAATTTGTGCAGCTTTTTGCGGAGACCTCCTGACTTAAAACCTTGGCAGTGTGCTGCTGGCGCTCCGATGGTGACGATGTCGTAGTTCTGATCTGAATGACAAAAAGCTCTCCTCCGTTACTCTGGGCTCAGGCCTGTGGACAAGCCAGCTACAGGGATATGCACGCAACTCTGGGACCCTGCCCCTCCAGCCCATCTCCAAGCAGCCTGTTGCCTCGGTCCCACAGCCTTGATTGTCTGAGGGTCCCGGGAGCCCAGCACCATCATCTCAGCGGGTGTGGGGGAGGTTCCTACACGTACGTCTCCAGACGGGGCCACAAAGGGCCGGAAGCAACCACCGGCAACACTCAGTTTGCATCCTCCTTAGGAAGGATAACTGACAGGTGACTTGCTGCCACAGAAATACAAAGGGAAGCTGGAGGAAGGACTGAAGAGGGGAAGAAACAAAGGGAGGGAAAAGCCTAGGGAACAAAGCCCTTATGGTGGGCCTGTGCCATGTCTCTTAACTGAGTTGCCAGGCAGAAGAGCACACATGGAAGGCTGTGTATGTGTGGAGCAGCCTGGGGACCAAGCACACGGGGAGAAAGGAAGTCAAGTGTGATTCAGCGAGGGGAACAGAAAAACAGTTACCTGACCCCCCATCGTCTTGAACTCTCATCCTCTGTATGTGCAAATTTGTGGGAACAAATTCTAACTTCTTATCTGCTTTCAAACTGCTCGCTTTAAACGAGGGACCTGAGAAACAGAATACGAGAAAATAAGGACCATTGACATGTACCCTGCATTCAGGAATGGCGAGTAGGACAGTGATATTCTGAGGAAGCAGCTGCACTTAAGCAGGTACATGCTGGTAGTGGCCGAGGAAATTCTGAGTTGCCCGTGAGCACACTTCATTTCCAGATGGCAGGCTGGGTGAAACCGTGGAGGGCAGGTAGCCCACTGGCCAGAAGACTGGTTCTGGGGTTGGGGCACCTGGGTGGCTCAGTGGGTTAAAGCCTGTGCCTTTGGCTCAGGTCATAATCTCAGGGTCCTGGGATTGAGCCCCGCATCGGGCTCTCTGCTCAGCAGGGAGCCTGCTTCCCCCTCTCTGCCTGTCTCTCTGCCTACTTGTGATCTCTCTCTGTCAAATAAATAAAATCTTAGAAAAAAAAAAAGAAGGCTATGGTTACCAGTGCCCTCCCCCCCCATGACTCCGCTCTCAACTGAGAAGTCTGACATAAAGGCTGATTTTGTGCAACACAACGTCAGCATGGCTATAAAAAGCAAATGGGCCCATGCCCAGGACTGCCTGGTCCAACCCTGGGGACTGCCATCACACAAGATCTAAGAAATTGGTTCAACTAGAGCAACATAAGATGTACCAGGATAAACAAATGCGACAGAGCATGGATCCTGGCCCTCTGAAACACGGTGCTCCCTTAATTCTATTCAGGAGGTTAAGGAGGGTGGATGATGTTTTATAACTAGAATCTGCAATCTTGTTTGGATCAGAATCCAACACTAAGAACTACATGCCTAGAAAAGAAAGAGATTATAAATTAACTGGCAATCAGAAGAAGAAATAAACTTTCTCTCTAGTGATAAATGGTAAATTGTACCAGCATACAAAATGTAGACCAGCCATTGTCTGCTTGGCATTTTGTGCTGGGAGACTGCCCTCCAGGGCCTGATGAGTACAGGGGGCCCAGAGGTCAGCAGCAGTAGCACCCTGGGAGCCTGATGGAAATGCAGAATCCTAGATCTGCACTGTAGCAAGATCTTCAGGGACCAGGATGCACACTGACAGCTGAGATGCTCTGCTCTGGAAAACGCAAGCTCAAGTAGGTTTCCTGCTTTCCCAGGTAACAGGTATCTGGCATGGGTAGATCCCTAAGTCTCTTTAGCTACATGCTGCCAATACACTTACACCTGCCCTTCAGATTCAACCAGACCCAGAGGCACCATCATCTGGTCCTCATGACTGTAGGTGGCTTCTTCGAAGCCAAGTTCATGGACAGGTTCATAAGTTCTGTATTAAAACTTTAATATTAAGGACTTATAGTGGGGGGAGGGGAGGGCAGAAAGAATCTGAAGACAGAGTATAATGTAACAAAAAAAACAGAAAATTCATTCTATTTTGGACTAAAAAGGGAATTAGTTAGGTAAAGTCTTCTAAATATACCCTTAGAGTATTTTGAAAATCAAACTGGATCTTTCAAGAAAAATATAAGGTGTCTAGACTTCACTTTCGCTTTTGAGTTTTAAAATGGAGAGCTCCACTCAGACAATTTGGATGTTCGATAGAAGGACTGTTGAATATTTAAACTGGGAAATCTAGGAAACCACTCTGTCTCAAAGCAAACAGTTTATGTCCTTTGGGGCATTTCCCTCGGGCATTTTAGACCAAGACAAAAAAATAACATGAACCAACAGCCTATGATTTCATCTCTCCTAAATTTCATCCTACATGAGTTGCTTTGGCAAAAGACGCCATAGAAGGGATTTTCAAAGCAATTCACATACTCGTCTTCTTATGAGAAATCCATATTCGAAAGAATTCACACCTACATGAGAACCTATTTTTAAAAGCCCATTAGAGTGTCTGTCAGGGAGAGTACTTGGGCCAGGCTGTTTTCTAGCTGGGAAAACTGAGACCCAGCACCCACCTTTGTACTGATGGAGGTCAGTCAGGTTCTCTTGGTACGTGAGGATGATGGTCTGGTACTGAGTGACAATCTGGCGCCGCAGGCTCTCCCAGCAAGGGGACAGATCCCCCAACTCCTCCAGCTCACACACTCTGCAAGGAAGACACACACACACACACATCAGGCCACAGAGCTGGCTCCCTTCCCTGGGAGAGGCAGCGGCATCCCAACCAAGCAGGAGAACGAGTGCACGCGAAAGTGTGGTGGATGGGTGGATGCCGGGAAGGCCTTGGACAAAGGCTACACTGCAGGTCCCCAGAGCAAGCAGGGACCCCGACACACCGCTCAAGTGGGAACAGCTGTATGACAGGCAGCCCACTCACCAGCACAGAAACTCTGCCAAATGTCCAGGGAAAACCAAGTGGAGGATAGGGCTCTATGGGAGTGGTTCCCTGCCCGGACCCACCCAGGCCACGTGGGACCCTCCTGGGAGATGAGCCGAATGGAGGCCCGTAAGCCTGGGGCCATCTCACTCACCTCTGTCTCTCCCAGAGGCAGTCATGAGACAGCTTCTCACTGCCCCCGTGTTCTGGGGAGGCCTGGGCCTCCCTGCCCTGCCCCTAAGAACACTGCTGCAAACATAAACCAGCTGAGCAGCGATTCACAGCTGACTGGCACAAGGTGGCCACGTTCTCCTGTGCTCACCCAGCCCCCTCTGTCTCGGGGCTTTCCCTCGGGGGAAGGGACCAGGGCCACAGGAGCCTGGCAACTTTGGCTATGATTTCTTTCTCCACGGGAGTAATGAGCTGTCTACAAGTAGCATGAAGGCAGGGAAAGGGGGAAGGGAGAAGAAAGGAAAAAAGAGGATCTGTCACGTCCAGAAAAATAAAAGCTGGGTAAGAACTGAAACATAACTGTCTTAGCTCAGCAGTAAATAAGAGCCACATAATCAGAATAATGAAAACACAAGATGGACTTTTTAAAAAAAAAAAAAAAGGCTAACCATATTAGGAAGCTGGGGGATGGGAAAGTACAAAAGGCCTAAAACCCTTACCACAGGGAATCAGTAGCTAATCCCCAAAACCAGTTAAGGGAATACGCTATCTGTTTATTTAGAAATATGGTGGTAAACACTAAAACGGCTGCGAGTGGTTGTTTCTCGGACGTAGATCAGAGAGCAGAGGGCCCCAAAATTTATGTTGTGGTTAAAAGCCTTTGGGCACTTTGTTTTTATACTATTCGTGTTTTTCTTTGGGAGGGGGAAGTTAATTTTATGGAATCTACTAGATGGTCTAAAGTTAAAAAAGAAAGTTGTACCATTTCACTATGAAAACAGCAAAATCAAAGTAAGAGGATGCACTCAGGCGAGGCTGTGGTGAGACTCATACCGGCCAGCTGGCTGTGGCCGAGGGTCTGCTTTGGAGCACACGAGCCCCATCTGCGTGGCTGCCGTGGGACCCTCTCCGCTGTCCCTGCCCATCTTTCTGCTCCTTCTCATGCTTCCGGTCTCAGTTTCATGTTACCATCTCACAGATGCCTGCCCGGACCGCCCTCCTCCTTGCCACCCCTTCTGATTTCTGCATGCAGGTCACGCAGCGGGGACTTGGGGCGCGGCCCCCACTTCTCCAGAGGGACTATCTTCCACAGCCTGTCTCGCTCATCAAGAAGCCTCCCACACCACACAGTACACAAGCGCCTCGTGCGTGAAACTGGGGTGAAACACAACAACGAAACCCTCAAAGCTAAAGTTCTTGCAAAATGAGTAAACTCTTCAAAGCTATAATCTAGTATATCAAACGATGGGAATTTATGCCATAATTAAAACGATAACATGAACACTGAATATCTGTGCAAATGTAGATGGTAGCTCAGATAATCTGCACAAATATGGAAAAGCTGAAAGGAAAAATTTCAAAGTTATATAACTATAAAATAGTACACATAGCAGTTCACTGCATTATTCTTGTCATTCTTGGGTTGAGTTTTTTTCTTTTCAAAATAAGAGTTTTTCTAAATAGCTCATTCAAACGGTGAGATCCTGACTGCACTGTGTCCTATCACACTTGCCATATTGTTTCCATAATCGACACCGTCTTAGGACAGCGGGGAGAAACGACATCTGAGGAGAATGGGCGCCATGCTCTGCGACCTGGGGCTGAGTCACCTCTCCAGCTTCTCCCTGCCGTGGGACCGATGGAACGTGCCCTTGGCTGAGAGAGATGGAGGACCAGAGGGCCCCAACGGGTCACACATAGCTCTCTGCAGCCTCATCACTGTGGCCTGACCCTGGGAAACTGATGACTCGGGTGGCCGGGACCCAAGAACGACCGACCACTCCTAACTTTCTACAGGCCAACGGAGAGGGGAAGGAAGGGGGCAGGCAGTGTGTGCGGGGCACATGCCTGGTGCTTCCAACACCCTGGCTGCCGACGGCCTTGCATAGGGACTCAGGAGACAGGGGAGTGAGCACAGGCTCCGGCAAGCCCAGGCTGCCGGGCAGGCAGGTGGCGGCGGCTGGGTGTGAAGCCAGCCTCTCTGCTGCCAGTGCTCTACCCGCCACATCGAAGAGCTTCCCGGAAAGGAAGGGGCAGACGACCCAGGCCTGAAGGGGGGGGCGGGGGCAGCCTCTCCACGGGCCTCACCTGGCTGCATCTTCTTCCAGCAGGAGCTTCACAAACTGCCGGGGCACGTGCAAGGAGAGCACGCTCTCCGCCATCTGCTCCAGGATCCGCAGGTGGTTGCCGTCCGTGGTGGGGAACCGGTACATGCGGCAGATGGCACCGCCAAACACTGGGGTGGGGGATGCGGAGGAGACAGAGGCCGTGCAGTGAGCCGGCGACACAGCCTCTGCACGGGCCCTCCTCCCCGGGCCCTCAATGCTGCTTCCTGCTATTCCTCTCCAGAGAACGCACTTAGGCCAAAGCCCACCCAAGTCACTGAGCCCAGCTGCCCCTCCCCCGTCAAATACCATCTTCTGGTCCCGGGACGGGGACCTGACTCGAGCATAGGGGCGTGGGGAGGGGGGTCAGTCACCAAACCCGAGGCAACATGAGGAAGAGGGGAATGAAGGAGGGAACCCCCACACTCCTTGCTTGGAGGATTGCTAACTCCACATGCTGGCAGAAAGCACGGAACTTAGAAACGTGGCAGGGAGGTGACGAGGTGACAACCGGGGTGCCTGGCCCTGACAATCCAAGCAGGCGGGGAGGAAAAGGGTGAGCACGGCCCGAGTGGACACTCACACAAGTGGCAAGAGTACCAACGGAGGAAGCTGTTTACCCGATTTCAGTAAAGTGTCTTTTCGCAACGAAGCATACTTGGATCGGATTCCCAGTGCCTCTGTCAAGCTCTCATCGACGGGGAGAACCATCTGATGACGTGGACAGAAAAGCAGACAGACACAGTAAGACCCAGACAACTCCAGAACATTCCACAGAAATGGGGTCCCCGTGCATCATCAGAGAACTCTAAAATTAGTGTCCACCATTCACTCTGCAGGAATACACTGCCCCAGCCCCCCATTAACCCACCTGCCAGCGCCCTGCACTCAGCCACGCACACACGAGTTCCCAGTGACTGGGTCGCTTCACCCAGTACTGCGGGGTGTGATGTACAGAATGAGAGGCAGGAAACAGACGATGCTCAGGAACGCTTGCACGGCTGACCTCCTGGGCTTATTCTGGGTAAAACGAGCCAGCTCTGTATGTCACAGCAGTGACCACTTACCAGTGTTTGGTACATGAGAACTGTGGTCTGAGAGCATGTGGGGCCGTGTGGGCGACGGGAGGCAGGGCGACAGGGAGGGAGTGGAGGAGGTGGAGAGGGGGGAGGCAGGTGAGAGGCTGCAAAGGGTGTGCGGATGGGAGGCCGTGCGGCACACGTGTGCCGGGGAGGGAAGGCCTACCAAACAGCAAAGGTAATCCAGGCCCCATTCCACCCCCCACCCCCCCAACTGACTGCAGCTCCTCCAGCCACGCTCCCAGTCAGCACAGCCTTGCATGGCACGCTCCTCGAGGGGACCCCCTTCTCACTACTTTGAGAAGTGCCTGGGGGGGCACGTTCGCCTCGGGAGCCCTGTCTTTCCCTTCCAGAGCACAGTGGCGAAATCCATCTGGACACACCCTCTGACTCCTTCCAACAGAGAGGAACAGGGCGGCAGGCTCACCCTCCCATTGACGGTGTCCAGAGACCGGGTCACAGGTGGCCGCTGGTCCGACTTCTCCTCCATCTGCCAGCCGATCACGGTGATGTTACCCACGCGGTCACTCTCTGCAGATCTGCCACGAGCAAAGTGCTTGGATAAGAGGCCATGTACCTGTGCTTCGTTTTCTGCTTAAGTGCAAAGCTCAGCCATCCTGGGTCACTGAGGGGTCAGTCAGCCAGCATTCACTACATGCACAGGCTCTGGGGTGGGGGTGGGGGGCAGACAAGGAAACTGTGAGAGCAGAGAGGAGGGCTGCAGCTCCACAGAGAAGTGTGGATGTGCCTGGGGTACAGCTGGAGGGGAAGAGCCGTGCTTGCTCGGGAGGCGGCCATCGGCCCCAGAAGTGCTGAGGACACATCTCAGATCCAGGACTGAGAGCACCTTCTTCTGGCACTGACCCCTTTGATTAGACCCAAGACCTAGGCCTGGACCCCAAGTAAGTGGAGGATTTCCAAGACTCCGAATCCTGATAGGATACAGTTAATGCCACTCGGCCTGCTCGGCTTCACCCATGGGGTGGTTGCCAGCTAACTCGGCCTATCCGATTCATCCAGGGAGGACCCAGGGATACCCTAATGCCTCAAGCTTTTTATTTAAGGTGTCTGAGCCAGGTTCTAAGATTTTATGTAGTCACATATACTGACAACTTCCTTTGTGACTTTTTCTCCCTGTTCTCATGCCTAGAGAAGTGCTTCCCCAAGCTCTCTGCTCAAGAGTCCTACGTAGCCCCTTTGCAAAAGGAAGGTGTCCGTTTCTTCTCGTTAGCTCTGATCCAATTAGAATTAGTTCTGGCACATGACACACCTGAATATTTCTCTCTAGCAGCCCTTTGCCCCACATGACCCCTTGCATTTTCTGTAAGACTCGTCCCTCCTGCTGAGGCAGGTTCCCTATGCACACCGAGGGCCGAACCAGGACTCTTGCTCTGCCCGACACCTGTGACACTGCTCTCACCGTAGCTTTAGAATGGTGTACTGTCCAGCAGGTGACTAACCCTTGTCAAATTGCTTTTGCTATTTTGGACGATCTCCCCAACTTTTACATTATTTTGAAAAAAAAAGAACAACATGCCAGGGCTTCGGTGAGAATTGTCCCTGAAATGAATTTGGGAAGGACTGACACCTTGACCTCTTTCATCTTCCTTTCAGGGATACAGTGGGGGTTCCCCTTCCTTCCTTCCATAAATATTTATTTAGCACCAGGCTCTCTTCTAGGTATGGGGGAGGGAAAAGATGATAGACAAAAATATTGAGTATTATCAGATATGTATCTAAGTCTTCCTTTAGGTCTGTGTACAACAGGGCTCATATTTCCTATGCATACTACACATATCCATTCCCTAACAGGTCCTCTGATGCGCTGAGTTTTAATCTTACTTCAGTAAGCAACCACCAGCTCATTGACAAAAGCCTTTGGGAGGGGGCTGGGCCCTCTCTGAGTGCAGGAAATGTTCCATTTGTCCCTGGACCTCCTAATTCCAGATCCTTTCAAGGGAATAAAATTAAATACCAACCTTAGTGTTAAGTGCAACCTATGGTGCCTGTCCTGGAGCAGATCCTTGACAATGAATGTTCCAGAGCCCAGTAAATACATCTGAGGAAGACCGGGGAGAGAAGGCATTAGGACACTTGCTTTGCCTCTGGTCCACATACCAGGCCCCAGAGGAGTCCAGCGGGTGGTTCCCACAACACATCTGACCCTATCCCAGGAGCCCAACAGGGATGCTCAGGAAGAAATTCCTAAAGACGAATACATTTGGACATCAGTTACTCTGTGAGCAAAGTAGTGAAGTTAATCTGTGTTCAGCTCTCACTGAGATGATTAGAGAACTTAAAAAAGGGAACAAAATCCCATGAACCACAACGTCTTACTTAACTGTTCCCTGAGATCGATCTTTGACATCATACACGGAGAGTTTGATTTGGGTCATCTGATTGATAAGAGAGTCTTGAAAGAAGGCAATACTGCTTAGAAATATTGGATTGTTGGTTCCCTAGAAGAGAAAAGAGATTAAAATCAGAATACAGAGCTGGGTTTTTCCAAGTAATTGCTTTGGAGACATACCAACATCTTCAGAATGGGACACCTTCTTATTGACTTGGATCAACACACATACTGATGGGGGCCTAAATGGATGCCTACAAACATGACCAAATGCTGCTTAGAGAAAGGACAAAGTAGTGTGACAGGATTCTCTAGACACAGCCGCGCCCAAGGGCTCACTCTAAGGCCTTCTCGCTCACTAGAAGTGATCCTCTATAAGTGAAACATCACTGACGTCCACCTGTATTGTTGGTATTACCACTTTAGAAGAGTCGACGTGTTTGGATCTCCTACTTTGGGTTGTTCCTTCAAGATGTACAAAGGCAGATGAGAGAAGAAAGGAATGGCGTAAGTCATTTCTTATTTCCAGAATCCCATAGGGGGAATAATTAAGAGCTGACCTTTTTAAGGCTATCCTCTTCAAAAGACAAGCTGTGAGTTTCTAGCTCCTAGGTGGCCACTTCTTGACAGCTTAGCCCTGCCCCAGAGCCCCATAACATATTCTCTTTCTCAGGCAGTGGTTATCTTTCTGAGCCAAATGGTCAACAGTTCGTGCCTGCGGGTCCTGCTGTGGGTCCCTGGCCTCTAGCTGTGCTCCTTCTGCGGCTCCAGATCCAGGTTCTCAAGGTCTGCTGGATGGGCCCTGTCGGCAGCCTGTTGGGACTGCGGCCCACCCGACCTCACCCTCCATCTGCCCTTGGTTAAGGCCATCCCTGGCTCTCTTCCCAAGAAGGCGACACATGTCTGCTTTGGTACCCCTTTCTCTGTCATTCTCTACCACCTAGGGGCAGTTAACTGCTCCCACAAGCCCACGCACCCCTACTCTCCACTCGTTCCCACTGCCAGTCAGGTCCTACACACTCCCCCAGATGCCTGTCAACTTAGGACCTTCCTGAAACACATCTAGTCAGGCGACTTCCCTCCGAAAAGCCTGCACTGGCCCACCACAAACCCCTGGGTTGACGTTCGAGGCTTCTCCCCCTTGCTCCTCCACTTGGGCCTTCTGCACACACAGAACAAGATAGGGTTATTCTCCAAACCCCCGTGGCGCTGTCCTACTGCAGGCCTTTGCATAACACTCACAGAACTCTGGCGTGCTCTTCAACACATGGTCCCCAGACTGGCAGCACAGCATTACCCGGGAGCTTGTGACAACTGCAGAGTCCTGCCTCCCCACCCCAGATCTCCGAAGCCAGGATTCCACTAAGCACCACCCAAGATAGCCTCTCCAACCTGTAGAGCTGGAGGCCCCACAGGAGCCGCCCTCCTCTCTCTACTCCACCCCTTCCCACGCGGACAGAGCATGCTTCCTCTGCCTCCCCACCCATAGGATGGGCTGCTCCCCAAGGGCAGGGGTCCGGCATCCGAGGTGTCTGTAACACCCGCGGGGCCCAGTACTGCGTTCCAGGCACAGGCAGGGCTCAGCAGAGGTTTAGAAAACAAAACTCTTGATTTGAACTTGGAAATAAGTTTCCAAGAGAACAAAAAAGGGTGGTCTATGTCCCAAAATGGAAAAGGGGGAAGGCGAGGAAATAGAGTTTAAGGGAGGGGTTAATTCACAAAGACACTCACATCACAGACAAATCCTGAATGATCACACACAGATCCTACACTCAGTTTTATAACTTACATACGGTACTCAAATTATCTAAAAGGAGTTGGTAAATTCCCAAGGTGAATGCACATCAGTTAATTTAATGTAAAACATAAAAAAAAACACACAATGTGAAAGGATGCAGAAAGAAAGCCAATAAAAAATAGGGGTATGTCCAGTAAGGCTGGTTAATAGTTAACACTCTCCAAACCGTGATTAATGAACACAATTCTCCAAAAGCAGCAGCCAAATGAAAATGACAAGGAAGAATGAGCTCCTTACCTCTTAAAAGGCAATAACCTTATAGGATCATTGTTCAAAGACAACCAGCCAATAGCTCATCAGTAACTGTAAAGGACATGGCAAATATAAACGCCACCCAGCTGAATATGAAGAGAAACATCAAAGCACTGAGAACCCATGGAGGGGCGGCTCCAGGAGCCCAGGTCGCCCGCAGCCCTCCCACGGAGGCTGCAGACGCCCCGCCAGCCCATCGCAGAGCTCTGGGGTGGGAGCCGGCAATACCCACCTCGATGATCTCTGTCTGCGCGTGCTTCGTCCAGAATGCCTGAGGAGGAGTGGTGACGCTCACTGCTACAAAACTATTTGGTTTTCGATCTAGCGACGGAGTGTGCAACTCACTGCAAGCTACAGAATCAAGATGGGAAAGAAACGAATCCTTTAAATTCAGGCTCTAGTTAGTTCTTGGTTCTAAACACACCCAGAGAAAGAAAAAAGAAATCAGTGACACTAAAGGGACAGGACGGTCACAGTTAGTTGGAGGTGATGGAGGTGATCTTTTACATTGGAAACAAGCTCTTCTCATGCTCCCCCCTTCCCCTTGTTGCCCACCCCCATGATGGCAAAGCCCTCATTATTCCCATTTTCTTTTAAATGCTCACTGGTGACTTAAAATATAGAAACTGATTTTTGCTTCTGAAAAATAATTTTAGTTCTCTATCCACTTGTATTATCTTTTTATGTGCATTTATGAATTTTCACTATTTATTGGATATAATAAAATACCAAGAGCTTAGGTTTTTCAATTCAATTAGTTTTGACAGTCATATGCACCTGTGCAACCATCACCAAAACGAGATGGAGAACTTCTCCAAAACATTAGACTAGAAATTTCCCCCTCATACTTTCCAGTCAATTCCCCAGCCTCTGCAACCAGTTTCTGATTTCCATCACTTCATCTGTTCTTGAATGTGAGACTCATCTACATTGTTGTACGTACTGATAATCACTCTCATTTTTTAAAAAACTGATGAGTTAGATTCCATTGTATGAATGTATCAAAATTTGTCCATTCTGTTTATGGACGTTGGGTTGTTTCTGGTGGTGAACCACTGTAACTAAAGGTGCTAAAAATAGTCCTGTTTATGTCTTTTGAGGGACAGGGGCTTTCACTTCTTTTGTGTAAGTACCTAACAGTGACATTTCTAGGTTATAAGAGAGGGCATGTTTAATTCCACAAGACACTAACAGTTTTCTAAAGTAGTTGCACCATTTTACAATCCCATCAGCAATGGATAGGAGTTCCAACTGTTCTGCATCCCCCCCAACATCTGGTAGGGTCAGTCTTTATTTTACAGTTTTCTGATGGATGTGTTGGAATTTGCACTTCCATGATGAGTAATGACACAAAGCATTTTTTCACCACGTACTTGTTGTTCCTTTTTATAACTTCTTTTGCCAAGAATCTGCTTGAGTTTTTGTTTTTTTTTTTTTTTTTGCATGTTTTTAAATTGAATGATTGACTTTTTTATTGTTAATTTATGAGTATTTTGTTTTGGACCTGTTGTTTCTCAGGTATATGTGTCGAGAATATTTTTTCCTAGTCTGTGGTTTATCAATTTATTTTCTTACAGATTTTTAGGTTTGTTTGTTGTTAGACTTTTAGTCTTAGGGAGTGATAGACAGGAAAACTGTCCCTCCCTCCAAAAAAAGTACCCACATCCTAATCCCTGGAACCTGTGATTATATTACATTATAAGCACTATGGATGTGATTAAAGTCATGGAACCTCGGCATGGGGAGATTATTCTGCATTATTGGCATGGGCTTAACCTAATCACACAAGCTCTTAAAAGTAGCAGAGGAAGATGGAAGGGTGAGTCAGAAAAATGTGACTTAGGGGAAGAAAAGCAGGAGAGATCCAAACCATGAAAGGCATTCCGCCTGCCACTGCTGGCTTTGAAGATGGAGGAAGAAGGCCACAAGCCAAGGAATGTGAGCAACTTTAATAAATGAGAACCAGCCTCACCTGGCTGCTAGCAAAGGCATGGGGACCTCAGTCCTAAAACCACACGTACACGCACAAAAAACTCCTGAATTCTGCTGACAATACGAAGAGCAAAGAAACAAATTCCACCCCCGGCACCCCCAGAAAAGAATGCAGCCTGCTGGTACTTTGATGTTGGTGCTGTAAGACTCCCAGCAGAAGCCTCACTGAGCCCACTGGATTTCTGACCTCAGCAAACTGTAAGATATAAATCTGCGTTGTTTCAAGGGGTTCAATCCGTGGTAATCTGTTACAGCAGTGATAGCAAACGAAAGCAGAGAACTAGTAGTTTTTGCACTCAGTGCAAGAAATTTTTGCCTATCCTGAGGTTGGGAGTGACCCTCTGTTTTCTTACAGAAGCTGTAATGCTTTGTTCATTTTTAAGGTTCTCTTCTATGTCCTTTGCTTGGTCTGCCTCAGCAGGAGTCAGAGATTTGACCATTTCACTTGCTTGCCCTCCTTTAAGCTACGTGTTTAAGTGACTGAGGGCCTGGTTTTTCTCAGCTCGCCTCTTCATCACATGTGGGTTCTTAACACCCACGTGAAGCCGGAACATTCGAGTCTTTCATGCACAAGCCACAGCAGATAGACTGAGGCATAACAGGTGACTAAAGCCAGGAAGACTGGTGTCAGGTTAAGGGCTAATGGGCCAAGTGCCACTTTCGGAACACACCCTCCTGTAGGTAACCGCTCTCCTGACGCGACACCCAGCCAGCTCAGCTAAGTCTCACTCGGCGTGTATTCCCAGCCCAAGGTAAGGCTTCCAAGATGCTTTCCTTCAGCAGCCCACAGTCGCATCTCCTGTCTGGTGCTTACATTGCCTTGCCACACTTCCAGAGAAGCCATGAGTCCCTGGTGTTTATGCCTTGTCTCCCCAACCTGCTCATCTGTAATCCCAGCTGGATAAGTGCTGTCAACCAGGCAAAGTGGTAAAATGTATTTCAAGTACATATCCTTTGACTCAGCAATTCTGTATCCAAGCATTTATTGCGATGAAATAATCAGCAAAACGTGTGAAGGATCCATGTACAAGTATGTCAACTGTGGTGGTGTTTATAATGGCAAACTGGAGAGAACCTAAAATGTGTGACAATGGGAAACTGGTTACAATAAATATGGCAGAGTCTACACAGGCATCCAAAGTGATGGGGCAGATCCTGTGTTCATTACAATGGAAAGATGCCAATGACATTTTGCCACATGAAAAAAAAAACATGTTAAGAATACTAGCATGACAATCCTAGCTAGTAGGATCAAACAGCACATTAAAAAGATTATTCATCATGACCAGGTGGGATTTATCCCTGGGATGCAAGGGTGATTCAACATTCACAAATCAATGTGACAGAACAAACAATAAGAGAAGAGAGAAGAACCACATGGTCCTCTCAACTGCTACAGAAAAAGCATTTGACAAAATTCAGCATCCGTTCCTGATTAAAACTCTTCAAAGTATAGGGATAGAAGGAACATTCCTCAACATCATCAAGTCTATCTATGAAAAGCCCACAGCAAATATCATTCTCAACAGGGAAAAGCTGACAGCCTTCCCTATGAGATCAGGAACACGACAAGGATGCCCACTCTCACCACTCTTGTTCAACATAGTACTAGAAGTCCTAGAGACAGCAATCAGACAACAAAAAGAAATAAAAGGTATTCAAATTGGCAATGAAAAAGTCAAAGTCCCTCTCTTCGCAGATGACATGACACTTTATATGTAAAACCCAAAAGACTCCACCCTCAAACTACTAGAACTCATACAGCAATTCAGTAATGTGGCAGGATACAAAATCAATGCACAGAAATCAGTGGCTTTCCTATACACTAACAATGAAAATATGGAAAGGGAAATTAGAGAACCGATTCCATTTACTGTAGCACCAAAAACCATAAGATACCTGGGAATAAACCTAACCAAGGAGGTAAAGTTTCTGTACTCGAGGAACTACAGAATGCTCATGAAAGAAATTGAAGAAGACACAAAAAGGTGGAAAAGCATTCCATGCTTATGGATCAGAAGAATAAACATTGTTAAAATGTCTACACTGCCCAGAGCAATCTATACTTTCAATGCCATCCTGATCAAAATTCCACTGGTTTTTTTTCAAAGGGCTGGAACAAACAATCCTAAAATTTGTAAGGAACCAGAAAAGACCCTGAATTGCTAAGGAAATGTTGAAAAAGAAAAACAAAGCTGGGGGCATCACACTGCCTGATTTCAAGCTTTACTACAAAGCGGTGATCACCAAGACAGCATGGTACAGACACAAAGACCAGTGGAACAGAATAGAGAGCCCAGATATGGACCCCCAACTCTATAGTCAAATAATCTTTGACAAAACAGGAAAAAATATCCAGTGAAAAAAAGACAGTCTCTTCAATAAATGGTGTTGGGAAAATTGGACAGCTATATGTAGAAGAATGAAACTTGACCATTCTCTTACACCATACACAAAGATAAATTCAAAATGGATAAAAGACCTCAACAAGAGTCAGGAATCTATCAAAACCCTAGAGAAGAACATAGGCAGTAACCTCTTCGACATCAGCCACGGCAACTTCTTTCAGGACCTGTCTCCAAAGGCAAAGGAAATAAAAGCGAAAATGAACTTTTGGGACTTCATCAAGATAAAAGGCTTCTGCACAGTGAAGGAAACAGGCAACCCACAGAATGGGAGGAGATATTTGCAAATGATACTACAAAGGTCTGATATTGAAGATCTATAAATAACTCCTCAAACTCAACACTCACAAAACAGATAATCACGTCAAAAAATGGGCAGAAGACCTGAACAGACACTTCTCCAAAGAAGACACACAAATGGCTAACAGACACATGAAAAAATGTTCATCATCTTTCGCCATCAGGAAGCCTCAAATCAAAACCACACTGAGATACCACCTTACTCCAGTTAGAATGGCCAAAATCAACAGGAAGTCAACAAATGTTGGAGAGGATGTGGAGAAAGGGGAACCCTCTTACACTGTTGGTG
>CM053610.1:50606309-50617087 GCA_028646535.1 Procyon lotor
AAAGAAGCAGATGCAGTACAAAGAAGGGCCACATGTACCCCAATGTTCATATAGCAGCAAAGGCCACAATCACCAAACTGGAAGAACCAAAATGCCCTTTAACAGATGAATGGATAAAGAAGATATGGTCCATATACAGAATGGAATATTATGTCTCCATCAAAAAGGATGAATATCCAACTTTTGTATCAACATGGACAGGACTGGAAGAGATTACGTGGAGTGAAATAAGTCAAGCAGAGAGAGCCAATTATCTTATGGTCTCACATGTGGAGCATAAGGAAAAACATGGAGGGCATTGTGAGAAGGAAGGGAAGGGTGAATGGGGGAAAATCAGAGGAGGCAATGAACCATGAGAGACTGTGGACTCGAGCAACAAACTGAGGGTTTTGGAGGGGAGGTGGTAGGGGGTTGGGCGAGCCTGGTAGTGGGTATTGAGCAGGAGCAGGTGGGTATTGCATGGAGCACTGGGTGTGGTGCATGAACAATTAATCTTGTAACACTGAAAAAATAAAATAAATGTATTTGGGGGGAAAAAAAAGAATACTAGCATGACATGGGGGACCTGGGTGGCCCAGCTGGTTAAGCATCTGCCTTCACTCAGGTCATGATCCTGGAATCCCAGGACTGATTCCTACATCAGGCTCTCTGATCAGTGGGGAGTCTGCTTCTCCTGCCCTCCATCCCACTTGTGTGTTCTCTCTTGCTCTCTCAAATAAATAAAATCTTTAAAAAACAAAATAAAGAATACTAGCATGACATTTTTGTAGATAATCCCATCACCTCCACAAGCAAAAAAAAAAAGTCATTAAAAATTCTGGATAGTTCTGTGTGGGTGTAAAAAAAATATTTCCAGAAGGATCTACACCAAAATGCCAACTGTGATTATTTCTCTCTGATAGGGTATTCTTTTCCACTAACGTTGTCTCTATTATAGGCTTTGAAATGAGCATGTTTTAATTTTAAACTTAAGATAAAATACTTGACTATTCAATCATGGGCTCCTGCTCCACCTTTTTATTTTTCATTATGGTAAAAATCACTCAAAATAAAACTCACCCTCACCTTTTCAAGCTGTCTTCTTCATTCAAATGGCTATCGTACTGCCCTTGATTTGCCAGAATCAGAAATACCCTGATTTCTGTCACAGGGTGAAGATTTTTACCTATGTTACATCAACTCTCATCCTGCCTCTATACTCAATCAGTTCAGCATGAGTTTTTTTTTGTTAAATCCGTGTTCTGCATTAGTAAAGCTAAGTGAGTATTATGAACCAAGTGGGATTGCCTTCACTTCTCTCCTGTGTTGGGCCCTGTTTCCTGGGTCCCCTGTCTTCCTTTTTCTCAATTTACTCCTTCTTTTGGGTGGAGCACATCATCCACTCACTTCCAGAGAAAGGATGTTGGAGAAGTATGAGAGTCTGCAAAGCTGAAGTAAGTTTCTTTCTCCCCTCACATTCGACTGAGTGTCTGGTTGAGCAGAGAATCCCAGATCAGGAATATTTCCCACTCACATTAACAGTGCTTCTCCCTGTCCTCAAGTTCCCAGTGTCACTGAGAATCTCCTCCACACTAGTTGGACCCTGACCCTTGGATATGACCTGTTTTGTTTCTTTCTTCCTCTCTGGAAGTTTTAGGATCTTCATTTTACTCCCAGTGCTCTGAAATTTCACTAGGATGTGCCTTGTTATGGGGCTTTCCAATCATGATGCTGGGCCTTCATAGGCATTTTTCACTTAGAAACACACTCTTTAGTTCCGACAGACTTCTTATTTCTTGGTAATTCTCTCTCTTCCATCCTTTTCTGTTTCCTCTTGTAAATGCTGGGCCTCTGAATGTGCTACTTTTCCGTTTCAATTTCTCTCCCATTTTCTATTTTGCTTTAAAAATTTTACTTTTGGGAATAATTCTTTGAATATCTCCCAATGTTTACTGATGTCTTATTTTTTTAAAGTCATATTTTAAGTTTCTAAGATTGCCCTTGTTCTTCAATTTTTTTTTCAGTGTCCTGTTCTTATGTTATGGTTATGCCATCTTCTAATTTTTTGACATTTTCTACTTTCTTCAATGTCTGCGTTTCTTCCAAGTTCTGTTTTTTCCTGCTTCTTTCCTGTGTGGGCCTTTCACAAAGGCCTTTAATCTTCAACCATTCCTACATTTTGTTTTAAATCAACTTTGAGGTATTTATATATAAAATGTGCCCATTTAGTGTAAAACTCAATGAGTTTTGATAAATGTTTATACCCATATAACCACCATAGTCACGATATAGAACATTTCCATCCCCCAAAGGGTCCCCTGTGCTCTTTCCAGTCAGTCCTCACCAGCACCCTGGGACAACCACGGACGGGTCTTCTGTCACTGTGGATTAGTCTTTCTGAGCTCCACACAACAGACTCATAAATATATATATATTTGCATATGGCTTCTTTCACTCTGCACAATGCTTCTGGGAGTCATTCCTGTATGTATCAGTACCTCACTCCTTTTCCTGGCTGAGAGGTACTCCACTGTACCACTCCCCTGCTGATGGGTATGTGGGCTGTCTCCAGTGTTGGCTGTTATGAATCAAGCTACAATCAGCGTGCATATACCAATCTTTATATGCCCAAAAGAATGCCCATTCATTTTTAAGGATGAGGTATCAGAAGGCTGAGTGTGAGGGTGGGCTGGACGGACTCCACAACAATGTCTGGGTGGCTGGGTGGCTGGCTGGCCTACTTTCGGTTGGGGTCCAGAAAGCTGGCATCTGCCTCTTGGCGGGGAGTGGGAGTGGGCGGTTTACTTTCTCCAGAGTGAGAGCCTCCTGCCTGGAAGAATAAGCCTGGTGAAATTAGGATAAGAGGAAGAAGGCTGGGGAGGGGTGGTGGTGGCTGTTACTCAGTAGACTCCTGGCCCTTCACCACACTCTTCTCCATGCTCTCGGGTGTCAGCCCAGAGCCTCTCTGCCTGCCAAGTTTCTTACAAGAATAACCACTAGTCTCTGCAGGACTTAGTGTGGTGGGAACCTGAACCCCAAACTCTTCCTTACACAAACTTTCCCATAAGCCCCTGCTTTAGTCTCTGGGCTCCCCACTACCTTTGGGACAAATCCACCACCCTCACAGACAAGCAGGTTTGACCGCACTCCTCTCCATCTGCTCCTTCCTCCTCATGGGTTACATTTTGGGGGTTCTAAAAATGTCTCACTGCACAGAGTGTGTGTTTCTGTTTCTTATTCTTCCTGGCGTCTGAGATGATTTAAGACAAGGGGGTGGAAATAAGTTCACTCTTCTCTTGTGAAACTGGGAAGTCCTTGGGTTAGTATTACAATTTGTGAAGAGCAAGAGAGCTCTATTTTGGGAGTGGGCAGCTGGGGGAATCCCAGCAGGGTTAGAGGCTGCTTCCCCCAAACCCCTGTTCCCAGTTCACAATGCAGGACTCCCTCCCACTGCCGGACCAGCCGGCAAGTCAGGGTTGGGAAACCCTCTGAACTGGTTTAGGGGCATTCAGTCTGAAATGGGGATGTTTTCAACATTTAATCTTAATTTGATAATAATAATGCCCTTACAATTTTTTTAAAGATTTTACTTATTTGACAGAGAGAGACAGCGAGAGAGGAACACAAGCAGGGGGAGTGGGAGAGGGAGAAGCAGGCTCTCCACTGAGCAGCAGGGAGCCTGATGTGGGGCTCGATCCCAGGACCCTGGGATCATGACCTGAGCTGAAGGTGGACATTTAACGACTGAGCCACCCAGGCGCCCCGAAGCCCTTACATTTTTAAGGATTTGGTCATTAGTCAAAGTTGTTTGTCTGATTTCACTTTGTTTTATAAGCACCATGATCTTCTTTGTCTCTCAAATGGTGCCACCCCTTCTAGCACACCAGGAAACTGGTCCAACGAGGCCAAGTGGCAGGCTCAAGGCTATGCGATTAGTTTGGGGCATAGTCTGGACTAGAATCCCAGTCATCTGACTCCTGAGGAAGAGCTTCTTTTATGTCATCCCACCTCCTGGACACCATTGCCAGGCCACGGGCCAACGCTGACCACTGCCCAGGGGACAAGGGAAGGGGAGAACAATGCAGGACAGTGTCAGGTTCTGGAGAAGAACCGTCTGTGGCTGACCCCACCAGGTGGCCAGACCTTCTGGGGAAGCCACAGTAATGCCAGGCTTCCCTGATCCCAGAACCAGCATATTCTACTATGGTTCTTTAGGACAACTTTAGGGCATTCAGGCCAGGATTTAGGACATTGTGACACTGCCCCAGAGGGGAAGCACTAGGTGTCATTGCTTCCATTCCCAGGGCCGGGAACAAGGCCTAGACAATGAAGCTCAACTGCACGGGGCCTTATGGCTGGGGCTGACAGGTCTGGTCCCGAGCCAGATCTCCCACCCCTCGAGCCTTCCCCTAGGAGGAGGGAGGCTGTCCTTCAGCTCTGGGGTGCTTACCTCCCCCCACCCCCACCACTGGCTGGGAGGGAACGTATGCTGAGAAGAACCAAGGCCTGTGGGCTCCAGGTTCCCTCCCACACACAGGACATTCACACCTGCCTTGTGACTTCAGCTCAGAAATACTTCGGCAGCTGCAAGTTCTCGAATACAAATTCACGCCAGGGTCCAGTTTTTTTGTTTGTTTTTTTTTTATCCTTTTATATAGGCTTTTTAAAAATTATTATTAACATAAAGTGTACTATCTGTTTCGGGGGTACAGGTCTGTGAATCATCAGGCTTACACAATTCACAGCACTCACCATAGCACAGACCCTCCCCTGTGTCCATCACCCAGCCACCCTGTCCCTCCTCCCCACCCAGAAACCCTCAGTTTGTTTCCTGAATTAAGAGTGTCTTATGGTTTGTCTCCCTCCCCGGTCCCATCTTGTTTCATTTCGGCTTTTGTTTTTAAGCAACATACATTTTAAAAGAAATGAACAAAAAATTCAAAAAGATACCTACCTAAGCTGAATTCTAAAATGGGCTCATCTGGATCTTGTATATTTCCTGAATAAAAAAGAGATGACGGGAGGGGAAAAATCACCCTTAATAAACTTTTCCTTGCATTTAGATTTTATTCAGAAGACCGAACATCCTACTTTTTTCCCCCTCAGAAACTATTACAGGAGATAATTTCTTCATTTTCTAAACATTTTGCTTCTGAGATTCCTAAGAAGTCTCAGACTCCAAGACCAAACGCCCTTCCTTTCCTCAGCTCTGCACACTCCCAACAAGGAGGGCTCTGATCATGGCCTGGGCACTTGCCAGACGGGCACCGTGGACATTCCCATATCCTGGGAATGAGCCCCGGGGTGCCCACTCAAGATGGAAAACTGCCGGCAGTCAGACTGCAATGGAAGCAGTTCCCAGGAAGAGGGCTGATCTCCCTTCCCTCCTCATTCCCTAATTCAACCAGAAGGATGCCACAGCAGGGATCCCTCCAGCCTGGGAGTATCTCTGGGGGCTCATTCTGGCTGTCCCCAGGGGATTCCAGGAGGCAGGCGTGGCCCTCCCAGCAATGCTACAACATGGGACCTGTGTGTGGTGACCCTGCCCAGGAAGCCAGAACGGGCCCCGTGAGGCTCACCTGCCAGAGACAGGCCCAGCATGTCGGCTGCCACATCAATGGTGGAAGCCCGCTGCATCGCACGGGCCCTGGCGCCATGGCGAGGGCTGTGCTCTCTTGCTGTCATGATGTCATTGGTGATGACGTGCTTCCTGTTCCTGGGTCAGACCACGCCTGATTCCCCGGGAAGCGCTGTCACCAAGCCCCAGTCCCCTACGGTGGTGGCAGTCCTAAGAAAGAGGCATGAACACTGGTAAGAAACACAGGGTCAGTGACCGAGAGACCATGCTCTCGTGGAGAGAGTATGTGCCTAACACGGGCAGGTGAGGAGCCAGGGCTGGAGAGTCCGATGATGCAGGCCCCTTCTAGGGACCTCTTCCTCTACGCTCCCCAGCACTCACACATGCCACCCACACATATGCCCATGGAATCATGTAAGGAAATCATGTTCTCTTCAACAAAGACATGCCACCTTAAATGATGGTTTAGATATAATGATAAAAGACGGCTCTTGAAATTTTCTTTTTCATTTTATTATGCTCTTCTGTTGACAAGTCTCATAGAATCTGTAAAATTAAATCCATTCACCTCTGTGAGAAAGATATGAGATGTATGAAGAGGTCCCACTGGCCAGGACGGCATGAGAGAACACTGAAGAGACAGAGGTACATGTGTCCAGCCTGTCCTCTTTCTTCCCAGAGCTACAGAAACCTCACCTGGGTCTTGGGCTTGGGCCCACTTTCCTACAACACATGTGCACATAATCTGTGCCTGACTAAGGTGGGCAGTGCTGTGTGCTATGGATACAGACATCTCTGGCAAAGTGCCACCATGGGCTGAATCAGACAGAGGCCCTGGCATGGCACAGGACACACCTTGGGCTCTAAGAAGTGGGTTAAGCAGCAAGAAGTGAGTTTCATGCTTTTCTAGCCCTCTAGGCGACAAACCAACCTTCAGAAGTGAAAATAATTAGACTGTACAGTAAGGCTGGTTTCAAACACTCCTTTCAAAGGTCCGCATGTACCCAGACACTCTTGTCTTCTCAAAGTGTGTCAACACCTGTGCCCCCAAAGGGCCTGTGTTCCCGCTCTTGAGTTAATATTCACCTGGCAACTTACTGAACATGTTTGTTCTTGGACCAGTTGAGACACGTGGCATTTCTTCATAGAAGCACGTCCAAATCCATCATCTAAAAATAGAAAATCATAAACTTAACAAGCTGGTCAAACACGAAGTCCTTGAGAATGCATATTATAATGCTTATGCTATCATTTTAATGCCTAGAGATATGGGGAAGCCAGGAGCTACTATAAATTCGTTTGCACCCCACACAACAATCTAACCTTTTGGCTCAAAAGCAAAGGTTTTGCTGAGGCCCAAAAGAATGAGAAACAGAAAATTCACATTCCCATTCCACACCCCAACATCCCTCCCCCAGGGGTGATCCAGGGAAACAGGGACCAGCCCTACAGCGCCCACTGTGTGGCTGGGATGTAGTTGAGGGAAAATGAGGAGCTAAGAATCTGAGTCCCAGGTGTCCCTGCTCATAAACATCAGGCTCTGGAAGAAGCTCTGGGCCCCTCTGAGGCTCTGCCCTCTGGTATCGAAGATGAGGCTAGTTGTACACCCATCTCACGGGGCTGCAGTGAGAACCAAATATGCAAAATTGGAAGAGGGCTCTGCCCTGTTGTGGCTGCCTGGCCCGTGGGTGCCTTTCTGCAGAGCGGATCAGCCAGGTTCCAACTCAGTCCCGGGCGACTGTCAGAGCAGCCCTCGGGACCCAGCGCGTGGGCTAGCTGAAATTGTTGGAGCCTGGTCATAGATGACAGGCAGAGCAGCGTGCTTGGCCCTCAGGCAAACTCAGCCACTCTTACAGGCTGAGCTCCCAGCCCTCCACTGGAGTGCCTGGGGACCTTCAGCCTGGGCACCCCAGAGGGCAGTGGCCTGGCTGGGGAGTCCCAGTAAAAGTCTCTAAGGGGAAGACTCACCAGTTTGCTGCCATCAAAAAGCACACAGAGTCAAAATATGCAATGAAAATGGTAAAGACAGGGAAAGTACTTGCAGTACTAAAATCTATAATTTATAGTAATGCTTGTACAAATTAACTAAAAAACCTCACTAAAAACGCAAGTGGCAGAAGTATGAATTCATAAAAGGAATACCTGTGGCAAACATTTTGGAAAAGTGACCAACCTCATTCATAATAATTAAAGGAATGCTAAATACTCCTATATTCACCTGAAGTAATCCTCCAAGAGAGGTTTGTTTGTGTTTCTCAGGAGAACATGCTTTATTGGCAGACCCAGGGGGAACCTTATAGGGTTCTCCCGTATTGCTGATAACATATTAAAGTAGAACATGCATTTCAGAAATCAAATTATTCATCACATTCTTTATCAAAACTTATAAACAAAAACAAAATTCTTCCCAACAGGCCAAAAATGCTTATTGTAGCATTACTTATAATGACAAACAGTGGAACGAACCTAAATGCCCGGCTACCAGTTAGTGTGTTCGGGAACACCCATGAGATGCACTATTACATGGCTGTTTAAATGATCACGAGAAAGTTAATAAACACAGGACAGTTTCTTCGACCTCATTAGGAAACAGGAAACTACTAATTACAACCACGAGATACCTCTGCACACTCATTAGAATGGCTAAAAGTGGGGGTGGGGGGGAGACAATACCAAGTCTTGGTGAGAACGTGGGATAAAAAGAATCCCGATACACTGCTGGCGGGGGGTAAAATGGCGCAGTCACACCGGGAAACCAGCAGTGTCCCCCCGAGCTGATTGTACACCTCCACCCCAACACAGTGTCCCGCTAAGAGTGGATGCTAACAGAATTGCGGATCTACGTTGACCAAGGTATAAGGAACCAGCCTAACAGTCATCACAAACACCGGCCACAATCCAGACGTCCATCAACGATCAACCAAACAACACAAATGGCTTTCAGAAACGACGTCCAGGGGGAAAGCCTGTCACACGATAGCCTATCTCGGCAATTCTATTTCTATAAAGTTCCAACACAGGCCACACAAGTCGTTGGTGTTCGAAGTCAGGGCAGCGGTGTCTCTGAGGGGTGAGTGCTGACTGGAGAAGGCCTGTGGGGCATGAGGAGGCTGTGGGCTCGGGGAATGCTCTGTCTCCTGCTTTGGGTGCTGGTTTCAAGACTGAATTTACTGTGTAAAAATATTTTGAGCTGTACATGAATGATTTTTTATACTTGGATAAAAAGCTTAATTATTTTAATGACCATAATAAAGACAACAGTGTGAAAAAAACGTTTATGTCAGCTCGGCGTCATGTTTCTAATGAAACAGTCTACTTGTATCCTGGTCACAGTCATTTAAAAAGAAAGGACACAGATTGGGGCACCTGGTTGGCTCAGTCAGTTAAGCACTTGACTCCTGATTTCGGCTCAGGTCATGATCTTAGGGTTGTGAGATGGAGCCCTGTCAGGCTCCGTGCTCAGCAGGGAGTCTGCTTGAGATCCTCTTTCTCTCTCTCCCTCTGCCCTTCCCTTTCTCTCTCTCTTTTTCAAATAAAAGAATAAATCTTTAAAAAAAAAAAAAAAAAAGGCCACAGAAGGAAAAGAGCCAGCAGGAGACCACATGGAGAAGAATACCATATCTGGGGGTGACCATGGGGAACTGGTCCCTTTCTTAGCTTCAGGTTATCCTCTTACGGTCATCCTCAAACTGAAAGTTGCACCCCCTGCTGCCCAGAGGGAGAGGTGGTACCCTGGGCATGAACCAGCTCAAGAAAGGGCTCTCCTTTCTTGAACTTCTTCCCAGTGTGTTTCCAGCATTCCACTGCCTTGCTCGGCTGCCCTGCTCAGCCCGTAGTGAGGCTGTGGTCACTCCCCACACCTGGCCAGTGCAGACTGGCCACCTGACACAAGGCAACTGTACCCTGACTACCAGCCAGTCCAAGGGAGGCTCCCAAACGCCCTCCCCCCTCCCCTCGCAGGGCCCCTGCCCCTATGAGGGCAGAGGGTAGGTATTACAGGCATGGTGGGATCCTGGGGGATAGAAATGCTTAAAGGGGAACATCTACAGACTAATTTTACATTTGAGAGAGTTCACAGACCAGAGAAGCTTTTGGGTCAAGAGGACCTCAGAAGCCACCTCAGGGTTATCTGGGGCATTTAATTAGGATCTGCAATTTAAATCATCAAGACCCAGAACGTGGATCTGATCTGTGTGGCTGAACTCGATTTTCCTTATTAGTCTCATTAATTTAAAGTAATTCGCCAAGGATTCTTATATTCCCAAGGTCCCCGGTTTTCCTCCTGGCCCCATTTGAAGACCCGAGCTCATTAGGAAGAAAAACTGCACTTACATCAAAGAGGACAGATAGTGTGTGAGAGTTGTTCAGGGGACTGGAATTGTTTTTCTTGGGGGCAAGAAGAAAGAAAGAAGCAATAACTCATGAAACTAACTGCCTCTTCTCCTCACTCTCTGAGATGTGTGACCCCTTCTGACAAGAGGACAGACATCATCAACGTGAGAGCAAACCCAGTCCTGCCCCTTCCACCTGTGTGGGCCGGGGGGGAGATGGTCGAGGAGCATAAGTGAGGCAGACGATGTGGTGGCTCACACAGGTCCAGGGGATTCGTGACGGGTGGCCGTGACTGTCAGAAGCTTCTCAGGAAGCCGGTCTCAGAAAAGGTCTGCCTGCCCTCCGCCTCCACAGAACAAAGACTCCCGGGCCTGGAAGGGGTCCTGGAGGCCCCTCAGGCTCAGAAACCTCTTAGGGCTGCTGAGCTGGAGCTGAGTGGGGAGGAAGAGCCACACGATTTTCCACTTTCATCTGTCTTATACCACGTTATAAGTTCTTCAGAGTTCTTCAGAAGGGTTCAGGGTTCTTCAGAGAATAATCTTAAAATGGAGTTGCATGGATGATGCCACAGAAGTCCAGACAAGGTGACTCTCTCAAGGTCACACGGAGGTAAAGGATGAACTATGAGAATCAACCCAAAGCGAAAAGCCCAGATACAACTGGGGCGCTCTCGCGGCCCAGCCCACCCTACCACTGCCGCTGCGGACAGGAAATGGGCTCCCAGCAAACCCGCCCCCAGCTTCTGCTCTCCAGGCAGCACAGGAGCGAAAGTCAGACGGGAGACTTGAGTGAGTCAGAGCGTGCATCAGCAGCCCCTGAGGAGGAGGCTACTACAGGAGACAGAAAGAGGAAGAGTTTTCTCTCAAAACACCCCAGTCCAGGAGAGCCA
>CM053610.1:50617587-50637332 GCA_028646535.1 Procyon lotor
TTTTTTTTTTTTTTAAAGATTTTATTTATTTGACAGAGAGAAACACAGCGAGAGAGGGAACACAAGCAGAGGGAATGGAAGCGGGAGAAGCAGGCTTCCCACGGAGCAGGGAGCCCGATGCGGGACTCGATCCCAGGACGCTGGGATCATGACCTGAGCCGAAGGCAGCCGCTTAACGACTGAGCCACCCAGGTGCCCCCCATGATGCACTTTTACGGGGACACCTGTGAGCCCGGAAGGCCTTTCTTTCCCTCCAGCTGAGTTTCCTGACCCTTTTACCCAGCCGTCCTGAACTTCTCCAACGGGAACTCTTCACCTGGGTCCACGGCACTTTGCCAGTGCTTCAGTCTACCGTCACCGTGTTTTCTAGACCAAACACTATGAGGCCCAAAGGCTGCTGTTGAGAAGGGACGGGGGACTGGAGCCCCGTTCCTGGGGGCTGTGTGGCCGGTGTCAGCCCTGGTCAGGGGCCGGGAGCCTCATCACCTTCACAAAGCACCTTCTCTGGGCCTCAGGTTCTGGTCTGTAAAATGAGGAGATGGTCAATAGAAGGGCTCCAGGGCCCGACCCCACCCTAGCCCCCCCCAAGGGAAGAGCAGTGGCTGCTCTGTGCTTCGGGGGCCAGACCTCCATTAGGGTCCTGTCGTGAGGGGCAGCACTCACCACAGTCCTCCTTCTGTGGAGGCCTGCTTCCTCCTCCCCCTTCTAAGCCGGGGACCCAGCCCCCTCCTACTGCTCACTCCCTGCACCACACAAGGCCTTGGACCCAGGGGAGAGGTTCAAGAGGTTCACTGTGCAGAAGGCTCCACCTAATCGAGAACACCGCCTAACCAATGTGTGTGCTGCAAAACCGATCAAGTGCGGCGGGCAGAGAAATGCAGAACACGAAAGCCTCAGCAAGTCAGGCCAGAGAAGACCGGGCGCAGCTGGTGTGTCTTCCCAACTGCAGGCACAACCCACTCCCCCAGAGCCACCCGCCCCCCCACCGGGGCCTGCATTCTGCCACCTTTTATCTCCCAACTTCCCACTGCCCCAAGCCCACTTCTCTGCTAGTGACACAGACCAGGCAGCAGGGGTAATGGGTTCACGCGAGTTAACTAGCCTGCCTCCTCTCTTTAAGGACTACAGCAGCTGACAGAACACAATGCCTTAACCCAGATTCAAAAGCACATCTCCAACTCCGACAGGAGGAGTCAGCCAGCTTGGGTGGGTGCACGGCAGTGGGGGCTAGTGCCCAGGAGCAGGGCGAGCCCAGACTGTCCAGCTCCCCACAGCCCCTAGATTTCCCATCTCAGTCAGTGGCAGCTCTGTTCTTCCACTAGCTCCAGCCGAGACACACGATCAGTGCCGGCTCCTGAACTCCTCTGCCTCTCGAACCCTACAGCCCCCACATCGGTGACCCTTGGGCTCTATTTTGCCCCACAGAGCCGGCCGAGCCTGCCTCAGCACCCCTGCCCGACAGCCCTGGCTTCTGAGAGCCCCCTGCAGCCCCCACTCAGTCCCTATGCAGCACTGGCCAGGTCACGGACCCTTCCGCCGGAGTCTTCACCTGGCTCCCACCAGGCTTCCTTGCTGTTCAGACCTCCTTGGCCAGCCAGCCTCCTAGAGGCGGATCTTCCTTGGAAGGTATCGGAGGGCACTTCCCTCACCCCTGGTATGTCCCTCCCAAAAACCGGTCCCTCCAGGAGGTCTCTGGGACACTCCAGTTGAAGATGAACTTGTGGTTCATGTATAAGCCACAACCTCTGGGGGATTTTCTGTAGGAACTAGCCTGAAAATAAGTCACCCCAAAAACATGCTGAGAAGTGTTGGTGCTGAGCAACAAGCATGCAAACCCTGGGCCCGGGGGCTCACACCCCGGAGATGAGAGAGATGTGTCGACAATAAGCCAGTGCTCTATGGGGAAGTGCGGGCAGCAGCTGCAGAAAGGGAGGGGACCCTCCGGAGGCCTGTGCTGTTCTGAGCCCTCCCACACCCCACACTTCTTAAGCCGCTTTCCTTGAGCACCTACTTTTTGTCCTTCTACACCTCATGATGATGTTTCTTTTCTATAAACGGACAACCTCTTCAATGACAGTGAGGGTCTCTCATGGACTGGGCCTTAGGGATCCAAAGATGAACAAGGGGTCCTGGTCAGGAAATGTGCGACCAGAACTGCAACAAAACCCTGAAGGGGGCCAATCTGAGGGCCACACTGGCGCTGGTGGAACCTCTCCCCCAACCCTCCCTCGTGTGAAGGGCTGGCCTGCTGCTCCCCTCCCCGCTTCTCTACTGGCACGGGTGGGGTGGGGGGCCCGGGTGCTAGAACCAGGGACTCTGGAGGCTCTTTCTCAGGGAGAATCGACCCAGTGTTGATTCAGCCCTCTCACTCCCATGCCCCAGGCTTCGTCTGTCGTTGGACTGCCACCGAAGTTTCCCAGAGTGGCACAAGCAAAGATAATGGAAACACTGCACCGACCACTGCAGTCTCTTGTAATAGCTGCCAGTTTATTTCTGGAGACAATGCCCGCCACTGTCAACGCATTCTTCTCTCTCCTAGAATTGTCCAGACCTTTGACAAGTCTCCTGTCTTGCTCCATTGTCAACTGGGCCACTCAAAGCCCTCACATAATTAACTGAAAATTCACCTGTCGGCCAGGAGGGCCTCTCAGGAGTGCCAGAGGAATTTCCAAATAGGTGTGTAAAAGGACTGTATCCAGTATCTATTACCTCCACTGTCAACGAGACACGCAGTTCCCAGAGGACCAAGGCCAGCGAGATGAGGACAAGAGCTTCCCCATGATCTGTGGGTCAGCATCTCTGTGAGGGGGGGTCTGCAACAGACCTACCAGTCAATGAAGGAAGGTACTGTCTCAGGCCCAGATGCGCCCCCCACCCCCAGCCTTGCTGAGTTTATAGATTCCTCAGGGCACTTACTCAAAGCTCGGTTCCAGGAGATGCAGCCAGAACAGAACTCTCTGGATCCTCTAGGGCCAGGTAGTGGCCCTGAGGCCCAACGTTCGGCTGGGTGTGCCCCATTCACTGCCTGAGACCGTTCTTTCTCTTCCCTTTTCTTTTTCCACTCAGACCCAAGGCTGTGAGGTCTGGCCCCGTGCCTGCTTCTACCTCTCCACCCACTAGACTGGGCCACCTGGAAGCTGGGCCCTGGCCTTCTTCAGCCACCCCACACACCGCTTCTCTCTTCCCTCCACTTTGGGAGGGGTCTGTCCTTCTAGGCAGGGGAGTGCTGGGAGGGGCGAGGGCTCACATGGCTGCCAGCATCACAGTGCAAGGAGGGTGTGCCCTCCCGGGGCGGTGGCCTACACCCAGCTTCAGCAACTCCCTCCGCCTTGCCCTGACAGTGTGTCCATTCAGCCCACCCCCGCCCCAGTCCCTGGGGGTTCAGGGAAGAAGCCATCATGGCGAGGGCAGGACCTGCTCTAGTGGCCAAAACAGCATACTTGACAGCCGAGACACTCGGGCCGGCGCCCGGAGAACCCAACACAGATGAGTTTCAGGAGAAAGGCACATCTGTCATAAAGGTTTGGGGTTGACTTATAAAACTTGAACAGGAGTGGGGCTGAGCAGGCTCAAGGACCCCAATGTCAGCAGCACAGACAATTCTTCTGGGCTCTCCTCTGTTGACCCCTGTCATTCTCCCCTTCTCTCTAAATGAACCTGTGTTCATGGTGGCGTCAAGGCAGCTGACAGCCCCCAACTTTACTCTCCAGGTCTAGCCACTGAAGAGGCTGACTGCATGGACTCTCCCGGTCTCCAGTCCAGCTCCTTCTCGAGAAGGCAGCCAAGGGTGTAGCTTGGGCCAGCTGCCCACAGGCCAGAGGGCTGGGGTCACGCTGCCCCATGAGTGCTCCCATGAGGCCCATGAGTTTGGTGGGAGAACCCCCACGAAGTGAGGGAGGGAAGAGGCTGGAGAGAATCCTCCCAACTCACCACAACTTTTAGGATCCAAATAGAGAGAGCCTGTAGCCAGTGTTCCTCAAACTTAAAAAAGTCAAAGAACTCCTACTGTCAAGTAAGTATTTTTCATACTGTTTAAAATGGGGAACGTAAACATAAAATTAGGTATGAACTCTTTCCTCCTGGAGCTCTTCAACTACTATAAGACTAAAAGAGATCTATAAATTAACTACAAGGCCTCTGTATAAACAAGCTCACGTTTCTAATCAGGGAATGTGGCAGGTGGACCACGACACAGAAGGTGGCACACAAACAGAGCCCTGATGGATGCCTTCTGGAGTGCCACCCCCTCCCCTCCTGCCTGGCCTGAGCCAGAAATGCCCAGAGGCCACTAATTCCCCCCAGCAGCCATGTGGTCAAAACAGCAGCCAGCAGCCACCGTCAGCTCCCTGGACTGGGAACAAGGAGTCTCGGGGTCCCAGACAGCAGGACACGTGGTTTTGCTCTTTTGCAGGATATCAAGAGAGTTACAGGACAAAAGTGCAAGACACAGCTTCGTGGCTCGCTGTGGACAAATGTGAGACTGAGGCCGCCAGTCACCGTCGTCGAGTCTCCGCAGTGGAGGGCTCTCCTTACGGGCCATGGAAGGCGGCAAAGGAGATGGTGGCCGCAGCATTCCCCTGTGTGAAGAGCACTGTCTGTCTGTCTTCCCTCCCTTCAGTCTGTTCACAGCCTGATGCTCCTCCAGGGACTTGATCAGCGTCTGCCGCCCACTGGAGTTTCTCATCATGTTCTCATTATGTTTTCATCATGTCTCCAGCTAGCAGGAGAAGGTCAGGAAAGGAGACGGAGAACTGCCCAGCCTGAGATGCCATCTGGCCACTCAGCTGCCTCCTCCAGCGTCCAGGGAAAGAAACACCTTGTCCAGAGATTCCTCAGGTAGAAAACATTATGGACGGATGTGTACATGGGAGCGGCAGCTTCGCCGACAGGTGCCTCCCTCCCCTGCCCCCTGTTCCCACTGTCCTCCTCACACCTCCCTGCCAAGGGAGCTGCTGGACAGATGGGAGCCAGGCCCCAAGGGGAGCCGGGCTTCTTCAAGGTCAGGAGCCCCAGAGCGAAGTCAGGCCCAGAGTCAACCCTCAGCTGTCCTGCGTTCTTCCCAACAAGGCGCAGCAGCCTGCGGGACACAGTGAGGCAAACTACAGCCAGACCCAGTAAAAGGCACGATCTTTTCCCTTGGCCAGTTCCTCATTTTTAAGCACTTCCACGTGTATTATTTTCATTTCACAGTGTTTATTAGACTATCACTCTCTTCCCTCCACCCCTTTTTGGGACCCCCTGGAAGAAAACATTCCGGATCCAAGATACACGGAGCAATCTTTCCCTTTCCATCCCCCCCACAGCCTTTACAAGGCCCCTCCGGTCAGTCTCTGACCAGACCTCCAGCCTTCATGTTAATCAACAGCAGAGACTGGAGGGGAAATGGACCTTCCTAGAGAAGGCACAAGAGAGAACTTCAAGATGACATGACTTCTTGTTTTGCATCACTCAAGTTCGATTTCCTTTTCATAAGCAGAGACTAAGTACCTCAAAAAAATATGACCAATATTTTGTGAGATATCTCAAAATAAAATTTAAAAGCCACAAAACTAGGGGGAGGGACAATATAAAATTAAAAAACACACAACTTTATGAATGGGGTAAAAAGATAAAACCTGGGCAATAACACTACTAAGATAAACACTACTAAAGCAAAAAAATATGTATACGTACACAATGTCCAGTATTTCTGATGGTGCAGGCAGGACTTGCATAAATACCGTGGTACGTTTCATTAGAAAAGTAGGGTGGGAACCCCTGACCCAGCAAGTCATGACTCAAGACCTAGTTTCTCTGGGGACATGTTAACCTGATTAGTAGGGGTTCCTCCGCTCATTTTGTACAACTACTGTGGCTTTCTGTCATTTCTCTCTCTTCACTGTTCCCAACAGGTTTTCTTCATTTGTGGTAGAATATCCCAGTTTAGTAAGTGAAGCATATGTCAAGGGGCTTTGGGAAATAGTTAACGTCCTGTCCCCGGCTCACACTGCTGACACACACTCCATAATTCAAGAATAAAACATGCATCCTTACAAAAACTCCCACGTTCTCTTTGAGGTTTGTCAACGGAAGCAGTGCAGGGAAAGTGAACCAGCTCACCACTCAGACGGTGGCTGGACACATAAATATGGCAGGCCCCAGGTGGGGAAACGCAGGCCCTGACCAAGGCGAGCCTACTTGGGAGATCCCGGTACTGTTTTTTGTTTGTTTGTTTTGTTTAAAGATTTATTTATTACACACACACACACACACACACACACACACACACACACAGCACACACAAGCGGAGGTTGGAAAGAGGGAGAGAGAATCTCAAGCAGACCTCCTGCTGAGTGCAAAGCCTAACACAGGGCTCAATCTCAGGACCCTGAGATCATGACCTGAGCCAAAATCAAGAGTCAGAAACTCAACCAACGAGCCACCCAGGTATCCCTCTCCTGGTACTTTTTGTTAACAGCAAAATGCACTCTTGGAAGGGAAGGTGGGCACCCACCCCACCTTCCAGAGAGGTCAGTGAGATCCAGGCCTGATGCTGCCAGGCCTTTCCAGAATGGGAGGCTCCATGATTATGCCAAGTCAGTGAGCAACCACGAAGAACCAGGCTTTGGTTCTGTTTACTAGAACCAAATACCCAGGCAACTTTCAAAACTCCATGTTAATGTTAATGGAGCTCTGGGAAAACAGAGGAAGATCCAGCTCCAAGGGCTTATCTAATATGAAAGCTACAGGTTTTCTTCAAATTCAGGCATCTATGCACCGGCATCCCCTGCAAAATTTCCAATTCCCCCACACCCCTGGCGCCCCAGTGCCTCTCCCTTGCTCCTACTGAACCCTTCACCATCCTCACTCCAGCACCTTCAGAAGGATGGTACATGGGCCTGAAGAGGCACTGACTTACAGGGTCACTCCAAAAACATTCTTTCTTTCTAGACCGTTGACAGGGCAGGATTGACAATACTTTCAAAGTTCCAGTGTGTTTCAGATGACTGGAGTTGGGTGGATTCCGTTTATTTTTATAATCACTAGGAAAGCTTGTTTTCTAATTCAGAAGTGTCAAGGTTGGCTTCACGAGAGAATATAAAGCTTTCTGAGTAGCCACAAAATTCCATAAAGGGCTATAAATGTGAAGCGACAACCACAGATCGATGAAATGCCAGGAAGACAAAGTTATTTCTGGAATAAGGCAGTAAGCCAGGAGACTGAGGATGACTTGCCCAAGGCCTCCAAGTGGGCAGCACCCAACCAGGCTGATTTTAGCTTCTGCACCAACAAACTGAAATTAGGGAGAGAAGTCTCAGTCTTCTACATACCTTGGAGCCAAAGTGGGTCACACATTCTGTAAGCTTTGCCATATATAAATCTCTAGCAAAATGGTATATCATCAGCTTACGTTAGCTGCAAAAGAGGAATATTGCTTTAACCGATCACTGTCAGATGGAACACGTAGAGAAGACTCTGAAAGGACTTCCGTGCTTCGTATTTCCACATAAAAATAAAAAATAAATTTTTTGTTATGAAAAAAATTTCATAACAAGTCCTGATGCTTACATGAGACTTCTTTGGAGGGAAGGTTTATAGCTTTAGCCACTCAGTTGTGGTATTTGGTTGGTTTGAGTTTTCTTGGTGGTTGTGTGTGTGTGTGTGTGTGTGTGTGTGTGTGTGTTTTCTCTGAGGATGTGATATGGTAGGACTGAGACAGGGAAACGAGCTCTTTGGTGGACCAGCTGGAAGTTAGTCTGGCACCGAAGAGAGTCCTTTTTTTCACCTCTTTCTCCCATGCGTCTGTGCAAGGAGGAGAGCACAGGGCCAAAGCTGGAGAAGTCACGATCCCTCCCCAGGATTGCCTCCCAGTCACCGGAGGTGGGGAGGGGTTCTGGGGCTCCCTCACTAATCAGTGTAGTGATTACAACCACTACCCTTCACAGGTAGCCCCTCACAGGGTGGCCTGGAGTGTGCCTGACCAGGGTAAAGAAGGCCCTCACAGGAGGCCTTCCATGGCCCATGGCAGCCTGGTCACAGCTCTTACTGCCAAGCCCAGGGTGACAGGAATGATGAAAACCCAAGAAAAGTAATTTTAAAAAGAGCCATAAGCAGTGACTCTGAGACCCTGGCATTTCTGCAGGCAGTGCTCAGAGCGGGTAAGTGAGCTCAGCTGGGCAGGAAGAGGTGCCTACCGACACTTGGTGCCCTCATGCTCAACAACAACAACAAGGCACATCTTCGCAACCACCAGTGACGACCAGGCCGACAGAGTAGGGACGAGGGGCAGACAACAGACAGTAGCTTCGGGGAGCCTTCTGTGCTCACCGGGCATGCCTGGCTCCCCAACGGCCGACAACATGCTGATCAGAGTGGTCACGGGAGCCTGCAATCTGGAACTGCAGTCATTCATGCGTTCATTCAACAGGTGCCAAGTCAGACACTTTGAAGGGACACACAGGTGAGTCACAAGTGACCCAACCGTGTAACAAAAGAGTAAGACATTCAGACAAGACAAAATGAAATGCGTGCCCTAGGCTGTGAGGGAGGGAAGTCTGGCCAAAGATCATCCAGACACAGTGTGGACATACCTGACTTTAAAAGGCACAAGCATGCTCAAGGACAACTAGTTCGGGGCCCAGGAAAGCCCAGCATTCTCAGGGACAGAGAGAACAGACTGGAGAGCCAGGCAGGGTCAATTGCAGGGAGCCACTAATACAGACCACAGAGCTGGGCTTCACCTAGTAGGCATGAAGAACTCTCTAGAATTCTAATTGTTCAAATAAATTGGAAAAATCTTGGTACTTTCTTAAACTCTCCTACCGGGCTTTTGAAAACAAACCTCTCATGTACCTGGTAAGGCTGGGCCAAGATGGCACTGACACAGAATGGACCAGCAACATCCAAAATGGACACTTGAAAACTCTCCTGTCTTGGCCGTCTCCAGGGGGTTCCAAAGGCCACTCTGCCATCATAACAATTAAGCCTAAAGCCAGGGCACTAGCTGGAAGGAAGCGCTATCCAACTCTAAATAAAAGAAAACCCAAGGACATCAACAAACCACAAAAGGAGCTAACACCACTTGGTCACAGAAGAGGCCAAGCAATTCAGGTCTGTTGCAAGCACCTTACACCAGGGCCATCTTTCGCCTTGAACGGGGCTCGCCCAGATGACCTTGCCCTAAGCCGCACAGTCCTGAGACCGCTCCACAGAGTTGCCGGGAACAACTTCCCTTTTTCTGTGGCCTTGTTCCAGAAAGATTCCTACACTCGTTGTGCTTTTCTTTAGAAAGAGGACGCTAGCCAGTTGGGTTATCTGTTCAAGAACAAGGTACTTCTGCCATTATTTTCTTTTCCTCCAAAACCTGTAGATGAGTTCTGAAATGTGGAGAACACATGGAGAACAAAGGCCCCCATTAAATGCCTCCCTGTCAGGTATCCTATGTAAAACTGCTATCACCAAGAGCAGTGACAACGAAAACTAATTAAAATCTCAACTTGTGCTTTCACATTTTTTTTTTTAACACTCTTGGTAGGTAATAAAGAGATCAGGGAAAAATGTGCCTTCAAAATTTACTTTCTAGAACTGCTCCCATCTCCCCCTAGAAGAGATGTGTAGAAAAACTAACAACTGGAAGCTAGCTCAAAGCACATACATCTTCCAAGCCACCTCCAAGCCTTCTGCCTGCCAGCTTTGGGCCCTGCCCTGTTCAGCGTGGGCCAGGGCGCTGATGGGACAGCCAGGGTGGTTCGCCTCCACCAGGTGCAAAGTTCTCGTCTGGAGGACTCCGCCAGCCCCAGACAGGCCTCACCTAACAACACTGCCAGCGCGCTCCTCCAGCCCATCACTAGGGGTCAAGGAGGAGAGGGTGTGAACACACCCATGTCTTTTCAGAATACCGAGCAGGAAGGGAGCAGGCGCTGATCTATGAAGACAACCAAAATCTTGGATCAGTTCAGAGACACCCTGCATTGGGCCAGAACTCTTCTAGCACTGCTGGGCGGAGCATCAGCATATTTATCAAACACAAATAGGGGCAGAGAAATGTCACTGAAACACAGCTGATAGGGCCCTTAGGCTCTTAGTCTGCTCTGGGTTTTCATTCAGCCATCAAACCTCTGGATCACAAACTGTGGGCACTCTGGCGGCCCCTGATGGATGTGGCCCCTCCTCCCTACCCTTTTCCCCTATTTACTATCCGATACTGCTAGAGGGCTCCAAATGGTCTAAAGTGTGTGTCTATTCTGCTCTGTCATTTGCTCCTCACAACAAAGTCTGTCTTGGCCACAGAAAACCAGTACCCCCGTCTCAGGGAGGACATTCTGCGGACAACCAGCAAGGCTGGGGCGGACAGCAGGACTCTGGTTTCCACTGTGGTCATCTCACTGAGTGAGCACAGATAGTGTGGCACTTCCCAAATGGCAGGCACACGGGGGTCATGACTCCTACTGTGACCTTGCACTGGTGCTCAGAGATTTTTTCCTTAAATAAGAAATTTCCTTTAAATAATTTCTTTACTACATGTAATATTTGAGCCAGTTAAACATTTAAATACAGATTCATATATTTAAATATACTTACATACTTAAATATTTAACATTTAAGTATGTAAGTATATATATTTAATATTTATACACAAACATATACACACCCCAAATTTAATTATTCAGATATAAAGGCTTGCATCCCTCCCTCCAGGGGCAGATGTGCCCCCTTCGGGACACTGGGCCTATCGTAGACCATCTCCATCCCCAACTCCATCTCCATCCCCAGCTGCTTCACGGTGGAGTGGAAGGCTTGACTCTAAGTCCGTGTCCTCTGTCATTAGGCTGGGGAGACAGTCCTACCATAGAGGTCTGTTGCAATTCTCAACTGAGAAAGTGTGTGTGTGAAGGCTTTGTAGGCCAGAAGTTACTAAGTAAAATTTAAGTGACACAAAGCCTTGCCAAGGTCAGGTGAGATACAAAGGCAAAAAATGCTTTGAAAAGACAGTAGTCAGGATTTAAATCTTTTATTTATTTATTTTTAAGATTTTATTTATTTATTTATTTGACACAGAGAGAGCAAGCACAAGCAGGAGGAGCTGCAGGCAAAGGGAGAGGAAGAAACAGGCTTCCTGCTGACCCTGAGATCAGGACCTGAGCCCAAGGCAGACGCTTAACCAACTGAGCCACCCAGGCACTCGGGATTTAAATCTTTATTTATTTATTTTTAAAGATTTTATTTATTTGACAGAGAGAGACATAGTGAGAGAGGGAACACAAGCAGGAGGAGTGGAAGAGGGAGAAGCAGGCTTCCCATCAAGCAGGGCTTGATCACAGGACCCTGGAATCATGACCTGAGCCAAGGCAGACACTTAATGACTGAGCCACCCAGGCGCCCAGAATTTAAATCTTTAAAGGACACATTCTTTCTGGAGAATGAGACAGCCTGAGGTGGTGAGGAATAAATAGGAAGGCTTCCCCAAGAATTAGATCTGGGCCTGCCGAGGGCATCTCTTGTGGCTCTACTGGGCCCACAGTAGACAGTGAGGGTCTGCTGGGTGCCAGGCCTAAATGCCATTCAAGTCAAAGACTGAGATGGACAGACTGTCACCCTCACCCTCCCCCTCCACCTATCGCTGAAAGTCAATGATGGAGCTGAGAAAATTACTGCTTCTCTAGAAAGGAGACGTTTTCCCTACTGTCCTTGGAAGATCACAAGGGCATCATCAAAAGACCGTGCAGAGACAGGGGGTGGATGAGGACTCTCTGTACTCTGCATTCAACTTTGCTATGAATCTAAAACTGCTCTAAAAAGCAAAGTTTATTAAAAAAAAAAAAAAAAGACTTCCTGGCATGAATTCCAAGGGGGTTTTTAGCTGCTCTGCCCTAGATGGTCTAGAAAAAAAAGGGGAGAGATAAGTCATAAGAATGCCTACAAACATATCAAGAGTGAAGCCTTTTAAGGCATAAGTTCTAGAGTTCTGTAGGCATCAGACTTCTTGAATCAACATTCTGGAAAGCTCGGAAATCTCAAATAAAGTCAAATAAATATAGCACTCTGTAGATCTTAAACAAGGCTGGATGAGAGGATTAAATCATGTACCCAGGGAAAGATTTTCACAGAGAAACTGCAAAGCAGTTCTAAAAATACCCTGTGATTATCCACCACCACTGTCTTAGAGGGAAAAACAGGGAAGGGATCAAAATCCAGTGCCAAACCCGCCTTGCTGGGCTAACTGCTGATCACGGTGCACAGGACCCAGACCCACGGCCCCTTCTGGCAGGCAGATGGCACCGCTCTGGTGGCTTCTGTCCCCCAGCTGATCGTTAAACATTAAACAGAGATGGAGGACAGAGAGCAAACAACTTCCAAAATAGCCTTCTCATTTGCCGTTATCTTTCCTGCTTACGCATTTAATTTTGAGAGGGACTCAGTGGGGCAGAACTCGGCAGCCATGCTGGTGGGTATCACGAAAGAACACACAAGACAAGTGCCTTAGCCTGTTCCAGCTGCCGTAACAAAACAGCACCCACTGGGGGGCTTACACAACAGAAATCTAAGTTCTCCCGGTTCTGGGGCCTGGGGGTCCAAAACTAAGGTGCCAGCAGGCTGGTGTCTCCTGAGGCCTCTCACCAGGGCGTGCAGACGGCTGCCTTCTGGCTGGGTCCTCACGTGGCCTTTCACCTTGTGCCTGTCCCTGGTGTCTCATCTTCTTCTAAGGACACCGGCTATACTGGATTGGGGCCCTGCCCTGAGGACCTCATTTAACCTTAACTACCTCTTTAGAGAGGCTCTGTCCAAATACAGTTACCTTGGGGGGGGTCAGGACTCTAACAGATGATGGGGGTGGTTTGGGGGGGGAAGGTAGTCCACAAGAGCACACCTTACACACTGTACCTGGCATTCTCTCATCCACTGCAATGCCCACGTCCAGCATCTGAGTTGGTGGCAGATGCCAGTAAGAGGTCAAGGACCAGAGGTCATAAAACAACCCTCACCTTTCTTCTTACAGGAGGCACAGTTCATCCCCTTGCTCCCCTCCCCACGACTGACCTGCTGGGATGGGGATGCAGACAGGGGCACCTGTGGTCGTGCACCTACCAGATGGAAAAGTGACCAGTTCAAGGTCACAACTCCGGACACCACCAGAGCCAGGACACCCCAATCCCAGACTGTAAACTCCGGGCCCCAAGCTTCTCCCTCACTCCACAGCCGCTCCCTTTATCTTTATAGCCTCAGGTCAGGCCTGTATGTGCTCCGAATGCAACATGTGAAATACATCTTTGACAAAGAGACCCAGAATACACCAGAACCAGATGAGGGCTCTCTCCAGAGAAGGCTGATAAAATTTCTTTTCACACAGAATTAAAGAAAGTCAAACTCAAATATTTAGTTTGTACCTGTATAATTAAAAACCATCTGAAAGTGGCAAGAGCACAGACATGTCTTTTTTGTTCCTGTCTTCCTCATTTATTGCTCTCCTTTGCAATAAGTGATAACATTTCCTAGTGTGACCTTTAATTACTTTATCCACACAATTCCAGTGAGACAGGGAAACATTCCTCCTTTTCCTTTTTAATTGTCGTTACACTTATCATTACCTATATATATTAGAAAT
Organism: Procyon lotor; assembly: GCA_028646535.1. Lineage (NCBI taxonomy): Eukaryota > Metazoa > Chordata > Mammalia > Carnivora > Procyonidae > Procyon > Procyon lotor. The sequence goes on from CM053610.1 coordinate 50,631,170, forward strand.
CTAAAAATATATTGTCACTATTTCTTTATATAACTTCATGTTTTTAAAGAAGCTGAGGGGTGTCTCAGTTAGTCAGGCATCCAACTCTTGATTTTGGCTCAGGTCATGATGTCAGGGTCATGGGATTGAGCCTGCTGTTGGGCTCTGTGCTGAGTGTGGAGCCTGCTTGGGATTCTCTCTCCCTCTCTCTCCGCCCCTTCCCCACCTCCACTCACGTGCGCACACACACACTCTAAAATATCTTTAAAGAAGCTGAGAGAAGGAAAGCAAGTATATGTTTACAGAGTCTGTTATACTAACCTTCTTATTTACTATTTCTGGTTCTCTCCCTTTTATCCCATGGATTCAAGTTACCTAACACAGTGTAATTTCCTTACTCCAAGAAAGCTTTGCTCCCATTTGCCTCCTTTACGCTATTATTGCAAACGCATTACTTCTCTAAATGTTAGAGTCCCAACAATATAATTGTACACATACCATTTAATAAAATTGCTTTTTAGATCAGTTAAAAGAAGAAAGGGGGGGAAATACACATTTATCCTGTCTTTTATAATCACATAATAACCAATACTGGCACTCTCGGTCTTGTCACAGGGATCTGAATAATCGTCCGTGGTCATTTGCTGTCAGCAAGAACTTCCTTTAAATGTCCTAGAAGGCTGGTCTGCTGACAACAAATTCTTTTTTTGTTGTTGTTTTAATTTTAGAATATCTCTCACCTTCACTGCTGAGAGGGAGTTGTGCTGGACATGAGGTCCTTGGTTGGTAGGGTTTTTTTCCCTTTAGGACTTTGAATATGCCATCCCATTGTCTTCTCCATCCCGCCTCCACTGTTTCTAGGAGAGGTCCACTGTTAGTCTTACTGGGATTCTCTGGTACACTCAGAATCATTTTGCTCTTGCTGCTTTCAAGATTTTCTCTTTCACCACCTTTTACTATGATGCATTTGGATGTGGGCTTCTTTGTACTTGTGCTACTGGAGTTTCCTATCTTTCTTAAATATGTAGACTGTTTTTTCATCAAATTTGGGAATTTTCACACATTATTTCTTCTCATATTTTTTTTTCTGTTCCTTTCTCCTCCCCTGCTGGTACTTGTATTATATGTATGTCGGTATGTTTAATGATATCCCAAATTTCTCTCAAGCTCTGTTTGTTTTCTTTATCCCACCCCCCCCCCATCATTTGAAATGCATAATCTCAGGATGCCTGGGTGGCTCAGTTGGTTACACATGTGACTCTTGGTTTTGGCTCAGGTTGTGAACTCAGGGTGGTGGTATCAAGCCCCATGTTGGGCTCTGTGCTTAGCGGGGAATCTGCTTAAAGATTCTCTCCTCCCCCGACTCGTGCTCACTTGCTCTCTTGCAAACTCAAGTAAATAATCTTTTTTTAAAAAATGAAATGCATAATCTCTACCACTCTATCTTCAAGTGTATTAATTCTACTGTTGGTGAACATCTAGCACTATGGCCTTCTAGTAAATTCTTCATTCCAGTTATTTTACTGTTCAACTCCATCCAGAATGTCCACTTAGTTTGACTGTTGTTTTTAAGTAGGATCCATGCCCCCCATGGGGCTTGAATTCAAGTCCCTGAGATCAAGAGTCAGACTGTTCTCCTGACTGAGTCAGCCAGGCACACCAACCATTTGGTTCATTTTTATACTTTCTAGCTCTTTATGAATTTATTCTCTAACTGGTCAGATGTTTTCATCATATCTATCTTCTTTCAGCATGTTGCTTTAGCTCTTTGAATATATCTATTATTACTTATCATGGCTGCTTTTAAATCTTGGTCTGTTAAACCCAACATCTCAGCCCTCTCCCACACAATTTCTGTCACTTTTTTAAAACCGCATCTCAAGTTCCTATTTCTTCGCATGTCTTATCTTTTTTCTGGAAAGCTGGACCTTTTAACTACATTGTAGCCGCTCTGAATGCAGATCTTCTCCCCAGGAGCTTGTTTTTGCTCGTTTATTCTTCCAGTGGGTTGGCTGGACTAGTTGAGCGCGGTCCATCCCTGCCCGGCTCTGCCACCACCCCACCGCCCTGGCAGAGTGCAGCCCACGGTGCTGTTTCTCAAGGTGCACAGTCTCCCTGGGAGAACAATGGTTTTATCACGGCTCTCTTCTTCTCTTCCTGGCTCTCTTTTGGGTTGCCTGGCTCTGATGTTATCACACCCAGTGGTCAGGCTCCATGAATTGCTTGCTGGTTGCTCTACTGCTTTCAACAATGTTCTGGGGCATCAACTGCTGTACAGCCCGATCCAATTAAATGCAGGCCTTTCTGAAGGGGGAATTTTTGATGTCAGTGTTTGAGGTCTGTTCGGTGCCCAGGAAGGTTCCTCCTGGCTGTCTTTTTCCCTGGTTGTCTGTAGCCCAAAGTTTCCACGCTTGCTCTCAGGGAGCTGCCAGCTTCTTTTTACTTGCTTACCAGCAAAATCTCCTTGTCGAGAGGACTATTAGGTCTGAACTTCCCCAACCTCGGTACCCCTGGGGACAGCCTCAGAGCTTTCTGCTCTTAGAGCCTACCTCTTCCCTCCGTTCTGAGCCACTGCCCTGGAGCTGGGGCCAGGAGTAATGGCCCACTTCTCTCAGAGTGACACACCCATTTTATGAACACGGTGCTGGGCGGGGGCAGCAGCCTTTGATCTTCTAGCTTGCCTCTTCAGGAACTGAGCCTCTGCCCTACAAGCAAGCTGGGATGAAGGACAAGTGGGGCCTCAGGATTCTCAGCTTGGTCAAGAGCATCCACTACCCTATGAGAGGCTGGCTATACTTTCCTGGAATTCAGCCTCTGCACCATAAAGCTCGAGGGGAATGAGAAATGCTGGCAGCTTGCACCCACCCCCCCCCAGGGAGGTACTGTAGCCCCTGATGGAAACTCAGGGGACAGGGAGCCACACATCTTCTTGGCCACACCCAGTCAAGAGCATAGCTTCTGCTGTGCTGAGCTAGGCAGGAAAAAGTGGGCCACAGCTCAAGTGCTACAAACTCTTGCTGTTATTACCGAGATTTAGTAGGTTTTCCTGAATAAATATTTCTTCATTTGCTGTATGCCTTTAGGGTAATTTCCAGATATTTTAACTGATTGTTTTCTTAAAACAATTTTCATCAATGATTGCTGTTCAGCTGAGGAGCAGGCCTGTAGAACCCTTAATACTACCATTCCAGGAGTAGGTCCTGATAAAATTTATTTATAGTTAATTTCTATCAAAGAACAGAACACTATGTACAAGTTCCTTTTAGTCTAATAGCCCATGTTAGGGAAGCCAACATCAGCCAGCAGAATATGAATTTTACCCACTAAGAGGAAATTTCCCCAGGAGGAACTGGAGCCATCCCTTAAAAATACATTATTTTTGTTAATAATAACAGTCATCCACATATATATCCGTACAGCCATAAAATGTGAGGAAATGTTACCATGCATGGCAGGTGTGGGATCACAAATCAGAGTGTCAGGAGGTCAGAGTAAGCGAATGAGCCACATACATCCCTCAAAAACAAATACCCCTCAAGTAATCCCCTCTGCATATAAGAGCTCATTTCATTCTGGGCCACTCAGCTGAGAAGGCCAAAAGGGTTTCAATCAACATCTGGGGGAAATGTGATACTCATCCCTCCCAAAAAAAAAACAACTGGCTTGGCATGAGAGAAGGCATGAGAGAAAAGAATGTTGCCAGCACATTCTTGGAAGCCACCAAGTGTTGCCCATCCCCCAAGCAGATGACATTCTCAGAATCCAAATTGAGGAAGGACTAGGAATGAGAGAACACCAGCCAACCGCCTCCACCTGATGGGTAGGGGGTGGTGGGTAGGATGGCTCCAATGCCAGCTCCGCCATGCAGGGGCTGAGAACTGGACCTGACCCTGGAACCCCTCCAGCCCCAGACTCCTTATCTATAAAATGGAGATCCTCAATCACCTATGGAGCCCAAAGGTTTCAGTACTCGGCAAACCCATTACTCTGGACAGGACTCCTCAATTCCCCTATGGGTCACTCCAGATAGCAAACTGATGCCAGAGGGTCCAAGGGCGATGCTTCTGTACAGGCCCCATGGGCACCCTTTCCAGAGTCAGCACATGGACCCCTCCCAGGACCTGACTGTGCTTACCTTCCTGAAGCTACCAAAGCAGTCATCCCTGAAGGGTCCCCTGATATCATAGGGATCCAGATCCCTGCCCTCACACCTCTCTGAGATGTCTTCCCAGCTAGTTGAGGCAGGACAGATTCTAGGCATGAGATGGGAACCAGTGATAAGGGACATGACATACAGGCCCCCAGAGACAGCATGATCAACAGGGGCTTCCCCTTCAGACAGTAAGAGAGACGTTCCAGTAGAGGAAGCTCTAGCAGCTGCTTCGGGCCAGTGAGACAGCAGTTGGGTGGCAATTTTTAAAAAGCAAACCATGCTAGAAGAAAATGTTATAAAATATATTATACTCTTCCCTGACTGTAAGGGCTATTCTGAGTAAGAGATCCACAACACAGATTCACTCCTGTCCCTGACTTACATGCTCTGACAGTCCCTTCCCTGGGGCCCCCTTTCTCATCTACAGTAAGGGGAGAAAGAGGAACACAAGTTCAACATGTCACTGTACACAGCAAAGGTGCCTTCTATCAGGGTGCAGGGACTTATCTCTGCATTAGACGCTCTTGGCTTGCTGTTCTTTCTCTGTTGTTACATCTACCCATTATGATAGCTTTCCTCCCTTTTCCTGCAATCAGGTTATCAGCTTTTGGTGTTCTCGTCAACTTAAGTATGCTGCTTCTCCCTGCCCACAGGCCTCCCCCGCCCCCATCCCCAGCCATCCCGATGAGAGCATGCGTGAATGCTTTAAAGAGAACATCCAATGCACGAGGGCCAAAGGAGCTCACAGGCACCTGGTTTACCTACTGCTTCCCGGACCCTGCCCTGCACTGGATCTAACACGGTTGCTCATGAAACCCTCTGGCCTTACATGTCACTGGGCTACCAGGTCAGAGAGCAGCATACTTCCAGGAAAGCAGCTGCTAAAAACAGAGACTTTACCCCAAACTTTACAAAAAAAAAAAAAAAAAAATCCACCATATGACTATGTTACTATCCATAATGTGAAAATCTTCTGGAAGTGCACAAAGCTCACCTCCCACTTCCTTTTGAAAATACAATTTGTTTCTGATTAACTGGGTCTCAGCTGCAATTAGATACTCACGGAACTTATTGTTCCTACTATTGTCTGTCTGGCACAGTTTGGGTTTTGATTTTGTTTCTCCATCACTGTAAAGAAATGCAACTTCATTTTATTTTTCCCCACTGTAATTTTCTTTAATTATGAAGTTAGCATTAAGTGCTTTTTTTCTTTGGAAAGTATATTATTTTGTTCTAAGCAGAAACGGTCCACGTGTTGTAAAATTACTGTAAAATAATAATTTTGTAAAACAAACAAACCCTTCATGATCTGTTGTGAAATCCGAAGGACCAAATATTTCAACCCAACGTGTTATTTGGCCAGACCTGTGGCAAGCACAACCTGTCCACCCCTCACCTAGCTGTCCCCACTGACAGGGGCCTCAGATTCCTACCTCATCTACTGGGAGGCCATGGTGTCACAGGCTAGTTGGCAATTCTAGAACAAGGAGAAATACAGCTCTGGTTTCAAACCAAATGAGAACAAGGAAGGCATCCCCACAAGGACAACAAAGGATCAGGACCAAACCAGACCACAAACACCTCTGCAAGAACCTCATATTTAACCAATGAGTGTCAGACTCCCTTGCCTGAGAGCCCAAGTGCTCTCTCCAGATCTAACCATAATACCGCGGGTGCAGGGACTTGGGTACCTCTGCGAGGCCCAACTGAGAAAACCACTGTAGGATGGACACAGCCCGTCTCACATGGGTGTCTGCATCTTCACGTGGGGCTCCATTCTCCAAGGCCAGACAGTCTCTTGAGCCATCTTCTCTCTTTATAGAGATTCCCGTGTGATGGGCAGCACAGTCAGAAGAAGGAAACCAACAGAAAGCCTCGGCCCTCAAGAGGCCATTCTTGACGTTCCGGGGCTGTCAGTGCTGCTCCTTGTTCCTCCTGCTCCACTCTAGTCTCCCTGCACCTTAGCAGACAGCATCACCATGCCAAAAATATGGAGCCTTCCTCGCCTCCTCTACGAGCCCCTCTCTCTCC
>CM053610.1:50637432-50694895 GCA_028646535.1 Procyon lotor
GTTACGTGCCCAAAGTCATAAGGAGGGGAAGCACATTCCTGTGCATCCTCTCAGCCTCAGGAAGGGAGGGAGGGGGCCCTCTCCTTTCTTTCTCTGCCAAGAAGAAAACCTCACGGCCAAATTCCCCTCTGTGGGGAAGGATTCAGGCACCTCAGGATTGCAGTGCAGTGGTCCAGAGTCACCAAGATAAAAGACACTAAACCACTGATGGTGTCAACAGACGGGGTGTAGATGACAGCTCCATCTGGTGCATCAGTGAGCCAGTGCCCATCAGAGTACATTCAGTGTGATAGGACCCTTGCCAGCACCACGGACAACCACGAAGACAGGGACAGGTTGCAGGCCAGGCCTGGTGCTCAGCGTGTGCCTCACTCTCCTGCACCAGGCCAACGTTACGCACTAAGCCACCCAATAGACGAAGCTGAAATCTCTCCCCCTTGGCCCTAAGGACTCTCTTGAGGCCCAGTGCAGCACTTTCAAGTCAACTGGCCACCAGCCGTGGACTCGTGGCACCTACTAAAGTGTGAGAACATACTCTCCAATTGGCTTCTCCTGGATTCTCTCCTTTTGGGGCCCCACTGTGCTCCTTCAGGAGCTCAGACAGATCTGATACTGCTTGCCAACCATCAACCAAACTGGTCACTCAGTTCTGCCCCCTCTTCCTCTGAGGTTTCTCTGCTCTCATCACTCTCTCTCTGTCACCACTGGCACTCACACAGGGCTAGGGCAATAGGCTCAGAACCAGCTTCCTGTTGAGGCTGTGAACCAAAACTACACGTACACACTCACACACATGCACACGCATGCACTCACCTAAAGGCAAAGGCCTGGAGTCTAGGTTGGGGTGCAAGGCTTCTGTCTGGTCCCCTGAACTTGTAGCTTTCACTTCAAGATCCCACAGCACTCCCCACCACACCCAGATGCAGGAGCTGCTCCAACCCCATCCCCTAGACCTCTCCCTGAACCCCAGCCTCAAGCTACCCTCCCTCTAAGGAGCTCTGGCCCTGCTTCCTGTTTACACAGCTCATCGTGTGTCTCAAACCGCTCTTCCACTAGGTTCTTTTCTCAGGTTAGACTTCCCTGCTTTCGATCAAGAGCCACAAGACTCAGGGAGTAGGATCATTCATTCAGGACAAAGCATGAGCCAGCAAGAGTATGTGTGACTTCAGAGTCAGAGTGAGAGCCTATGTGTGCACAGAGATAACACCACTATAGAGACAAGTTTAGAGAGGGAACTCAGAATGAGGTGCGTTCTCTAGTTTACAACAGTAAGATGGCGTCCGCAGGTCAACGGGAGGAAGATTTTCAGTTAATTCCTTGCTAGTATTGTTACTAACATGTTTTACTTTTGTTGCTCTGTCAAGTACACAGGAACTGAAATTACAACACTTTGAGGCACTCGGTGCTCAGATCTTAGTTTCTAATACTATTCTCCAACAGAAGGGATGAGGGCTCTTCGGAGAAATGGCTGGTTCTAGGGCTGGGGCAGGAAATGCTACAAGATGAGTCTGAAGCATCTTGCAGTGCCAAAAAGGAAAGGTGTGCTAGAACAACCACCACAAACAAACAACACAAACCAGTAAAAAGCCCCATGATAATGGGGAGTATGTCACAGGGTCCCGGGGCCAACAAAAGAGCTTCCAGTGGTCAAAGCTGGAACAATGTGAGCAACATAATAAATAACCTAATACTGAATTAAAACCCAAAGTATAAAATAATAAATATCCATAAGTCCACACTAATATAAATGAATGAGTGGATAAATAAATAAATGGAGAAGAGACAAATCTCACATACTGAAGAATTCCAAATAATTTATGTAAATGCCCCTGTCCCTTGGAAGAGGCAAAGCCTCTCATCACCCTTTACCTGTGGACTGCACAGGGCAACTCCCTTCTGCAGAGAAATTATAGGGGAGTGGGGGAAGGTACCTTTACAGGGGAGAAACCGGATATACCTGACCTCAAGGACTTGCTCAAGGTCAGCGTCCACAGAGATGGCATGGTGACAGTGTATGCCCTGCTGTGATGTGACCAGAAGGGCATCTGATCTCTGTGCTCTTCCTCTCCAAAACCCATATGCCCAGTAAAACATGAGAAACACATCAGACAAACCCAAAATGAGGGTGGGCTCTAAACAGCTGAACAGTACTTGTCAAAATTGTCCAGGTCATCAAAAGCAAGGGAAGTCAGAAATTCTCACAACAAAGAGGATCCTGAGGAAATAAGACGGGTAAGATAGGATCTGGGGACAGAAGAGGACATTAGGTAAAAAGCTAAGGAAATCTAAAGAAAGCATGGAGTTTAGTTAATAATGTATCAATAATGGTTCATTAGTTGTGACTAATGCACCACAGTAATGTAAGATGTAAAAAAATGAGAAACTATTTTTTCCCCATATTGGGGAAAAAAGGGGTCGGGGGGCAGACTGAGAGGAACTCTGTACTATTTCTGCAACATTTCTATAAATCTAAAACTATTCTAAAATTCAAAAGTTTACTTAAAAAATAAGTAAGCTCTGAATCAACAACCCTCCTCCTCCCCCAACTTGACCCTTTCTTCTTAAACAGGAATGGTAACCTGTACTTTATCTCCCCACAGCACTTAACTAGCTCTGGCCTCCTTAGGAGCCAATCTTCCAGTCTCCCCCACGCCTACCTCCCGCCGCTGGCTGAGGTCCCCGGTGCCACAGTTCCAGGTCAAGGCACACATTCTGCTCACATGACAGTTCCCACCGGGCCGAGGCCATCTGAAGTAGAGCAACCAGACATTTGAGAAGCAGCTGCCTTGCCCTTCATGTAATCCAGCCTTCTAAGAACTGACTTCTATTCCTAGACTCCTCTGACGTAACTCATGTGCAGGGATCCAGCCCATGATCCAAAAGCTCAGTGGTCTGGGCCTGATTCACCCACCCCAGGCTGCAGGGCCTCTGGGCAACCCTGGGGCGCTCCTGCCTGGCCTGACCCAGGTCTCCCTTCTGGCTCCCCTAATAACCCACCGGTTTCCACCTTTCTAGGCCATCGACATGCAACACTGCTCGGGGGAAAGGGGTTCACAGGCTGATGAAAAAAATGGAAGGGGGTTCCTCTTTCTGAAGGCAATTAAGAGCAAGGAAAGGTGCAGGACAGGAAAAAAAGCGAGAAGAGGAGAGAGGATGAGAGGACAGGGAAGCACTGTGCTGGACGAGGAGGAATGTTTCTCAAACTCGCCAGCTTTTCAGCACCCCAGGAGCATTCACGGCACCTCTGCTGCTCCACACACGTCACCAGGCTGCATGGGATTCTTAGATCGTCTTGTAAGAGCACCAGCAATGCACATGTGCACTTCCATAAACCTGGCCTAATTCATCCAGGAGATTCTGGGAAACGACATAAGTTAGTCAACGCCATTGCGGTTCCCCATGACCATACCCAGAAGAAGAAAAGAAACAGCTAGAAACAGCCTTCCGTTGGAGGGAGGAATCAGGGAACAGAAACTGGCTCCTCGCGGCCCCGAAAGCACTGCAGTGCACCACTGCGTGGGGCTGCGGCCAATCTCCCACGGCAGGTGGTGCTCCAAAACTTCCACACGTCCTGTTTCTAATTCAGCTTTCTCATCGGGAAGCATCCCTCCCCTTATCTGAGTGAGCAGTAACTCCTTCAGTGAAACTTAAACAATTTTTATGAAGAAGACAGTATTTAGGCGATTAGCAAATGGCCCGTTGTGGTACTGTTAGACAACGTCTAATAGTCTAATAAAACAGTCTAATAAAATGCTGATAGATTTCTATTTTCCTAGTTATAGACTTACCTCGAGGAAAAAATAAGCCACAAGGACAACAAAACTCTGAATTGACCCATTCAAAGGATGATGAATGAAGAAGAGTTCTCAAAAGTGTCATTTGAAAATCAACCTACTTCCAAATTAATAAGATGCTTATAGTCTGAAATCAACAAAATAAAGGAACCCGCAACTGGGTTCCCATCACCGGAAGAGCAGCAGCAGTGCCCCCAAAGTGACAGCAGGCCCTACAGGCAGGGGGACAACCGGACACACCAACTCCCTGGCAGCCGGGTCGTGCGAGGCCCACCCGGGGGGCTTTCACGGAATCTGACCGTGAAATTACGGTTCAGCCAAGAACCGTGAACCGTAAGCACAGAAACTTTATAAAGAATTACCAGAGTCCCCTCACTGCAAGTTTGGAAAATAAAGGAGGAAAGCCCCACTCATAATCACACCTTTACTGAAGTAAGCTCTTTTTATTTATAAAGAAGATCAGTGTAATACAAAAAAGATACCGCATCCTGCTTTTTCATTTCACATGTTAGATTGTAAACATATTCCATGCTTTTGCCAGGCTGCATGATGATCATATTTTAAAGACTGCATGGACACCTTCATTGACACGTAGTTTTTAACTTAATCTGAAATATGTCTTACAAAGGAGAAACCATGTAGCCATTTCTTCAGTTCTTATGTAGCCACAGGGTGGGAGGGGCTGGCAAAGCTACAAGGACCCTGTGTGGTTGTGGCAGTGGTCAGGATAGTCTTCGCAGGTGCAAAGGCTAAGGGCGTTCGTGGAATGCGGTCACGCCCCTTCGGCCGGGGCCATCCCTGCACAAAGCAGGTGCAGAGCAGAGCGCAAGCGTGCTCGGCCACTGGGTGCGTGTGTCAGAGGGGTGGGGGTACGTCTGCTGGAGGAGCCCAGCCACAGTGAGACCAGAAGACTGACGTCCCTGCTATCTAGCAGGATCCCAGGCAAAGATGCTCACTGCAGCACTGCTTCTGCCAGTAACATACTTTACACCATAAATTGCAAGGTTTAATAGCAGCCTGTATGCCTGTTAGGAACACAGAAGATTACAGTTCAGTCATATGGTGAAATACTGTGCAAAATTTGAAATGGAAATCACGGAGTTTATAATAACTAACAAGTGAAAAAGTAAAATTCTAAGATCTACCAATGTAAATACACAGAAGTACGTACACACACACAAAGTAGAAGACATGAGAAGAAAAATATATTAAAATGTTAACACTGGTAGTGTTTGTACCATGATTTTCTTGTTTATCTACTGGACCATGTTTTTCTAGACATGGTCCAGTAGACAAAATAAGCATCTTTATGGGTACAATAAGTACCCACATGAGGTTGTTTAGTATCTCCACACTATGGGGGCATCTGGTCCCTTAAGCATCTGACTCTTAAGTTTCGGCTCAAGTCTGATCTGAGGGTTGTGAGATCGAGTCCCTCAACGGGCTCTGAGCTCAGTGTGGAGTCTGCTTGAGTTTCTCTCTCTCTCTGTTCCACTGCCCCTCCCCCCTGCACACTCTCTCTCACTGAAATAAATTTTAAAGATAGACATCTACGCTGTATTTTGGGCCTTCTTGCAGTACCCTTCCCATCCCGATCCTGTGGCTAATTCTCCTCTCCTCCTCCCTCCAGACTCTGCTGGAAGAGCCATACCTTACCCCTCCCTCAATCTCACACAGTGCTCGGCACACATTCCCTCCTTCAGCCAAGTCACATGAAATGAGTCACACCTCAGACTCTCAGCCCTTAGGGCAGGGACTGGGCCTTGGCCATCCCCATACCACAGGGCCAATGGACATAAAGCTCCAGTGGGCCTGGCAGACAGGGAATAAGAGGGAGCCAAGGACAGGCTACACAGCAGAAGGGGAGGCGCAGATTCAAAAGGCTGGGATCCAGGGATGGGCACCCTGGGGGCAGATTCAGGAAGAACCACAGGGCAGGAAGCAGGAGGCCATGGGTTTGGTGGCACCACACATCCCTGCAGACATGAGAGCTGTAAGGAGGGAACAGGAATTCAGAAGCAGGTGATGAGTCCTTTCCGGGGACCAGGGTAACTTAGAGGGACAGAGGGCAGTGACAGGAGGTGGAGAGGACAGTCACAGGTCAAGTCCACTTCTGGAAGGAGATGGAGGATGAGCAGAGAGAGAATGCCCACTCCAGTTTAAAGCCTCTGGCTCTCCACGGAGAACCAGCCATATTCCAGCTTATGGGAGGAGGCAAAGGGGCACCTATGAAGTGGGGAGTGGGGCAGGGAGCAAGAGCTTCTCTATGCAAAAGGACAGGCTCCCAGCAGAGACTGGAAAGCAAGACTTTACTGAATATAAACACAGTCCACCTGACGGAACAGGCCATTGGTTCACCAAACCCTGGATGGCCGCACAACAGAGTGTGTCCCTGTCCCACCCTCCATGGGAGCAGAGCAGCCGACAGGAAGCTGGGACAGGCCCAGGAAGGGGGGCGGCAGAGAGCTGGTCTAGGCTTCTATCTGCAGGGCAGGGCTCATGGCCACGTTAGTGATGAGGGGTTTAAAGCAGGGGCCACAGGGATGCTCACGGAACCTGCCCGAATGAAGCCAACTCTACAGCAAAGATGGACACGAGCCCAGCCTGTGCTCTGCAGTGGGAACCAGGACAGGCCCACACCTGCCCCGGCACGCTCCCAGGCCAGCAGGGCAGGCAGGAAGAGAAAGAGAGATGGAGGGAGCCCCACCCTGAACTTGACCACTGTGGCAGCCAGGCAGCCACAAGCCCCAACTCAAGAAACAGCTGTTTCTGTCCACAGGTGTCTCAAGACTGACACTGAGAATCACTAAGCAGCGCTTGCTTCCTGTCCCCCCACAACAACAATCTGTGAAGACTGAGTCCCAAAATACACAGGTTTAAGTGGGTAAATATAATGCAGTGCAAATTGAGGATGGTGGGAACCTCAGGGACAGGGGGCAGGCACACGTAGTTTCAGTTGTACTGGGAATCAAAAGGTCAAGCTGAAGACATTCCTTGTATTATTCTTCCTATGCTTTTTCATATAAAGTATTACCTAACAAAAATTTTTGTGAAAATGAAGCAGATCCAAAATCCCTACCTGTATTTTCACATACCTTTTTACTTTTTAAAAAAAGCAAGGCAGTTAAAGATGAAATCGGAAGCCATGCATTTCTTTTAAATGAAAGACTATGAACCCATCATTTTACATCAGATCCCTGGATGTCAACCACACCTGCCCACTGTCGGTGTGGGCTTGCTGGATGCTGGCAATCCTCCCCGGGACAGGCCCGCTGGGAGACAACTCCATGCAGGCAGAAAGGCGAGCGGAGGGGCCACCTCACAGCTGCCCACAGCCTGCCTTTTTCCACCTTGCAGGAGAGCCAGTTACACCTGTCTAGAAGTGCCCACTTGCCATGGTTAACCCTCACCAGCCTGCCCTCCTCGTGCAGCCCTCACAGCCTGGACCAGGCAGGACTGACCCTTAGTATTCATCAGGGCCCATGTGTGACTTGCACTGATGCCTGGTCAAGACGGTCCTAAGTGGCAATTTAGCCTGCCGTTCCCCGGGTGGGGTGGTGATTCTACCCAGACCTCCAAGGTCTTAGCCCCCAGAATGTGACACTGTAGGAGTTGCAGGCACAAAGCAGGGGGAAAAGAGACCAGAATACAGGGTCCTCACATCACCGGCTGTGCCTCTTTCTTTACCACTGCTTCCGCTTATTGAAACTTTTCCAGCTTTTAAAGCACACAGTGTTGAGCTAATAAAGCCAGCAAAAGAGATCACACAGCCCACCTCCAATGCGGTAGTCTCAAAATAAAGGGGGAAAGGAAGGCAAAAGTGCTGTTGCTGCCACCTTTCCCTAAAGAACAGAAAGCCTGGAGGCGCCTAAATGGCTTAGTCAGGGAAGCAACTGACTCTTGATCTCAACTCAGGTCATGATCTCAGGGGTCGCAGTTTCTCGGGCCGGCATTGGGCTCTGCGCTGGGCGTGGAGCCTACCTAAAACAAAACAAAAAAGAAACAAAAACAGAAAGCCTGGCCAGAGGTGGGGGTGGGGTGCACCCCGAAACCAGCTACCCGACGCCCAAGTCCAGCAGGCCTCCCATCACAGGCTGCAGCTGCTCTCCTCCCCTTCCTGGGATTCTGCAAGGCAGTGCATCAGTGGGGACAGCCAGATGCCTAGAGTGCTCTCCAAACACAAGCCTGCTTGCTTACGCTGGAGCACTTGGAGATACAATAAAGCCTTCTCATAAATCTGCCACTGAGGCTCAATGTGGTAAGATGATTTCAGACGGAGAAGTGTGGCATTAAATTCCATGGGGAATGGTGTCACTGAATCTTTATGCCTAAAACCATGTCAGAGAGGTGGAACATGCCAACCTTAAGCCAAGTGCAGCTCCATAAACAAACCAGCACCCTGGCCTGGCCATAGGATTAGCCAGGAGCCAACAGCAACCAGAATAAGGGACTGCAAACCAGAGAGGATTTCAGTTGCCAACAGCGGTACATTTGAAACTCGCCAAGTGACCAAGCTGGCACGGGCACATGAGATGCCTCCAGGCTTTTGGGAAAGACACGCAGCTTCTTTCCTTCTGGGGCATTTTCCGAGGAAGACGTCCTGACCCCACTCAGAGGGTCACACCATGTCTGCCGATGCTCCTTGAACCTCTCCTGGGCACAAAGCCCCAGCCTCCCTGTGCAGTGAGGGTGGATGTGGAGCGACACTGAGTGACATCCATGACCTCAGGATAGAAGCACCGGATGCAGGAAAATTTCACAAGTGCTCCAGTTAAATTGTGTTTCCTGAGGCTCCCCACGTCCAGAGACTCTGGAGTCGAAAGGGAACTGGCAGCACAGCTGGCGTGTAAAAGGCACCAGCAGGTGGGGACGGGGCACACCTCACAGCAGCCCTCACTGTTACAGCAGGAAGGGCCCAAGGCACGCGGTGGCCCCACGTGCTCCCCCTCCAGAGGCCAGCACAGGGGAGTTTGGCCAGAGACACAGAATCACAGGCACCAGGGCCCACGCCTGGCAACAGGGCGGGCTGGCTGAGGATGCAGTGCCCAGGAGGGCCTGGGGCTGCACTGGCTACTCATGGGCTGGAGGTGAGCCGCCTTCTGCCTCCTAAGGCTGCTGGCCAGAAGCAAGGGACCAAGGCTGCAAATGCACCATGGCTGGCGGGCCACCTTGGTCCTTTGCTCTCCAGCGGAACGAGAGCCTACCAAGGTCTAAGACGGCAGCATGCGAGGGCAGAAAGCCAAAGGGGAGGGAGCCCTGACTGGGGCCCTGCACTCGGGAACTACAGTGCAAGGGAGCACAGTCAGCAATAATGTCCCTAAGAGGTGAAGTGACGACAACAATCCTTCTACAGCAAAACCACACTGAACCAACATAAACCATGATGGGACACTGGATAAAGGTTGGGCAAGTCATCTGACCTGTCTCTGAGCCTCCCTTCCCTCTGCAATTGCAAGCGAGTAAGAACTACTTCCTCGGGTAGCCAGTGAATCAAGATCCCTGAAACATGCCTGCAGGATGCCGAGCCTGTGAGCTGAACTCTCGGGGCTGAGTCCTCCAATCGTCCAAGACAGCGGGAGAGCAGGACCCTCCGGGGCCCTACCCGGTACCCTCACAAATCAGGAAAAAAGGCTTCCTGCTTCCCAGAGACTGAGAGGGCAAGCCTAGAGGAAAGGACACCAGCACCGCTGGATGAGAAAGGCCTGGAGTGTCTGTCGGAAGACACTGACCTCAGGCCCAGACCCCCAGAAGCAGCTCCCTGCTCAGCAGCTATGTGGGGGCAATTTCCAGGGCCATGAGAGGATAAAAGCATCCCTGGGAAAGGCCTTCCAGCAAGTCACGTACCACAGGCTGGGAGGCAGTTGGAGAACCTGGTACAGCCCGAGGAAGACCCCGAGGAAGGAGCCCAGCTCAGGGCCAGGCGCAAAGGGCTCTAAAGAGCGCTGAAGATCGCATGCTGGCAGCTTACTCCGTGTGGCCAACCAGGAACCAAGGACATGGGGCAGGGCTCGGTCTTCCTTTTAAGTGACCATCCCTTGGGAAACAGGAGAGGGGAGACAAGTTTACTGGCATCCTCTGTACCCCAAACTCCACTTGGGACTATGATTTTTTTCAGAGAAGCTGGCACATGACAGATGTTTTATACCAAAGTACACCCAATGGGACCTCATCCCTACCACCTGCGTCACAGACAGTATGGATTACGGGCTACAAGTGGGGTCTATGCCTCCTGGGACACTTGAGAAGATCCTAACTCAGCACACCTTTTCAATTTATTAGTAGCAGGGTCACAACTCTGGTCCCCATGGCTGGGACAAGCCGCTTCACACCAGTTATTCCCATGAAGAGACGCCAGCAGCCAAACTATCCATCCGTCTCCGAGGCCTCTGTAAACTAGAATGGCATGTCATTATTACCGTGAAGCAGCTGGGCTCCTGGCTTTTAAGTCACCTTGCTAAATTCACCGTGATAGCGTAGCCTTGGGACATCTCACGGGCACAAGCAGCAGGAGCTCCTGCCAGATTCTGTGTCCCCCATCAGAACCGCTGCCTAGTAGAGCGGGGCCAGGAGCTCGACCCCACCGCACGCTCCTAGAATTAGCAGTGTTATCAATCAGCACTGAAAGAAGTGGCCCAGGTTTTGAAAGGTGATAAAAAATAAGGCAATATCTCTAGTCAGGGGTGTAAGAGGGACAAGCGCCCAGGGCAACCCAAAGTGCAATCTGGGGACCACATGCGTGAGCATCACCTGGGGGCTTGCAGGATGTGCCTGACTCCCTCCGGGTGGCGCCCAGCGCTGGGCCTGGAACAGATCCTCCAGGTGACTGATTCTATGTCTAAGCTGTGTCTAGTTCCCTGTCCTAGAAAGAGGCCTGAAGCTTGACACAACAGTTTCCAACTAAGTCCTCTATGCTCTATGAAAAATCAGACTTCCCTCTTTTCTTTTTTTTTTTTTGACCCTTGAACAACACAGCTTTGAACTATGTGCTGGGTCCACTTACACAAGGACTTTTTTACAGTACTGTAATATATTTCCTTTTCCTTGTTATTTTCTTAATAACATTTTCTTTCCTTTAGCTTACTTTACTGTAAGAATATAGATATAATACATATAACATGCAAAATACGCATTAATAGGCTGTTTATTGCTAAGGCTCCCAGTAAACAGTAGGTGATTAGTAGTTAAGTTTTTGGGAAGTCAGAAGTTATTCACGGATTCACGGATTAGGAGGCGACATTAGATACTAAGAATGTGGGGAGTTGATGCCCCACCCCATTGTTCAAGGGTCAACTGTAATTTTTCCCCCCCAAATATGTTTATTTTTTTCAGTGTTACAAGATTTATTGTTCATGCACCACACCCAGTGCTCCATGCAATACGTGCCCTCCTCAATACCCACCACCAGGCTCGCCCAACTCCCCACCCCACCCTCTTTTCAATAAACCAGAAAAGCCCCACAAGAGAAAGACAAGGGTGTAGGCTGTGTCCGCAGTCAGTGACGGAAGAGTGGGATGCGGAGTCAGCCAGGGCGGAATGGGACAGAGAGCCGCATGCTCCTCAGCTCCCCAAACACACCTCCCGCCCTACCCTCTACGGGGCACCCTCTTCAAAGCCACATCGGTGACCAACAAAAAGGCCAAAAGAGATATCACCACCATTTGGTGCATGGGTGTGTGTGTGTGTGTGTGTGTGTGTGTGTGTGTGTGTACACTTCAACACCTGCCCACAGTGAACTCAGAATCTGGGCCTTGGGCTGCCCCGTTCCCACTCTGACCATAACCGCAGCACAGCCGGGGGTGGGTGGGGGGAGGGCAAGCCACTCAGCAGCCAGCCTGTGAGGAAGGCTCCCAGCCACCTCTGTTCTGGAAGCCCTCAGGCTCTTGGGCCAATGACCTGGTCCTCAGGCCAGCAGACAAGCAACAGAAGGTTGTAAAAGCTCCCCCGGACAGGGAGGTGTCCTGGGTCCTGAGCGAGCAGCTCACACCCAGGGGAGGGAGGCCCTCACCAAGCCCAGCCTGTCTGGTCAGCTGGCCAGACGCTGCCCTCCTGGCTGGAGGGAGGACACCAGGGCTTAAACACAGTGTTCGTGAAACCGGAAAAGGAAATATCCACAAATTAAAAAGTACACCCTATTTTAGCTCTAAATACACATCCCTCTCACAGAGAGCAATGTCCAAAATAGCCCGTCCTATTTTAAGGAGATCAAAGGCAGTTTCTAAATGGGCCACAAAGCAGCCCCGGAGTCTGGAAGATGAGGACTGCATGATAACCTAAGGTCAGAGGCTGCAGATGGTGTTTAACCACCTCCCACTCCAGCCTATTTAAGGCCCAAGACACTGGGACCCCAAGAACTGAACTGGCTGCTCCAGTCCTCCTGACTCGAATTCCATCCTCCACCTCTGATCTCTCCTCCCACACAGGGGCTGAGGCCATGGGAGCCCAAGGAGTCTGAGCTGTCCCCCTGGTGGCCTCCAGGGCAGGAGAGCCCTCCTCGATGAAAGGACACAGGCAGGGCGAGGAGGGAGCAGGGTGTGGTGGAGGCAGAAAGCCCCTCCTCAGCAGCCGAACTCTGGGCTGAAGAGGGTCAGTCACTCCTGGAGGGACTATGACTACCTCGGTCTTACTCTCTCAGAGGGAGACCAGGACTGTGTCCTGGGGGACGGCCAGCCGAAACAGCTCAAGATTGGCAGGACCTGGGGCTTTGGTTAATCCTTTCTTGTTAGGCTGTGGTCTGCGAACACAGGGTTGAGCCCCTCCGACAGAGAACGGCTGCAAGCCGTTGGAGATGGCCATTCCAAGATGGCCGTGGAACTAGAGAACAGGGCCTGGAGCAGTCAGTTGCTGAGACCAAGCAGGATGACCAGAACGGGCCAGTGCTCCTGACACAAGGCCAAGAGAGTGCTGCTGTGGGCACCTCAGGGAGTCGGGAGGACCGGCGCGGGGGCACGGCAGGCCCCTCTCCCTGGAGGGGGCCAACCCCACAGCCAGTCTGGAGCCAAACCGTCTGTGCTCCCGTCCCAGCTCTGCCACTCACCAGGCTCCACGCGACCTGCACTGACTGGCTCGACCTCCTGCTCAGGTCCTCGCTCTGGAACCAGCCTGAGAGGCTCTCCCTTGGCCAGTCATTGCGTGGACGAGGTAATTCCCCCCGTGAACCGTATGCGGCACACAGAAAAGCTACTCAAGGGTTTGCTGCTCATTATTACTATCACTACTACCGCGGCCATGCAGCATGCCCAAGCCCCCGGGACTCTTCCATCCATTCAGAAATACGGGTTCTGGAAGCACTTGTGCCAAGCCACTGGCTCAAGGACAGCAGGGAAAGGGCTGGAAGCACCCAGAGAACACAGAAAACTTACAACAGGAAATAAGGCCTTGCTGAAGATCGATAAATCTATTAAAAGCACCCATTAAAAACCCGGCTAAAGAAGAACAGTCCAGAGGGCCCTACGAGAGTTTCTACCCTGACAACCGGGAACTCAGAGGGAGGAGGGGTCCCCTCCCCTCTGGAGCTGGACAGGTGTCCTGGAACCCCACCCCAGGACTTCATCCTCAGCAGAATTCAGCCTCCAGGTGCTTCCTCCCTCCACACACCCAGGGCGGGGCCACAGTGCTGTTGGGAAGGTCTCCCTGACTCCAGGGCTGGGGGCGGAAACCCAGGGCAGGCGGAGGGCAGTGCTGCTGGTTCCCACGATAAACGGTGTGACCCAGCTGGAGAGACTTCCTGCTCGGAGGAGCTCCTGGGCTTGAACCCTCCCGAAGGCAGACAAGCAGGGCAACCTCCACTCACCGTGGAGCTGTGTTTGGACTAAGAAACCAGTCACGTGTGAATGTACACAGAACCTTGGAGCCCCGGGCAGTTGCACTGGTGCGTGTGGCCTAGCCATGCCTGACCAGAAACCTGGGGTTACCTAGCCCTGAATCAGCAAAACTCAAATTCTAGGAACTCTCAAGACTCAAGTTTTTACAAGCTTTCTGCAGTCTTGATCTAAAAAAAATACATCAAGTTTCTTACAGTATGAACCTTCATTATCCTATGTGTCCATTCTAATTAAATTCTTTAAAAAGTTTTGAGATTAAAAAAAAATTTTCAGGTGGCAAGTCTGACTCATTTTATTAAGAAGTAGGCAAGATCTCATGGCAAGGAAGGCTCATTACCACAAAGCTATCTGGAGTTGATTTTAGTACAATTCGGCCATCAATGTGAATTCGCCTCAGTAAACCATGAGAAGGTTGTGTATTTGTGGGAAAAATTAAAACCATTATAATTGCACTCCACAGTTATTTGGAATTCCTGGCAATAAAGGGGGACACACAGGGCCCCCTACAAAGCAGGTCCTTCCCCACCACGAAGAGTGCTGCTCTCTTCCTCCCCAAGCACCCCACCCCAGCAAAGAAAACAGGGAGCTGGGAGTGGGCTGCTGAGCTCACCCCTGCCCCACACAGCCCTGTCTACGACAGCCATAACCATCTTTGGTCATGCAATGAAACACTGGCACTTTGAAGTATAAAAACAATTTATTTGTAAAAGTTCAATGTGCTTCTAAATGTTACGTGTAAATTTCACTAGATTAAACTCACTTTGTGCTACCTTTTGACCCCTTTTGTGGTACCTGTGATTTTGCTTTATCCAAGACCTAGCGTCCCTCTCCGACCTGAACTGTCTTCCTGGATGATCAAGGGTTGAGTTTGAACAGCTGGGGGAGAGAGACATTGTCGGTACTTGAAGTTCGGCCCACAAGGTTTTAGAAGGCTCTCCGTAACCTGGAAATCTGATGGGCTAAGTCTCTGACTTAAATAAAAATCCCTTCCACGGCTCTCTTAGCACATAGGGGATGTGGTCCAAAGCCCTTCACCCCGAAAGGACCCGTGGCCCATCCACCTCTCCCAAGCTTACTAAATGCCCCACTGCAGGCCTTTCTCCCTGGCTTTCAAATACGCATCTCGGTGCCTTTGTCTGGGGTCCCCTCCATCTAGAATACTCTTTCCTGTTCTTGTTCTTGTGGGCTTGACAATTCCTACTCATGCTTCATGCCCAGTTTAAATAGCAGTTCCTTTGTGAAGCCCCTCCCACTCCCAGGCAGAAAGAAATACCCTCTGCTCTTTATGACACAGCCCTCTCTATCACCGTAAAGAAAAATACCTTCAATACGCTCTAAATCCCCATCTCCCATGAGCTCCTCAAGGGAAGGGACTGAGTCAGCTCCCATCTTTAATCCTTCAGTGCTCAGCACAGAGCTGACCCGTGGAAGCAGCCCCCAAACAAGCTTTTATTAAATGATTACATGACTGAGAAACGTAACTTGTGTATCTCCAGTGACAGGTTTGGTACATATGAAAAATTATTTGGAAATGCTTTTTATCAATAAAATAGATGTTTTCTTAAAAGCCATGACTCTAAAATAAGGAAACCAATTTTCCTACTACTCACTAACGCTGACGCCAATACAATGTGCAAAGAGAGGCCAGGAACTGCCAGGGACATGGCCAATTACCTGGTTGAAATGGGTCTGCAGCCTCCCAGCACCTCATGGAATACAAGAAGGCCAGGAGCCTCATTTGACTCTCGCTGGTCACTGACCAGCCAGGACACAACAGGCAGGCCAGTTACCTGCTCCAGCCCTCAACATCGTCTGTGGAGTGAAGGGTGACGTCAGGGCTCGTCTCCCCCCAGGCTCTTCAGAGCACAGAGCATGGAGATCTCTAAGGCATTTCCATGTTGCAAAGAACGCTACACACCTCCAAGTCCACCTACCCTGGAGGACCTCCTTGTGTGTAGGAGTCCTGCTTAAAAAAAAAGGGGGGGGAAGAAACCTGCCACGGACACACTAGGCATCCAGAAGGATGGGAAACTGCCCTCACCTGCTGTGCCGTGGATGCTGAAATCCACTCAGTACATCTTGAGGCCAAAAAGGTAATATTAGATATTATTAATACAAAAAGAGAAATAATGGGAGACTAAAATAAAACCACAAGTGATTTCCTGACCCGTGTGTAAGGCTTCCCATAGCAGCGTCGTGAAACAACCAGCACATGCTTCAGAAGAAAGAGGACTCCAAAACACATGTGTCTGCATATGACAGACCATGCCCAGGAGGATGCACAAACGTGCTGGGCCCGCTGGTCGTCTGGAGAGCAGAACCGGAAGACAGGACAGAAGCCAGGATTTTTCTCTTGTACCTGTCTGTCATTTTTGAGTGATGCCACAGGTAAGTAACACCCTCACAGTGTGTAACTATGTGAGACCTGTAATAGCCTCAAACAAGTTTTGAAACTGTCCCCTGGTGAATAAATTGTATCTTTCTCAATAACGTATGTCTTAACTCTCAAACGTTTCCCTCAACTCCCTGGTAAAGTGGGAAGTCAAGACAGTTAAAGACCCAGACCAGCTTTTTAATGCCATGTGAACCCAGGTGGTCATGTAACAGAAGTGTCGCTTCCAGCTTCTGAAAAGCAAGTAAACTATGCCCCCTCCCCCGCTTCCAGGGGAGGCTAGACAGACAGAAGGACAGACATGAAGCACCCTGTGCACCATGCAAACGGGAGCTGGTGCATCTCCTGGACCTGAGCGGGACAGAGGACAGAAGGGTGAGCAGACGGACACGGGGAGGTGGGGTGGTCAGTGGGCCGGGAGTGAGGACGCTCCAGCAAGCTGCAAGGTGCCCCAGGCACCCACTGACTCGCAAAAGCTCCAGAGGCAGCCACCAGTCTTGTGGCCACAGCCTGGCCTGGGTGAGGTTGCTGACCACACCAGGGTTCCTAAAGCAGCCCACCATGGCCAGTGCCCAGAGCACATGGGGCAGGGGGAGGCTGACAATTAGGCTGTCACTCTCCACATGGCACCTATGATGCCCTCCCTCCCTCCTCTCCGTGAGGAAGGCTAGGAGTCTGGGCTCAAGATCCAGCTCCAGTCCTGGCTAAGCTGCACATCTCTGGGCAAGTCACATGCCCTTCTGGCCCTCAGACCCCTCTTCTGCAACAGAGGTTCCTCAGGCCCCTAGTAACTTAACTGTTTCTGCAGATGCCTTACGCTGAGGGATGGAGGCCCGCCATAAACTCAGTGAAGCTTGGGCCAGGGCTGGGGAGGACACGCAGGACTCCATTATAGCCTCTCCCTCAGGAACCTGCCACCCACAGGGCAAGGTGACGCACACAAAATGGCTAAACAGGGAGAAAATACCTTGGCAGAAGCAGCTGGGGAAGGGGACAGGAATGTGCACCAGGTCCCTTTGCAAGAACCACCCAGTCCCCTGGGCACTTGGCACAGTGCTTGTCTTTCCCATTCTGGGTCAGCCTCTCCACTGGGTTTTGAGCTCCCCCCAGGAGTTTTATTCTAACCCCATCTTCCCCACCATACCCAGAGGTTCTGGGGGCAGGGCCCTGCATGGGGGGAGGGGAGGGAGCACCTGCTGGGAGCATCAAAACTCTGGGTGCTGCCATCTGTGCGCGTTCACACCACTGACCTTCCTGCTCCGGACAGGTTTTGAAGGAACTGTCAGGGGTGCTGGGTTCAAGTACAGTGGTGTACTGCTTCCTCCCCTCACCGAGGACCCACCTATGGCTCCTCTCACTACCGCCAACACCCCGAAGCTCTGCTGATGTCCAGAGGGAGGGGGGTGTGGACAGAATCAGGCTACGCATCTCAGACCTGCAGTCCTCTTAGCAGACACCGAGCTCGTCCCTGGTTCCCCAAAGCTCAATCCGGAGTTTTAGCCTCTGAGAAGCAGCAGATTCAGAGGCCTGATGTCCCAAAGCACCTCACCATCATCCACACCTTCATCTGCCACAGTTTAAACCTCTGAGACGGTGTAATAAGAATATTCCAAAGGTGACAAGATAGCAACAGAAATCTTGAGTTAAAAAAAAAAAATACTCCCACCTGTTACATATTTTAATTCTACATTTTCCCCTGATAGCTTAGTGAGATCTCCAAGTTTAAAGGAAAGAAAAAAAGCTGTTCAAAAGTCAAATATTTTTTTAACCCCATTCATCCTTTCCTCCCACAGAAAATGGCTGTAAGATAATGACACAGGGTCTCTCATGGGGCTTAGGTCAGGACCTCCCTCACGGGGCCACCTGCAGTGGGGCCAGAGACACACATCTAACACCCACGGTGGAAACTGTTTTAATGGGACCTCAAGTCAAAAGTCTGCCCAAATCATTCTGGCTTCTGAGGCTACAGACGGAGTGGGTTACAACAACAACGAAACTCATGTTGAAATCTCTGAAGGAGGCCAGTGCAGGTTTCCCTAGAAATGTCTTTCAGCTCCTCCTCCAGCCTGGCCCTGCACCACAGCTGACTGGAGGCGACATCCAAAGAAGCGACCACCCAAATCACCACCACTTCTCCCATAGTCCTGGAGTCACACTTCTTTCCCTGCTGCTCCTTAAGTTCCCGGCCAAGAAGGAAGAAATAACCCCACCAACCCTCCCTGCATGGGCCCGAGGTGCTGCGGGCCAAGGATCTGGGCTCTAGTTCTGGGCTCTAGTTCTGGCCATGCCTCCCAATGGAGGGCAAGGGAAAGGCTGAGCGCTCGGGCAGGCCCTCAGCTCCCTTAGAGCTCAGGAATAGGGGCAGCTGGGTGTCCCCCTCCCCTTGGTGCAGTAGGCGCTTACAGGCAGGCAGGGCTCCTGGCAGGAGGCATCCAGATGGGGGTCATGAGTTCGGGAGACATCCGGAATGGGACACACCCATGCTTGATCAGCCCCCCTGGACCAGCTCTCCCCACCCCCACCGCCCCAAGTCCAGAGCCAGGCTCCTGAAAACCCAGGGATGTGACAAGGAAAAAGTAGGATTCTAAAATCTCAAGAAGTGAAAAGGAGAGGCAAAAGGGGAAAAGGAAAGACTGAGGAAAAGTCCTTGTAGCAGCCGCAAATCCTGGGTGGCAGCCAGTCTGATACAGACCCTGCCAGATGGGTTAATTCCTCACAGACTTAGCCCACGTGTGATGCCTTTATACATTTAAGAGGAACGTGATCTGAAAAATCAATGTCCTTAAGAAGGCTTGGTGGCTGTAATTCCTAAGCTCTTAATGAAAATAAAGTAGGAAGCAAGCGGGGCTTCCCTATAGCTGTTCCCTCGCCCTCCACACCAGGCACTCGGCTGCACTACGCCGCTGGCTGCTCACAGGATGCCCACTGCAAACACAGTCACACCCTGTCGCAGGGGCTCTGGAAACAGCTGCCAGGGCGTCGGCCTCATGTGGGTCCCATCCTGTGCCAACGCTGTGGTTCTAAAGCAACCGGGGAGAGTGCCCAAGCTGTTGAGGCAGAGACTGCTAGAAAACCAGGGGCTGGGGAATCGCAATTCTAAACAGTTGTCAGGATGGGCCTTACTAAGATGACAGTTGAGCAGAGACCCAAGGAAGCTATGAGAGCGAGAAGGCCATGTGGGTATCTAGGGAAAGAGATGCCAGGCAGAAGGCAAGCCAGGGCAACCTGCCTGAAGACAGAGTAGGGACAGTAGGAGGAGATGAGGCTGGAGGCAGGTCTGGCGGGGAGGAGGAATGCCCTGTGGAGCCTCATGACTACTGCTTCACATCCATGAGCAGCCTCTGGAGGGTTCTGAGCAGAGGCTCGAGCTCATATGATTTTGCTCTGCCAGAAAGTACCCGAGCAGGGGCGAGGGCAGCAGCAGGGAGGGCAGACCCCTGTGGACGGCGCAGTAGTGAAGGCAAAGTGAGGGCACAGGGAAAGGAGATGTGTGTGTACTTGGAAGATGGAGCCAGCAGGACTTCCTGACAGATGATACAGAAAGAGCTGTCAAGAGATGTCAGCTGTCATCTCTTCTGGAAGAGCTGTCAAGGATACTTCCAAGGCTTCACTGAACAGCTCAGTGGCAGGAGGAGGGTGTGGTCGTTTGCTGAGGTGAGGAAGAGTGGTGGGTGAATACGAGGAGGAGTCTGGTCTGGGACATGTCACGTGAGTGATGCTCACTGCCAGGAAAGCAGTGGAGACGTCTAGACCAGAGTGGTGCGCCAGGGAGCAGTCCGCCTGTGGGAGGTAAGTGGGCCACCAGAGTGGACGACACCGCCAGAGAAGTGAGCAGAGCAGAGGTCCCAGGACTGGGCCTCAGAGGGATCAGGGAGGGGAGGAGACACTGGCCCAGCACCCTGAGTGAAACAGGAGGGCAATCCGAAGTGAGGGGCTCCGGGAGCTGTGGGGAGAGTATTCCAAGGACGCAGGAGGGGGCAAGAGGCCACGGAAGGATGAAGCCTGGGGGCCGGCCACTGTCAGGGGGCAGGGCACAGGGTATGAGAGGCTGGCCTCAGAGCACGAGCGGCACCCATGCCAGAGGGTGGTAGGCGTAGGTGCAACCCAGGCGGCTTGAAGCAAGGCCAGCCACAGGGAGGGGGGTGAGGTGAGGGGGAGACGAGAGGTAGTAGAGGCTGGAGGAAGTACGACATGCCCATCTAGGACGGGGCTCTGCCAAATCCTGCCCGCCGTTTGTTTTTGGAGAGCTGGGACAGAACACTGCTGCATCCAGCTGTTTCCCTACCGTGTGGGGCAGTTTCCCTACCAGAGCAGAGCTGAGTGGTGCCGCCACGGAGCCCGGATGGTCCACAAAGCCCCGTGCAGAAAGAGCTGGCCAACCCCTGGGCTAGGACAGTGGGGAGACATGCCCTGGGTGCCGAGTGGTCCCACCCACGCTCTGTGGTGGTGAAGTAAGAGACCCCTTGACGTGGCTGTGTCCTCTCCAGCCACAGGCCCCGGCACTGAGACACGCCTGCAACCAGGGCGTGCTTTCACACCCCTGTTGAAGGGAGAGCCCAGGGCCTGCTATGCCAGTCATCACCAGCCACTACGGCCACAAAGCCGTCCCCGCACCAGGCAGAGTACCCTGCGCAAGTGCACGCGGCCTCGTCTCACCTTCCGGCCCGAGACACTGGAGAGCTGAGACTCGGCGAAGACACGGGCCATGCACAGCCACGGGGATTCAGAAAAGGCTGGCCCAGTGCAGAAGCCCAAGTTCCGGAGCCCCAGGGCCCAACTGCACCTCAGGATCACCTCGTGCAAAGGGGACAAGTGCCAGTGCTGGCCCCACCCCCACATGACTTTCCTGGGGGGCTGGGAGTGGAAGGCAGACTTCCATGTCTCTCGACACCCCCAGCTGAGTGTGATGTGCACTACTATGGAGAAAGCAGCAGCACAGTCTTGGGCCCTTCCGAACCCGCAGCACCTCCTTGCCCCAGGCTGCTCACAGGTGTTCTGCAGGGCTGACTCGCTCTCTGCCATCTCAGCCATGACCTCCAGAGGCATCCTTCAAGCCAGCGAGTTCCCAGTGACAGGGCTCCCTGTGACATGCAGCCCCTCCTGCCCTCCGTGTCTAGCCATGAACCCTGCATCTGGTCCTGGCTGGATTTATGGTCCCCACGAACCCACGTGGGGACCATAATGGTGAACCCACGAAGGGTTACAGACTTCGAACCTTTAGCATTCAAGAGGGTGTTGTTTTGGGGCACCTGGGTGGCTCAGCTAGTTAGGTGTCCAACTCTTGGTTTTCTTTGCCTTGGGTAGTGATCTCAGGGTCATGAGATTGAGCCCCGTGTCAGGCTCCATGCTCACTGGGGACTCTCCTTGGGATTCTCTTCCTTCCCTCTCCCTCTGCCTCTCTCTCAAGTAAAAAGAAATAAATCTTAAAAAAAAAAAAAAGAGAGAGAGAGTGTGTGGTACTTCTCCTTCACAGACTGAAGCCTCACTGGGTTCAGGATCAAGATCATCAAAAAAGAAATGCCACAGGTCTCAGGCCCAAAAATGGAACCCACCAGCCTTACCCAACACCGTACAACTCTGGTTTGGGTTTCATTCCCCTCCCTTCCTTTATTATACCTCCCTGATGGCACCTTCAGTCTTTCTGTTCTCTTTACTGAGATGTCAGATATGGGGTGTCCTGCCTCCTTACTACAAAACCTCAATATTTTACTATTATTCCACTTAGTTAGGGCTATCACATGTTACATTGGTTCATGGTCTCATTGCACTGGGAAGCAAACAAAGCACTATCATTGATAAATATTTTAAAGCTCAGTTCTGGAATTCCACAAAGGTAAAGTTGAACCTCTGGGCAGTTTAATCAACAGGCTGCATTCCAAAAGCCCATTTATAAGTTATTTGGAACCTAGAAAGTATTTCTTTTCACATAAAATTACCTTTAAGATGGTATTTAAGCTTCTAAGCTTATAGGCAAATGCCTGAGTTGTTGTGTTTTTTTTTTAAGATTATATATTTATTTATTTGAGAGAGAGTAAGGGAGCGACAGAGAGAGAGAGAGAGAGAGAGCGCGCTCGAGCGAGCACGAGGCAGGGGGAGGGGCAGAGGGAGAAGTAGACTCCCCGTTGAGCAAGGAGCTTGATGCGGGACTCGATCCCAGAACCCTGGAATCCTGACCTGAGCTGAAGGCAGCCGCTTAACCAACTAAGCCAATCAGGCAAATGCCTGATTAACTCATTTGATCTTTTGCTATTTTAAAATAAGGAAAATGCTATTATAATACAAGAAAACAAGTGTGCGTTCCCATGTGCCTATATACGAGAAAATCAAATGGGAGTGGATGTGTGCTGGGTACTTGGAAAAGCATCTTCTGTTACCCAAGGAAAAGAAGCTTCACACCAAACACTCAGATGCTAATCCTCGGAGGCTGAGAGGAGAAGTCCTGCTCACTTCCAAGGGTGGAGGACACCGATGACGCTGGGTCTCCCGCACCTAACACCACATGGTGGGGGCGGGTCACTAACACTGCCCCCTGGTTCTTAGTCTTAACCAGTAACCTAGACAGATGCAGAGATCGAGGTAACAGAGTGGTGACCGATCAATAGACGAAGGGGAAGGTAGGGAACGGGCAGCATGGGCTCCAGGCACCCAAGGGGAAAGCGAAGCACCTGCGTCTCCCAGCTCTACTCAAAGAGGCTCAGAGTGCAAAAGTCTGCCATGCTAGCTCAGTGACTGCCACAACACATGCAACTGTGAGACGAGCACTTAGAAGAGAGATGGAAATCCAGCTGCGGCTCCCCATCAGAAAGCATGCAGACAGACACTGTCACCTGTTGGCACCCCCGTCACTGCTGTGCTTTCGGTGGCTGGTCTATCGCTGGGCAAGGCCTACCTGACATAAGTAGGTAATGGCGAGGAAGGGGCTCTGTGGACAGAAAGACCTGTGACGCCTCCTCTGCCACTGACCAGCTGGGTAACTTAACTCTGCACCCCAATTCTCTCATCTGAGACGGGAGGATGAACACGCATCCCTGAGGGTGTTACAGGATTGGAGATGGAGCACAGCAATGAGCACTCAGCAAGGCTGCACTGGTGCTGCCGGCTACTGACTCGTGACAAGGAATGTGCGTCCCCCCAACTTGAGCCATCTTGGTCTAGGGGCCCTGCGAGTGCTTAACAAGGGTGGCTTATGAAACACAAGAAGAGGGGTGCCTTCCTGAACATCTGGGGAGAGGCAGGAGCACGATTTGTGGGGGACGGAGCACAGACTGAGCAAGGTGGGCAGGGCTGGCCAGGACATGGGCCAGATGATCAGCGGGAGGGCAGAGCCCCAGAAGCCAGGCTGCTGGGGGAAACTGCAGGCCCCACCCACCCGAGCAGGAGGCTCAGCGTGGAGAGCAAGTAGGAAGCAGGCTCCACTCTCGGGGGAAGGAGATAACTGGGCCCATTAGTTATCGGGGACTCTGGCACCCACTTGAACTGCCACTAAGGTGGGTGCGAGAAGGAGAATGAGCTGCAGATACGGAACAGACTCGGGAACATGGACTATTGTCAATTTTCACGTTATTTATAGCATATAAACATAAACATATCATACACATATCTGTTTACATCCACGTCAAAGACAACTTCCCTCAGCCCACAAGAGTGGAATGACTTTTCAAATGTCTGTCCTCTGGCTTCCCAGCCTCCGACCCCAGGGCAGGAATGGTAAGTTCTGTTTGCTGTTCTTGCCCTTCTGCCTTCCAGACCGCCCAGCCCAAGTAGGTAGTTGACTGATGTCTGTCCTCTCAGCGAGTCGGCTGTCTGCACATCTCCCGATGCACTACTTCTTTCAGGGGTGAACGCAGTCCATCCTAGACGTCACCTGGCCTTCCTCAGGTGACTTCTCCCCGCTTGGACTGGGAGCTCAGGGGGGGTAAGAACCCAGCACACACGGCCCTGCCGGGCCACCCACCCTGGGCCATTTCACCCATGTGACCCCACCTCGTTTTCACCAGGTTGTTCTACCATCATCGTACAGATGAGGAGAGCGAGAGCGAGGCTGCCCAAAGCCATCCAGCCACACTGAAACAAAGTCATTCATTCAACAAACACGTCCCTAACAAGTTACAGCATTGGCACCTGACCCAGAAGCTCTTATTTTTTTTCAAACAGCCAACATAACAACATAGGAAAGTGACAGTGGCTCATCTGTTAGAGTACATCTCCGGCAACATCACAAAACGGGCCCTACTGCAGAGTCGGAGAAAGAACCGTGGCCACCCAGAAGCTGAGCAGCCTCTCCAGGCCTTGGCTTCCTCCTCCATCCCCTGAACATCCTCTGAAGGCTGCTGTGGGATACTGCACCATATAGCCCAGAGTGGGGCCAGTAAGGGGACGTCCACATTCTCATCCCTGGAGCCTGCGAATGTTAGGCATGCGGCACAGGCTTTTGTAGACGTAATTAACTGAAGATCCTGAGGCAGGGACATTATCCTGAATGACACGGATGGGCCCTCATTCCAGTCGTAAGTGCCCTCACAAGGAGGAGGCTAAGGGGGATTTCAGACAGACGGCTGTGTGACAGAAGCAGAAAGAAGTCACAGAGAAGATATACAGAGCTAGCACTGAGGATGGGGGGGAGGGGACACAAGCCAAGGCATGCCAATGGCCACCAGAAGCCGGACAAGCAAGGAATGGACCTTCCCCTAACACTACTGGGGAGAACACAGCACTGCTGAGCCCTGGACTTGGACCCTGGGCCACTGATTTTAGACGGCTAGCCTTCACAACTCCAGAACTGCAAGAGCATACACTTCTGTAAGAGTTTGCTAGAGCAGCCCTAGGAAACTAATACAGGGGACTAAGTGAGAAGTGCTGGTGAAGCAATCAGCCCGGTGCCTGGCACATTGGGGACTGAGGCAATCTCCAAAGGTGAAGGACAGTCCCTGCCACCCTGGATCACCAGCCGGGTCAAGTGCTGGGAGGAGCTATAGCCTTAGGCTGTAATTATCCTGCTTACATTTAAGAGAAATTCCTTCCCATTTATTGCTTCTCTCCATTGCATCCCCAAAGGGAGTTTCCCAGGCTCTGCAAGGACTCGTAGCCCCTCCCATATAAGTACAATACTGCCACAGGCATTTGTCTTCAACACCCAGTACAATTAACTCAGATATTCACAGGGCTGGCTTTGCTGATGTCTCACAGACTGGACCCCCCTGGCCTTAGGTGTCAGGAGCTGTCACCAGGGCCCCCTCACCTTGAATAAACACAGCAAGGGACCCTGTCCCAAGCCCAGGCACTGCAGTTGGTGTCGGGCCGGTGACCTCTGTCCTGCCAGGGCCAGCCCAGGAGAAGGGCCAGGTGGGCGAGCGAGAGACAGGGAGGCTACCTTTTGGCCCTCTGACCCCTCCTCTTCATCTCTCCAGCCCTGGCACTGTGCACCCCCACACTTGGTTTTCCTTCTTGAGGGCTAAGTACCAATGTCGAAACGCACAGTATGCAATAATTCCACTTCCTGCGCTGTCAGTGGCCTCCTCTGGGCTGTGTGTGGAGGAGGCCCCACGATCCAGATGGCTCTTCTGCCTCCCCTCTGCCCCCTTTCAGTTTCAGAGTCAGGACTGTGGGGCCCCAGGACCCTGCCACCCTGACTCGGGCCTGCACAAGATTCAAAGACCATCCCTCCCAACAGGCCAAGCAGCCCTCAGCCACAAAGGGCTCAGGGCGGAGCTTCAAAACCTCAAGAGTGTTTTAGAGAAAATATGAACAAAAAGAAGAAGCCTGTTCACTTCCTGAAAGCAGTCATCTGCTGGCCCCAGAGTTGCCTCTTGGCTCCCTGTCCTCTCTGACCTTTTGCAATAGTCGGGTGCACCCAGCAGGGACTGGTGCCCTGAGCTAGCTGACAGCCACTAACGGGGCAGAGAGAAGGCAGAGCTGTGTACAGACTGAGCCATGGCCAGAAGAAAGAGCCACCCCAGCGCTCTTTGGCCGTGGGCACTACACGCAGCAGACCCCGGCAGGTAAGGTCTAACGTTGGCCAACCCTCGGCTCCCCCGACAGAGGCCTCACGGCCTGGATGTATCCTGCAGAATCCCTCACAGGGGCTGGTAAGCAGCTTAGCAGACACATACCTCTGGACCCCCTGGGGGTGGTTCAATCCATCGAGTCCTGTTCTCTGGAGCATCCCCAGGGCCAGTGTGGCCACAGTCACCTGAAATCTCCTATAGAAGCGAATGTTAACAGGCAGGCTTGCTGGAGGAGCCCGCTGCAACCCCTCCCAGGCCAAGGGCAGGGCCTCCTCTGCCTGAACAGAGGATGTGGCCACCTGACGGAACCCCACACCTGCTCCACGATGCTAAACTACCAGCTGCCTCCCAGATCTAGAAGCTAACAAGGACCATCCAACAGGACCCCAAGATGCATTTACAACGTCCATGTCCAGGCTGTTCCCTTCCCTCTCACACGCACTGCCTGGTGGCGGGAATGGCGGGAACCAGCCTCAGCCAGACCCTATCTCATCCACAAGTCCGCTCCGCTCCATCAGCAGGGCGCGTTCCTGGCCCTGGCTGTCAGGGACATGCCTCCAGAACCATCCGCAGCACCTGCAGGAGCTCGGCCCTGCGCTGGGCCCTGCAAAGGGCTTAAGGCTGGGGTCAAAGTGGCCTTGACAAACCTCATTCAGAGTGCTATGGTTGGTTTAAAAGGTCTGTGTATAACTAAAGGTAATATTTTAAAGAAGCATATCTTCCAAATAATAGTATCTAACCATTAGCTGCCCTCTAATCCTCAAAGAAAAAGATGAGAATAGCAGTCAATGGGGAGGAACTTCCCAACGTCACCTAACCCCACGCTCTCCTTCCAGCCAGGACAATATTCGATCCGTACCTTAGAGCAGGGGATGGGGGAGGGTGGCGGGATGGGGGGCAGCCTCTTTCACAGAACTAACATGTGAGTGCCTGGCACAGGCTGGGAAGAGACCACCATGCTCAAGAGAGCACTGGTTAAAGAATCTACAGCATAGCCTGGCAAAGCACAGAAAAACCCTTTGCAACGACTACCAAGATATAGTAAGGGGGACAGTGGACGGGGAATGTAATACTGTGGGCATGAAACAAAATTTTAACGTGTACCTGCATAACATCTGTTGGCATGTACTCGACATCTTGGGAAGAACACACAAAAATCACATGGCATTGGTGTCTCTAGGGAGGGAATCTGGGGGCTGGGGTAAGAGGCAGGCTTTACCATATAGCCTGCTATAGCTTATAATTTTTGAACCATAAACAGGTATGCCTATTGAAAAACATGAAATGTTATCAAGTATGTCCCATCGAGCTGGGTACAAGCAGGTTCTGAGGACTCCCACCAAGTAACATTAGTGTACAGCCACTAATAAGAAGGGAGAGGCTTCAAAGGGGTGCTTCTCTGGGTTGGCGTCGCCCCAGCAGGTGGGGAAATTGATAAGGCTGCACGTGCTGCTGGCCAGAGTACCCATCACCTCGCCCCTCCCAGCGTCCCTTGCACTCTGCTCTCCACTTCCCTCTTCTCCAGCCTTGCTCTTCTGTCACGTTTTTCTCCCTGACTACATCACGACATCATCCGACGTAGTCACGTTTATCCTCGCAGTCCTGGAGTCACAGACTCTTAAAGGAGGAGCACGTTTTGGCACAACCACAAGCCAAAGCCCTTCCCCATCATGTCTCTCACCACCAATCACCTTCCTCCAGCCACTGGCCAACAGGCTTGACTCTGTTTTATGTCTACACTGCACGCTGTGTGTGGACAGCCCACCAGGCCATAGGAAGAGCATGTGTCTGTGGAGGAAATAGGGCCAACTGAAGAGGTTTCACTGCAGAGAGAGGACCCTGAGATAATATTTGTTTCCAGAAACTCGTATTTCTGGGGTTCTTTACACTCCCAACACTTTCTTTTCCTCACCGCTAGTCTAGAATATCCTTCCCTGGTCTTGTTTCATTTCCATCATTTCAAAGACCTGCCTTCCCGACCAGAACGGTGGGCTCCTGAGCCTTGCGTCCGGGCTCAGGGGACGGTGGTGCCCAGGCTACTGAACGGGAATGAGGGAGCCCATCTTGGCCCGCAGACATGGTTAGAGCACAGGTATGGTTATAATAACGATTACCATTTAAGGAAAGATCTCCTCAAACTCCTAAAAAGACTTGAATTGCTTTTGTCATTTAAAATAATGACAGAATCAAAACACACTAAAAAGTTTTTAAAGTCTGAAAAGGCTCCTGTGTGGGATGAAGTTCCCAACTTGAAAAGGGCCTGACAGACCTGGAGCCCCTCAGTGAGCTGACCCTGCCTCTTCTGCACCTCCTTCTGGATGCGTTGCCCCCAGTCCTCCTCACACGTCTCTTCTGAAACCTCTGGCTCAAGCTATCACCTCCACCCCTGACACATAACTCTCCATGAAGTCCTGTGATGCCCCCAAGACCCACGGAGGAGGCTACCCTTCCTGCGCACCCCATCCTACTGGGCTTCTCTTTTAGTTCCCGAGACACCACACTTCCAACCCCATGTGTACGGGAAAAGGTTGAGAGAGAGAAAAAAATCCAAGATGACTAAGACCCAAGAAGGTGTGGCACCTTCTTCCCAGAGCAGCAGAAATGCCGGCTAGGTTCGAGCCAGCTGGCTGACAGGCCCTGTGTGCCGAGGACATGAATGTCAGGGTATGGTGAGGACATACAGGGGCCCAAGCAGCAGGGGTTGCTTGTACCCTGGGAACTGACTGGAGCCACAGCTGTCCCATGAGCTCCGGTCTCACTTCCCTCTCCTGAGTGAGACTGAACGCCAACTTGACCTCTGGGAAATGGGCTGTCCTCTTAGGACAGGCTGAGGCTTTTCTTGCACTTTCTCGGCAATGAAATGGTGGCTTTGTCCATTCATTCACTCAAAAAACATTGATTACACACCTATTTTGTACCAGGCACTGTGGGATAATCTGGAGATACAAAGAAAACTGAGCTACTGTTCCTGCCCTGAAGGACATTTATGTCCTATGACACCCAGATCTGTTCTATTCAATGGGCATGTCCCCAGAGAACAATCTTCACAAATGTGAAAGCCACTATGGGACACAATGACCCCCCCCCCAATAAAACACAGTAAAGCAGAATTTAACATTTTAAGTGATTTCCTCTGGATCACTAAGGATTTGCTGTCAAGGAGCTACGCACCAAGAAAGAGAGGGTGGGGGGCTCCCAAACGGGGGTGGGGGGGTTTGCAGGTGAGCCAGGCACTCAGCCCCGCACATGGCAGCCCTTCAGGGCACCTGGGCTAGGCTAGCTCACTTTGATGCCATTTTCCTTTTGTCAGCCTGGCACTCACCCCCTAATAACATTCCATTAGTGGAACTGTGCGCCCACCCTCTCTCAGACTACTCAACTTGGGGGCGCATGTGGTCAGCTGGCATACTGAGTTCCCTAGCGTCAGGGGTGAGCACCTGACCCAGATCCACTTAGTGTCACTCCTTCCCCTGGGACAGTCCAGACCTGCACTGTCTGTCTTGTCTCACAGTGATCGACCCTCCCACTGGACAAAGCACTGCTTGAGTGCTACACAATCCTGACCTAGGACTATAGTCTGTGCTCCACAGATGCTCCACTTGGGGCGCCTCTAGGCCTGTGGTGGTCACCATCTTGAACTCAGATGCTGCCCTAATGCCTGCTATGTCACTGGCAAGGGTTCCGGGGCCAGCAGCCATGTGACGTGTGCTGACAGCCACCTTCTACAGTCAGCAATGCTTTCGAGAACTTCTGCCTTGTCTGTACTTTTCTCCCCCACCAGACTCCCTTGAAGGTGCTTTCCCCTTTAAGAGTGGAAGATGAAATATGGAAGTCAGAACCACTTCCCTCCTGGCCAGAGCATCACTTTCTGAGGGTGTCCCAATGGTCTTTGTTTCCCCCTGAAAAAGCACAGCATGTAATTCACTGGGGCCAGAAACCCACGTCGGCACCTGTGGAATAGGCAGGCAAGTTCCACATAATACACGGACCGGAACACCCATGGAGGGGGTAAGAAGAGTTCTACGAAGTCTGAAGGACATCTTCCTTAAGTAAAATACTTCACTCTCAAAGATGAAAACAAAAAACCTATGTTCATACTGGGAAAGAACTGGATAGCAGAACAATCTGGAAGGGAAGCACCCGCTCTGGCAGTCATGATTCCCTCTGGGATATGAGTGAAGATGCTTTGCTCACGCCTTGCCTACAGGAGCCTCTCCCGAGTAGAGAAGATGAGAACAGGCCATCTGATAATCTTGGCCTATTTAAAACGTGAAGTTAGGGGCACCTGGGTGGCTCAGTCGTTAAGCGTCTGCCTTCGGCCCAGGTCAGATCCCAGGGGCCTGGGATCGAGCCCCGCATCGGGCTCTCTGCTCTGCGGGAAGCCTGCTTCTCCCGCTACCATTCCCTCTGCTTGTGTTCCCTCTCTCGCTGTGTTTCTCTCTGTCGAATAAATAAAATTAAAAAATAAATAAAATGTGAAGTTAAATTTTTTAAAAAGCTTATAAAAATTACTACAGATTGGCCAATTTTCATCAGTAGTTTTGGAAACACAAAAAGAAATTTCCTTATTTCAGAGGCATGAATGCAAAGAGTGTTCCTCTGTAAAGATTCCTGAATACATGCACGTCTACACCCCTAAGTCCCAGGGATTCTAGTCAGACAGAAAGCAAAGCATGGCTCCTCAGGGGAGCTCAACTTCCTGTAGCTACTGCCTTGCTAGGGCTGTGTGTGTGTGTGTGTGTGTGTGTGTGTACACGACAGCTGTGTAAGTACATGCATGAATGGTGTGTGCGAGCATGAGTGGTGTGTGAGCACTCGCGAACAAGTGTGTGTGTCAAACACAGGCATGGACTGGGAGGAAGGAAAGGTAAAGAAAAGCTGGCCAGCCTTACCCAGATGTGCAGCAGACAAATGCTTAGACCCGAGGCCAGGAGGCCGAGGAGAACCCAAACTTCTCCTACCCATGCCTATTCCTTAGTCTGGCATCTAACCATTGGAGAGGCCCTCTTTCGAGTTTAGGAATTGCCAGCACATATATCCTTCTTAAAATCCAAGTGCCTCAAAAAGAAAGACACATTTAGTTTTGCCAACACCTAGAATAAATTGGTTACTAGCTCCCTTCCCTCCAACAGAGAGCAGACACCTGAGATCACTCTTCTGAAAGGAAAAGCAGGAAGAGGAAGGAAAGGGGCAGGATCCAGGTGCCATCCCCAGTTCAGCCAGTGAGGCTGACCCACCTGTCCACAGGAGATTCAGGGTGGGGAAGGATGAGCCAGCCCTGGAGACTACGGTAGGGAGAAGCTTGTTTGCCTCCTCCTGGCCCCCCGCTCTAGGCCCTCTTCCCACTCAGGCCACCTTGTCCAGAAGCCCTTGCCCGGGTCTCACATGCTGCCTGAAATCCCCCCACCCAGGAGCCCTTCCCTCTGGACACACCCACGGGTCCAGAGGCACCAGAGGGACTATGGCAGGAAGCAGCTCTGCGCCATAACCCTCGGCACTGGGCCTGAGAATCAGTCTGCCGTTTCTGTTTTTTCAAATGAGGAAATGAAGGAACAAAGGGATCAAGTGACCTCTTTCAGGCTCTTGTATGAAAGCAATGTGGAAGTGAGAAAGGTCTCAAGATCTCAACTCTTTAGTTAGCCATCCATCCTTACAGCGTCCCCAGAAGTTTCCCTGAAATTCTGCCAACATCTCCCCAAGAAGCATAAAAACTCACTCTCCCAAAAAGACAACCTGCAGGAAAGACACAGTGAGTTGCCTCCAACGTGTATCCTTTGCGTCCTCCTTTGTAATGGGCCCAGGACCCTGATGTTTAGCTGGCGAGGGGCTGCCCGCCTCCCTTGCAGCTAGCTGTGGCCAGGGGTTTGGTGCTTGCCAACAAGATGTACAGACCCATTTGATGAGGAGTTCTCGGGAAGTCTGCCTTCCTGCAGCTTGGTGTCTGGAAGGCCCGTGAGCGGGCCGCACCTCTAGCCGCCACCCAAGACAGGAGGCTCGGGGCCTCACCACAGGGAAGGCAGAACACAAGCTCAGACTGCGAGAAAGCCGGCCTGCCCTGACAAGGCCTCTTTTCCTTCGGAGTGTTTCCCACTCTATGCAGCCTAATGTTAATCCGAACCATTTTATCATGCCCCGCTTACATTCAATGGTGGAAAATGCCCCCATCCTGGAATGCGGAGAGCAGGGGATAGAGAAGGATACTATTTTAGATTTCAGTTCATTAACAATCCCCCTTTTCCAGAAGGAGTCAGGAATGCTTTAAATAAAGCATTCTCAAATTTACCCCGGGCCCGGGGCTCAAGTGAGTACATTCTCACTAGACCTTATAAACATCATGAGATTCATTTTGTTGTAGGGTTATTTTATAAAACAGTTTCTCCCTCATATAATCAACATTTATAATCCTAAAAAAAAAAAGGGCAAGTAATCCTATTTCTAGGCCTGAGTAGCAAGCTCAAAAAGCTTTAATAGACCGAATTCCTGTTTATTGCCCCAACCATTTAATGGCTCAGTTGGCATATTTAGTGAAGACAAGTACAGGTTATGAGGCAAAAACAGCCCCTGTTTTTATTTCATTACAGTTAGTCCATTAAATGCGGTTCACAGTCTGAGCCACGGGCTGCTAGGAGCCATGATGAAGACAGGTACAATCCTTAACAGCTTACAAAGCAGCCAATCTGTGGGTCTACGATGCTGGCCAGACCCTGTGATTCCCAGTTCCGAGCGAGGAATGGCACAGCGATCACTGCCCTGGGATCTAGCAGCTCCTCTCATCCTGCTGGGAGTGAGTCTGTTCCTCGACGGTCTAGAACCCTCTCTGCTGTGGAAGGGGCTGAGGCTGCGCAGGTTGCTGTAACGAGGACAGACCCGAACAGCGGACAGGGTGGCCTGATGCTTCTTAATGACCAGCTTGGTGTAAGAGGGGCACTCCCGTCACAGAGGCCCCCTTCTCTCTGAGCCAGTCCACCAACCTGCAAGAGGCTCCACCCTGCTCCACAAACTGTCTGCTGCTTTTCACCTCTCTTTGATTCACGAGGTTATCTCCTAAGCTTGGTAGAGATATCTGACTAATTAAGGAATGATGAAATAATCGAGTTGCCTCAAAATGCAAACATCTTTCTCCCTCCAGTAAAGTCATTCAAAATACCATACAGTTCAAAGGCGCCTACAATGATCATCACAAATCATGTATCTTAGGCCATCGCTGGTACATTGCCAGCTCTGTGCAAGACTATGCACTCTTCAGGGTGGCTGGGTTACGGACACTGGGGAGGGTATGTGCTATGGTAAGTGCTGTGAAATGTGTAAGCCTGACGATTCACAGACATGTACCCTGGGGTAAATAATACATTATATGTTAATTTAAAAATAAATTAAAAAAAAAAAAGACTATGCACTATCCAGTAAGACAGGTTCCTGTTCTCATGGGCTCTGCAGTGTTTCCAGGAGAAAGACACACAAATGAAGACTGTGACAGCCTTTAGCAATGGAAGCATCCCTGAAATGTGCTCAGGGCTCTTCTTGGAGGGACAGCATTCACACAGTCATATTCACCTGAAGTTCTGTCTTCAATTCTTTTTCATCACTTTATGCTTTAACTAATAACTTTAAATCCACACACATTTTAAAAGGTCAGGTATGGATAATAGGAAATGAAGTCAAAACTAGAGTAAAAGGAGGCCACAGAGAGGGAGGTAGAGAAGTCAGGGAAGGATACCAAACTGCCAGAAAGAGACAACCCAGATCTGAACAGCTGTGCATAAGTTATCAGGGGAAAACATCATGAAGTAGAGTGGCCTCCATCCGTCCAAGGAAAACGGCAAGGATTTGGGTGTCAACATACAACCCACAGCTGTACTGGGGGAATATTGGCAAAGGGCCTCAGGAGGGGGGGCGTGGGGAGGAGGGCAGGGTGGAAGAGCCAGAGAAAGGCACCAGGCACTCTCGTGGACCTGGAGGAGCTTGGTCTGCATGATACACAGACAGCTTCGCCCTCCGCGGAGGTCCCAGACACTAAGTATGTGTACTCTAGGAAGCTGCTGCTGAATCACTGCAGAAGGGAGCCAGAAAGTGAAAGAGGAGAGGCAGGAGCCTGATTTCCAAGGCCACTTCCCTAAATACTGTGTATGTATGTGGGTGTCACCCAACGTCAACTTTACCCATGCAGCCCTCAGGCACCATCACAACTCTGCTTCGTTGTTGGCCTGGGGCCAAGGGAGAAAGAAATAAGGGGCTCACCTTCACTAGATGAAGGAGGAGGGAAGAGGCTGGATTTGGGCATGATTTTTACCAAGTCACTGGCAGGTTAGGGGCAAAATCCAAATGCATGCTTCTCTTCTGCCTCGGGTGGGCACAGTCTAGCAGCAGGCTGTTTCCCTAAAGCCAATCCACTCACCCATGACTCTCTCCCCTTCAGAACCAGGAAAGTAACAATGTTTGGAAGATTCTGGGGTATCCTGACATTTCTTGGCACACAGCCCCATCTTAACTGGGCTCTATTATTGCATTTAATCAGCCATTAGATTATTGCCCAGTTACGTAATGTGATCACTTTAACATTTGTATAGGCAGAACACAGCCAAAGCAAGAAGAAATGTGAAAACACTCAACATCCATTTCACACAATCACAAGTTTTTATGTACTTTACAACAACAACAGAAAAGTGTCAGTAGAAGGCTTAGCTGGGTCAGTGACCACCTCACAAAACTTAAGGAGCCCGGGCCCCTCCCACTTCCCTGTTTCCCCTCTGCCCACATCCTTCTCTGACCTTTGCTGGCAGTCCCCTCGCAGAACCTTCTTCTGCAACATTTCCCCTCAGAGCTACCCTGGGCAGGAGTCAGATGGATGCACTCTAGCCTTTTGGCTACATTTTTTTATGGCTGTTGTGCTTTTAATGGAGGGAAATAGAAAATGCATCAGTGCTAAAGCATGTTTTAAATACTCATTAGCGTACTGATTAATGTAAATTTAGGAATACACATTGTGTGAAACTACAAAACTACAACTTTTCCTGCAACCTACGATAATGCTCCTTACGTTTTTACCTGCCACTTTTATAATCAAAGTTCTAAATAGTATCTGGGGTCATCTGGGTGGGGGGCAGGGGGAGAAGGAGCACCAGAAAATAACAGGAGGCTGTTTTCTGTTGTAGTTCAAGAATTCTAATAAAGTGGTATGGCAATGACTGCAGGGCAGTGAACTTTCCCCCAAAGGAAAGTTCTAGATGACTACATCACAAACTTTAAAAGTACTGCAATAACGCTGCTTGGTAACGGATGGTGATGGCACTTATGGCGAGCACTGAAGAATGCACAGAACTGCTGAATCATTATGTTGTACACCTGAAACTAATACAGCATTAGTTATAGTATAGTTAATTATACTTTAAAATTCTTATTTAAAATTCAGTTTAAAAATTCTTAAATCTTTAAATAAAAAGTATTTCCAATAATACATAGGCAAGCTGAGTGGCTTAACAGTGTGTAAGCCTGGAAAACAGCTAAGATAGCTCATCCCAGAGAATTTTCAAACATTATAAATCCCATTTTCCTTTCACGGAGAAACTTTCTAAAGCATGGACGTGACTTGGAGGATACTGACAAAACAGAATATAGTTTTTAAAATAGGGGCAAAAAACTGGGAAAAACAGACTTATACAGCCCATAGAATTGAGAGGAAAGATACTGAATCTCCTGCAAGATCGTAACTTCCCAACTACACTGGTCCAGAGCACTGCAATGCACAAATTTGCTTACATTATTTAACTCGCACAACCCAACCCGCTGTGGGCCAGGCACTTTCCCCGTTTCCCAGATGAGAACGGAGGTTTAGCACTTCATCTTGTCTCCCTCAAAACCAGACACAGACACCCCAAAGAGATTACCATATTCGCTTTGTGACACAAACCAGACTAACACCTGCATTAATGCACAACACATGCATCCCAAAGGCAACAAAGGTAACTTGGAAGTTGTCCTGTTACTACTGTTAAGTCACAAAGGATTACAGAGGGAATCTCAGGTCGTGATGGCTCTGATGGGACCAGCCTCAAAACAAGGTGGCTCTATATACCGACCTATTTACCCATCTCATTCTCTCACTTTCTGTAGGCAGACATGCTGACCCACCATCTTAGGACAAGGATGGGTCAGGCCACCAGAGT
The DNA here is from genome assembly GCA_028646535.1 of Procyon lotor. Lineage (NCBI taxonomy): Eukaryota > Metazoa > Chordata > Mammalia > Carnivora > Procyonidae > Procyon > Procyon lotor. The sequence continues at coordinate 50,673,607 of CM053610.1, forward strand.
TAACTTTTAAACCTCTGACAAATCCATACATTCCCTGCCATTGCCTCCCCATCTTTCAGGTCACACTGGGCTGAGTCATTGAAAGTGGTCCCTTAAGCTGTCTCCAGGTCAACTCCTTAAGCATTCCCAAGTCCCTATTAACTGTACTGCTTTCAATTTTTTTCTGAGTAAGGAGTGGCAGAGTAACCAAGCAAACCCTACACATCAGAGCCTACTTCCAGAATGGCTGTGAAAAGTGAGTCGTAAGGGCCAGTCCAGATCCTCAGCAGCTGGCCCAGTGGACTCCCACTGCTGCTGGACCAGAGATAGAACCTGGGGCTGGGAGAGTGTCATGTTGCTTCCTTTAGTCCTACAGGGAGGATGTGAGCCACTCTCAAAGGAGGTGGAGAGGTTGCAGACATGGGGCTGGGAAACAGCCGGGCCAGTTAACTGGGCCACAGGCTGGGGGGGAGGGGCATGGAAAGCAAAGCCACCCACAGGCTCCTCCGTTTACACTAGGGGCTGACCATCCAACACTCACTCTCCCTTCTTCCTATTCTGGAAACAATCCTGTCTGGATTCAGGAAAAGCCAGACCACCTCCAGCTGATGAATGTGGGTGGTCTTGATTAGACTAAGAGCAAGTCTCAGACTTGAGCTTGCATCAGACCACCTGGAGGGCTTGCTAAAACACAGAGTGCTAGGCCCCATTCCAGAGTTCCTAATTCAGTAGGTTGGGATGGGCCCTGCGCCTGCACATCTAAGTTGCAGGGGATGCTAATACCGCTGGTCTGGGGCCCAGACATGGAGGAACACGCCTAAGCCAATCAGCATACAGCATTCTCACGGGCACCTGACCTGGGTCCTGGGGAGGCCATGTGGTCCTCACTGATCCCACAGACCAGAGGGCTGAGAGAGGCTGTGGCCTGGTGTCAGAAGTGGGGAAACATGCAGTCCCGTTGGCCATAAGGCCATCTCATCATCTTGAGGAGGCTGACTGTGGGATGGTACTAGCAGAGGTGGCTGGAGAGAGAACAATCTAGGTCCTCGATGAAACTGCAAAACTGCTGACAGAATAGAACTCCAGTTCGGTGAGATCGTAAATGACCTTATTGTTTGCTTGGCAGCCAAAAACACCCCAATGGACACACCCCACAACCCAGGGAGACTCCTGAACTGGGCATCCTATTACCTAAAAGGACCCTGTTCTCCAGAAACATATACCTGCCTACATGTACTTCCTTCACACTTCCAGAATCCGTCCACCTAGGTCATCCTTCTTGAAAATTCTAAATAGTGGGTAAGAGAATGAACCATTTGAAATGCAAGCAACACAGGACAAGGGAAGGCGTTCTACATCCTGGAGCGAATGAATTTTATCAGACAGCAGCTGATACCAGCTGTACAAGAGCCACGGTAAGGGCGTGGGGAACAGGAACAGAGGCAGAGGATTTCAGGAGACCTCAGAATTCTACCTAGTAAGTGCAACAGGAAGGGCACTGCATAAACTCCAGGCCAGGAGAATTACCAGATGTCTGAGGGAAAGGCTCTGACAGCGACCCAGGAAGGGAGCTGCAAGGAGCTGAATGCTTCCCTCCTCTAGAGATCCCTTCCCAGAGGACGCCCCTCTGTCTTCCTGACAGCACACCAGAAAATGGATGAGCCTTCATCACCACAGATCCTCCTCAGCTGGAGCTTTCCTGCATCCGAGGCCTTCACCAGATGAACCTTCAGATTCCACCCTGACAGGGCTGCAGGGGCTCACCTGCCCCAGGTTAAGGACTGTGAGCCAGCACTAGGGGCTGGCTGGCAGGCACGTGATAAAGGATGTGTGCAGAGACCGTATTGAGGAGACAAGCACACAGCACCCAGGGGCCCTAATTCTCTAATTCCCAGCCAGCTTACGATGAAAAGGATGGTGAAGCCTGAAGAGAAAACGCTGCTCTCTTTCCAAGTTCCACACTGCCCGCATGTGCTGCACATGGGAACTCATCATCAAGAGTCGCGTCCCTGAGCGAGCAGGAATCGGGTGCCATTCCAAGCACCTGATGTGTATTGACTCTTGTAACCGCCCCCTCCCACCCCACCCCGCAGCAAGCCTCTAGGGTTGCAGATGAGCAAACCAAGACACAGAAAGATTAAGCTACTTGCCCAAGGTCACAGAGCTGCTGAAAGCTCACAAAGACTTTGACTCCAGAGTCCACAACAGTTCAAGAAATAAAATAAATGCTTTTGAAAGATGTGTATGCTCAAAGTTCCTTACTTACAGATCAAAACACTAGAAATAGAAATGATTGATATTGGGGGCTCCAAGTAATTAATTCCCATCTCTACATTGATACAATAAAGTACTTATTTTTAAATCCTGTGTAGGAAGCTATGATTTAGTGGAAGTGATACTAGATCCAGACAGCCCTGGGTTTGAATCCCAGTTCAAGCTCTTCTAATCCCTCTTAGGTGAATATCTTAGCCACGCCTCGCCCAGCTTTTTCCTCAAAACCACAGCTCATCTCACAAGACCTTGCAGGGGATGCATATAAACAATTGGCCCGGGGCCTAAAATGTAGGTGGTGCTCAGAAAATGGTGGTTTCCTTCTCCCCTAGGATGAAAAATGGTTCACGCTTAAAGGAGACTTCTAAGGTTGCCAAGAATAAAGTCTAAAGTTACGGTAACTTCCACAATGCAGTAATATAAAGGAAAACCTAATGAGAAAACATGCGCAAAGGATAGGCACAGGTAATTCACACAAGCAAAAGTAGAAGTGAGCACAAAAAGGTTTTCAATATTTTTGGTAATTTATGAAATGTAATTAAAATAATAATAATAATGCCTTCTTTATCCATTAGATTGGCAAAAATTGACAAGATTTATACTCCTCAGTGTTGGCAGAGTTAAAAAGACACAGGCAGTTTCACATCCTAATGGAAGGAGTACAAAGTGAAAGTCTCTTATACGTGGGGGCAGTTTGGCAGACCCATCCATTTAAAATTACTCTTTGACCTAGAAATTCTACTTCTAGGGATCTAGAAGACTGAGATATTTGTGAGCATTAACAATAATTTGATTCACAGATTCTCCACTATTTTTAAGGTAGGAAATTGGAAATAACCTAAATATCCATTGATAAAGGACAGTTACATAAATTATGATAAACCCATACTGGGGAATACAGACCAAAACAAAACAAAAACAAAAACCTTTCATGTCGGTACATATAGATCTCCAGCACAGAGCATTAAATTTAAAACGCAAACCAGAGAAAATTTTGTGGGCTATATGAATGAGCGTGCATGTCCACTAAAAAGGCCTACAGGCAGCAATACCTCAGTAGCAATGAGCACACCTAGCATCCAGACCTTGGTTTTTGAATACCATTCTCCATTACAAGGAATAAAGACTCTTTGGAGAAATGGCTAATTCCAGGGCTGGAAAGTACAAGCAGAGTGTTGAAGGTTTTGTGCCAGGGAGTAAAGAAGTCCTCCAAGCATGATGAGGACATGTCAAAAGGACACAAGGGGCTCCTGCAGGCCAACTCTGGGACAATTTTACCAATAAAATGAATAACAAGAGTAAAAGACTTATCTATTGCATAAAGCAGGAATTCATGAGTGTAGAGGTGTAAATCAAAGAATAAACACAGGAGAAAGAAATGTTCCTCCATTCAGTACAACTCCAATTGGCGGGTGTAGAAAGAAATATGGAATTATAAAATCACCATCTGTCAGCCGGTATAATAACTGGTTCAGGTAAGACTCATCAGTGGATTCTAAAAGTAGAGTCAAAGTATGGGGTGTAACAGTGTATTTACAGAGTCTGGAGTTAATCTTACTAAGAGATACATTATTACTTACAAAGGGGAAATGGTAACTTTTCCGTAAGGGAAGCTGGAAGACACCACCTTAATCAAGTGATCAAAGTTAACCTGACCAGTGACTGGGACTAATCGACAGCATATGCCTCCTCCTGCTGGGGCACGCTGAGATGGCTGCAGGGTCTCTCCTGTGCTACTCTTGCCCAAAGCGGGTAATCTTAATCTAATCATGAGGAAACTGCAGGAAAACCCAAACTGGGAGACATTATCCAAAAAAAAACAGGTGGCAGTCTTCAAAAACATCAATGTCATGAAACACAAAGAAAAGACTCAGTAACTGTTCCAGATGAAAGGACGATAAAGAGGACAATTCGACACAATGTATAATCTTGGATTTTCTTTTGCTCCAAAGGACATCACTGGAGCTACTAGCAAAATCTGGAAAAGACAAATATTAAATAAAAGTGTTATATCAATGTTTGATTTCCTGATTTTTAATAACTATGCTGTTGTTATGTAAGAGAATGTTCTTGTTTTTAAGATATACACAATAAAGTATTCAGAGGTAAAAGGACATCATGTCTCTAGGTTACCATTAAACAGTTCAGGAAAAAAAAGTAATGACCCATGAGCAAATATGAGAGAAGGATAAAGCAAATGTAGCAAAGGTCAACATTTGGAGAATGTGGGTAAAGGATAGCTAGAAATTCTCTGGATTATTTTTGCAACTTTTCAGTAAAACTGAAATAATACTTTTTAACAATTTAAAAAGAGCAAGGTGTGCATATGTACAGAAATATAGGTAAATTCCTGGGGATTCAGTTCATGATGGCATTTTGCTTTTAAGCAAAATGGTGTTAATACTGGTCTCCCCAGAACATGCTCTCCTCACAGAGCTTCTCTTCCAGAATGCTAGAAAAATATGTTTTAAAGGATCTCTCAAGACCAGCTCATTAGTCAAGTTCTACAAAAGAAGCAACCACATAATCAAGCCTCCTTCCCTGCTGATTTGTACTCTTTTTTTTTCCTCAGTGAAAGCCAAAGCATCTTGACACCATGAGTAGCTGGTGCTGCTGAGAACTTTGCTGGAATATGTAATCCATAAGGGAGTTTTTCATAACAAACAGGGTCCAACCTCCGTCCAGTCTTCCCAGCCCTCTGTCTTACTGGATTCTACAGGGTGGGGGTCACCGGTCAGCTGGTCCCCTGTGCCTTTCTGTTCCATTCCTCGGGTACATTCACAGATCTGCTGGCTGAGCAGAATGTTCCCAGGTAGGCCGCTAGCTAAAGGGACCGGCAGGGTCAGTGGTCCTCTCGGTCACACAGACCCCATCTCTCTGGTGCTTAACAGTTCACAACAAGCTCTCGTGTATATTATTTTATTTCACCCTTCCTTAAAGCAACTTAAAAAAAATCCTAATACTCAGTTTAACAGCAATATAAGAAAATATCCAGTTTCCCAAACGATGGAATAAACCATAATGTCTCCCCTTGACTTCAAGTCTAAAGCAGATAAACACTGAGATGGCGCAAGCCTCATGAAAAACCGAGAAGTAAAGCAGCCACTAGACTCAGCAGAGCCAATTCTATTGCTGAGCCCAGGAGAAACACAGCCCCCCTTTCTCTCTGCATCTGTTTAGCTTCCTTTCGTTTAAGCCCTGTCTTCAGGGCACACCCTGCCAGGAACTCCGGCTGGTTACAGAGGTGTGTTTATGAGACACCACAGAGAATGAGGCCTTGTGGGTTTCCATTCACGAGCAACCACCACCCCTGGGACAGCATCATGGTCTTCTGACAGCAACCCTCCAACAGAACCACCACACCGGCCTCCCCACATGGGCACCATCATTCATCTTTCTTCAGAGAAATCAATGAATCGAATCTTCCAGGAGTAAACATGTTAACAAAAATCCCCCAAACAAAGGCCCTAGCCTAGATCCAGAATCAAAATTTCTCTTAAAGAAAGCCTGTTTTCAACCAATGAAAAATTAAGTTTAAGTCTAGGACAATCTATTCTATGTGCATTTACCAATGCCAACAGCATCTACATCCCCAAACAAATGGCAAAGCAGGTTCTGTTCTCACCTTTTAGAGTTGAGAACATTGAGAACCAGAGTTGGCAAGTGGTAGATCCAGGATTCACACCCAAGTGAGCCTGTTCAGGCCCCAATCCCACTGGCCTGTCCACAGTCCACCCAATCCACTGTGAACCAAGATGAATCAGGCAGAATTTCACTGCAATATTCCAACTGTCACCCCACCCCCTACTCCCTTGGTTTAGATGCCCTGTGGGCATTCTAATCTTAAACAGCCTCCCAACCAAACACTTTCAGTGGCAAAGCCAAGGACAAGATAATGGGCTTTACAACTGCTTATACTTCTTTCTCAGCCAGAGGAGTATTTTCATGATCTGTCATTATGGATGAACTCCGGGCGGGAGGAACCAACATTATGTAATGTCAGAGGGCAGGCGACCAGGGGTGGGAGGGGGGAGGGAAAGCAAGCCCATCCCCGATCCCTTCGCCCACAAAGACATAAATTTACCTTTGACATTTTGAGTGTTTCAATCTTCTATGGCCTACATTCATGATTGGCTTTTCAAGAGATAGTCACAGATCCCTGCAAATTTCTCTGGCCTCAATAGACTAGCACAGCCAGAAAGAAATGATGCCAGAAATGTCGGGGGGCTATGGCCCGGCAGAAAAGGGAAGAGTTGAGAGCATGGAGACCAGATGTCCTACACTGAGATGCATGCTTATTTTTACCCGGTTATGTTTACACCCGAGACACAGCAAGGCCTTCAGCGTCTGGAGTCAGTAGATTCAAGCAAGAGCCAAGATGTGGCCTCGGGGTCGACGCGTCCTGCATCCTGGTTCCCCCATCGCCCGCTCCAGCTGCGCACTCCCCTCAGCGCGAGAGGGCCCGGGTCTCCTTCTGGCTTAGGGGTCGGCCTGGCTTGGATTGTTCTCCAAAGACGCAACCGCCAGCGAAACGCTAGGCTGTAGGATTTCCATGACAACCGCGGGCGCCAGTCTCCGTCCGGCGCACCCGGTACCGAGATGCGCGCCCCGCCCCGCCGGGTGCAACCGGGCGCCCGGCTCCTAGCCGCCGCTGCCGCCGCCGCGTCGCCCCCGCGCCCAGCCTGGTCCACCTACCTGGCGCGCCCCGGCCCGCGGCGCCCGCGCCCTGCTGCCCCGCCGTCCTCGGTCCCGCCGGGCCGCGCGCCCGAGCCCCGCAGCAGCAGCGCCGCCGCTTGGTCACCAAGTCGCGGGCCGCGGCCCGGCTCCAGGTGCTGGTCTTCCTGCGCCGGCCGGCCGCGAACCCGCCGCCCGCGCAGCAATCCGAACACCTCTACCGCTGCCGCCGCCGCCGCCGCCGCCGCTCTGGAGGTCGCGCTCAGCCCCGCCCTGGCCCCGCCCCTTCTCTGCGCATGCGCATTCCGCGAGCCCCAGCCGGGCCGCCCCACCCTCCGGGTCCGCCTTCGAGACGCTGGAGCAGAGGGCCTCGGAGACTCCCGCGCTGGCTTCTACTCCTAGGTTCCCGCAAGACCCCACTCTTATGCTGGACTGAGTCTCCTGCAGGGAGTTCTTGAACTTCTGGACTTAATCAGACGATGGCATTTTCGCCCTCAAATATACTGAGTCTTGTGAGGCTCGAACATATCCCCTAAGAAGGTTCCATAGAGGAGCGGTCCCCAGGTGAAACGCTCCGGCCATTTGCCCCCGAGGTGAGCGCGCTTCCCGCGGCGCAGGTGCACGCAATCCCTAGCGGACGTTTAGGAAACGGAACATTCAACCCAGAAACAAGCAAAAATTAAAATCTGAAAATACAGATAAGCAAATAGGAGAAACTACTAACACCCTTACAGACCTGTTCTGGCATAACTGTATAAATATGCAAGTATAGACTCTCACCACATATCAGCTCCTTACACTTCTCCCTCAGAGTCCGTTCTGTTTTTTTCATGGGAGAGAAACATATAATAAAAGTTTTGGAGGAAACTTTTCATTTTAATATGCCTTTAAACTTTAATATTTCTGCTTGAGCAAGGATAATTACTGGGCTTTCTATAAGTATGTATTTTATTTTGAGGTCTTTAAATTTGATTAGAAAAAAATTCTCCTTAAAAATTCTTAATTCAAAAAAAAATTCTTAATTCAATAATCCGAACACTTATCATAGTTCATATTCCTCAGCTGTAAAAGCAAGCATTTATAATTAGCTCTAAAAAGAAAAGATATTAATTAGGTGGAAATAAAAATTAAGCAAGAATTCTCTAATCTTATTTAGAGTTAGATATAATCCTCCCCATATCACCAAAATCCAAATGCAAGCAAAATAGTTTGGAATAAAAATAAAGATAAAGGTATTTTTAGGGGCACCTGGGTGGCTGAGTGGGTTAAAGCCTCTGCCTTCTGCTCAGGTCACCATCTCAGGGTCATTAGATTGAACCCAGTATGGGGCTTTCTGCTCATCGGGGAGCCTGCTTCCCCCTCTCTCTGTCTGCCTCTCTGCCAACTTAGGATCTCTCTCTCTCTCTGTCAAATAAATAAAATCTTTTACAAAAAAACTATTTTTAAAGTTCAATTTCCTTACTGATTCTACTTTTCCTCTGAAAAGGAATTTATTAATAATACACTTCTTACTATTTCATCAGGTAAATAGAAAAAAAGATTGACTTAACCCTAACATAAAATTAAAGCCAAGAAAATCAAACTTGTGGAAATGCAAAAATTTTTTTATATCTTATTTTCTAAAATTAGGGTGACCAATTAAAATTAGAGTTTACCTGAGACAGCTCCAGTTTATACCTTTTTTCTAGCAAAAGTATTAATAAAATCCCCTTTACATCTCAAAAGTGTTCTCAAAAGTGTTCAGATGATCCTATGGCCATACTAGTGTTAATCAAGCCGAGAGTATTTTTAAATCATAAGCTTTAAAAAAAAAAGAAACATAAATTCACAATATTTAAAAAAAACAACAGTTAAATTTCAAAAATTCATTTAGCATAGTAAGGAACACTGAATGACAATCAGGCTTCCAATAAACATTTGTCAATTGACTGGTGTGTAATTCAGGATACTCTTAAAAGAATAATCACGTTTCAGTATAACAAGGAATGGGGTCCCAATTCCACTGTAGAGTGAACATTATCAAGAGAAAAGGAACTAAGCTTGTTAGTATATATGGTGCTATTCATTCTCAAAGCATCACGTGATAGAAGAAAGTATCCTAGAAGTGTGCTGGGGGGAAAGTATCCTTTAGAATCTCTCAGCATGAAGCCCTAACCAGCAGCATCACCATCCTCTTCAGTACTTATTAGAAATGCAGATCCCTGGGCCCTATGATAGATTTGCTAAATCAGAAGCTTTGAAAGTAGAACCAAGCAATATGTATTTCGATAAACATGTGGACCTAGATAATCTATATACAATAAGTAAGCTGATTAAGATCATCTACACACAGTAACTGAGAGCTGAGCAATATTTTGGGGACTAGAACCAAACAACTTGAGAATTTCTTTTTGGAATTCTCAAATTTATCACACTAAATGTGATATGTTTATGTTTATATGTGTTTTCACTAGAGATTATATGTAGCATTGAAAAACAACAGCCCTGCTGCCATAATGGCTGTGAAAAACAGTGGCTGTGCAGCTACCAGAGGGGGCAAAGGGATTTAGAGCCCCTCAAAAAGCTCTGTCCCCAGAGAGATGTCACTATTGGACTCACTCATATGGCAGCTTACTGGAACAGCTCTGTTCTTGGATCTTGATTTTAACCAACTTGACTCAGAGCTTACTCTCGATGAATGGTCCTATCCGCAGAGCATTTGGTAAAGGCAATCAGTGGTAATTGTCTAACACTGCAGCTGCCTAAGGTAGTGATACCAGGTGGAGCCAACAAGAGACTGACCAAATAACTTAACAAGAAATAATCAAGAATTGCTATCCCTTAGTGGACTTTGGAAAGATCTGACACACTTCTGGGAAGATTCTAGAATCTTTTAGATTCTGGGAATCTAAAAGGACACACACACACACACACACACACGCACACACACACACACACACACAAACACACATACACATAGGGCACCTGGGTGGCTCAGTTGTTAAGTGTCTGCCTTTGGCTCAGGTCATGGTCTCAGGGTCCTTCTGCTGCTGTGCTCTCTTGTGTCTGTCTGTCTCGCTGTCAAATAAACAAAATCTTTTTTTAAGTCTTTTTTTTTTTTAAAGATTTCATTTATTTGTGAGAGAGAGAGAGAGGGAGGCAGGCTCCCCAAGGAGCAGGGAGCCTGATGTGGGACTCATCCCAGGACCCTGGGATCATGGCCTGAGCTGAAGGCAAATGCTTAACCATCTGAGCCACCCAGGCACCCTAAATAAATAAAATCTTTAAAAAATTAAAAATTAAAGGACACACACATGTGTGCAATGCTCTGGAAAGATTTGAGAGGACCATAATCTCTCACTTTTGGCTGACTTCGAGGCTTTGAGCAAACTAGAAGTGAAGACTCAGGTAGAATTGTAAACTCCTGCCTAAGCATTGAAGACATGCCTCAACATAAACACTCAATCCCTCCATAAAGGCAGAAAGACATATTGGTTCCAGCATTTAAGAACATCTTTGTCTAATCATCAGCAACTCATTAAGCTAACCAAGCCAGGGTTTCAGTGGCTAAAAATGACAAAGAATACAGACTTTACAGAATTATTCCAACAGAGTCACTAAACAAACAAAGTAACAACGAACTTTGGGGCAGAAGGAAATATGATTTCTAGAATTGCCATATTATATTATTTAAAGTGTCCAGTTTTAAACAAAAATTTATGAGATATGTAAAGAAACAGGAAAGGACCCAAGCTATAAGTTACTGAATAGGATGTCCATAAGAAAACACAAATGTTGGATTTACTAGACGAAGACTTTAAATCACTTATTATAGGTATGTCCGAAGAAAGAAAATATTTTCAAAGAATTAAAACTGTATCTCAAAAATTAAAGAAAAGTACAAGAGCAACAAAAAGAGAATATTAATAAAGAGATAGGAATTATAAAAAAAGAAGCAAACAGAAATGTATATTAAAATTAAAAGGTGCAATAACTGAAGTAAAAATTATCTCAGAGAAGTACAACAGCGGGACTGAGCTATCAGAGGAAAGAATTTGCACCTTAGGATAGGTCAATTGATATCACCTAGTCTGATGAATATAAAACAAAAAGAATGAAAAGTTTGAACAGAGCCTCAGAGGCTTGTGGGACACCAGCTAGTATATTAACATAGACATACTGGAAGTCCCAGAAGGACACAGAAAGGCACATAAAGAATATTTGAAGGAGGGGCACCTGAGTGGCTCAGTGGGTTAAAGCCTCTGCCTTTGGCTAAGGTCATAATCTCAGGGTCCTGGGATCGAGCCCCGCATCGGGCTCTCTGCTCAGTGGGGAGCCTGCTTCCCCCTCTCTTTCTGCCTGCCTCTGTGCCTATTGTGATCTCTCTCTCTCTCCATGTCAAATAAATAAATAAAATCTTAAAAAAAAAGAATATTTGAAGAAATAATAGCTTAAAAATCCCAATTTCATGAAAAACACTGATCTATTTATCCAAGAAGTTCGATAAACTCCAATTAGGGTAAACACAAAGAGAGTCACACCGAGATTCAGGACAACCAAACTATCAGAAGTCAAAGATGGAGAGAATCTTAAAAGCACTGAATCAACAACAGCAGGCAATGACAGGTAGGGCTAAATTAAACACCATCTTCAATAACTAAGGGATGGAAAAAGAACTCCAAAGGAGAGTGAGAAAATATTTTATTTTATTTTATTATTTTTTTAGGTAAGCTCCATGCCCAGTATGGAACCCAGAGTAGGAATTGAACTCACAACCCTGAGATCAAGACCTGAGCTGAGATCAAGAGTTGGATGGATGCTTAATTGACAGCCACCCAAGCACCCTGTGTTTTGTTTTGTTTTATTTTATTTTATTTTATTTTATTTTATTTTATTTTATTTTATTTTACTTTACTTTAACTTTACTTTACTTTATATTTTAAAGTAGGCTCCATGCTCAGTGTGGAGCCCAACATAGAAACTGAGAAAATATTTGAAGAAAAATTAAAATAAAAACTCAGCATACCAAAACTTTTGGAATGCAACTAAAGCAGTGCTTAGAGGAAATTTTATGGCTGGAAACACCTATATTAAAAAAGAAGAAAGAACTGAAATCAGTAACTTAACCTTCATCCTTTAGAAATTAGAGAAATAAAACCAAAAGAAGCAGAAGGAAACAATAAGGACTAGAATGGAAACAAATGAAATACAAGTAGAAAAACAGTACAGAAAAACCAATAAAACTAAAAGTTGGTTCTTTAAAATTATTAACAATTTTGACAAACCTTGAGAGTGACCAAGAAAAGGGGAGAGAAAAGATTAAAATTACTGCACTGGGGAGTGAGAGGGGCGCCTGGGTGGCTCAGCCAGTTAAACATCTGTCTCCCACTCAGGTTGTGATGCCAGGGTCCTGGGATCAAGTCTGCTTCTCCCTTTGCCTCTGCCCTTCCCCCCTGCTCTCTTGCTCACTTGCTCTCTTTCTCTCTCTCTCAAATAAATAAATAAAATCTTAAAACAAAACAAAACAAAATTAGGAATAAGAGAGGAGACCTCACTTCTGACCTTACATAAACAATAAGGATTGCAGAAGAAACTCTAAACAACTTTATTTCAACAAACAACATAACTTGGGCGATATGGAAAAATTCCTGGAACAAAACAAACAAATGAAACAAACTAAAGAAATAGAAAATCTGGGGCACCTGGGTGGCTCAGTGGGTTAAAGCCTCTGCCTTTGGCTCAGGTCATGATCTCAGGGTCCTGGGACGGAGCCCCGCATTGGGCTCTCTGCTCAGCAGGGAGCCTGCTTCCCTTTCTCTCTCTGCTTGCCTCTCTGCCTACTTGTGATCTCTCTCTCTGTGTCAAATAAGTAAATAAAATCTTAAAAAAAAAAAAAAAGGAAAATCTGCATAGACCTATAACCAAAGAGGAAGAAGAAAAAGGAGGAAGAAGAGGAGGAGGAGGAGGAGGAGGAGAGGGAGGGAAGAGGAAGAGGAAGAAGAATTAGTAACTTTAAAACATTCCATCAAAAAAAAAAATCCTTTCTGATAGCTGAGCTGTAAGGCTGAATATCTATCATTTACATTGACATGGATGGGACTGGAGGTAATTATGCGAGTGAAATAAGTCAGCCAGAGAAACACAATTATCATATGGTTTCAGTTATATGTGGAACATAAGGAATAGTGCAGAGGTCAATTGGGGTGTGTGGTGGGGGAACTGAATGGGAAGAAATCAGAGAGGGAGACAAACCATACGAGACTCTTAACTCCAGGAAACAAACTGAGGATTGCAGAAAGGGAGGATGGGGTAACTGGGTGATGGCTATTAAAGAGGGCACATGATATGAATGAGCACTGGGTATTATGATGAACTAATGAATCATTAACTATTATATCAAAAACCAGTGATGTACTATATACCTTGGCTAATTGAACTTAAATTAAAAAACTAAATTAAATTAAATTAAATTTTAAAAAGCTCAGGCCCAGATGTTTCCACTAATGAATTTTAACTATAGCTAAAAATCCTTTACAAACTCTTACTTAAATTAGAAGAAAAAACCTTCCAAATTCTATTAAGACTGTATCACTAAAACCAAAACCAGTCATAGACATCAGAATAATAATAAAAACTACAGTCCAATATCTCTTATGAATATGGATTTCAAAAATCCTCCAAAAAAATACACTAGCACACTGAATCTAGTAACATATGGAAAAGGTTATATACTGGGACCGAGTGGGATTTATCCACCATATGTTAAGTATATCCCAGGAATACAAGGTGACTTTAACATCTAAAAAACAATTAAGGTAATAGTATATTAAGAAAAGACCAAAAAAAATGATTATGTGGTAAAGGCAGAAAAATCATTTGACCTAATTCAACACCCAAAACTCAACAAAAAAGTGTAGAAGAGAATTTCTTCCGGCTGACAAAGAGCACTTTTGAAAACCCAAAGCTGACATTATATTTGATGAAAGACTAAGTGCTTTACTTCTAAGACCAGGAACAAGAAGACAAGGATGTCTCCTACCACATCTATGCAACATTTTATTGGAGATGCTAGTTAGAGTAGGTAAGCAAGAAAAAAAATAAAGGCATTCGCACTGAAAGGGAAAAGTAAACATCTCTATTTGCAGATAATATGATCTTGTATATAGAAAAGCCTAAGAAATCCATTTAAAAGAATTAGAGTAAACCAGCTCAACAAGGATATGGGATACAAGATCTGTATTTTTTTTAAAATAAACTAGCAATGAACAATCTGAGTATGAAATTAACAAAACAATGCCACTTAATATAGAATCAAAAGGAATAAAACACTTATGAATATATTTAACAAAAGAAGTCCAAGACTTCTATGCTGAAAATCCAAAACACTGTTCAAAGCAATAAAGAAAACCCAAGTAAATAGAAAGACATTTGGTATTTATGGGTCAGAAGACTAATAGTTATAAAATAGGGGTATCTCCCCAAATGGATCTACAAGCCAAAGCAATCCCTATCAAAATCCAGCTGCCTTCTTTGTAGAAATGGACAAGCTGATCTAAAATTTTTATGAAAATGGAAGGGAGGCAGAGTAACTGAAACAATTTTGAGAAGGAGTAACAAAGTTGGAGGACTTGTCTTGACCAAAAATTACTTAGATCATCATCTTACCCTACATCCTTTAGTGAGGTCATGTCATATTTTTTTAATGCAGTTAAATTCAATTGTCACAATCGTCTTTCCATCCTGGGATTGTCCCACATCCTGGTTGACATTTTAAAATTTGCATATATTAAAGGTCACCCTTTGTGATGTATGGTTCTGAGTTTGGACAGATCCATAGAATCATATACTACACATCAATCTAAAATCTCCCCTATGGGTCCCTTTTGTAATCATATGTTAAGTGTATTTTTAACTTTATAAAATATGCCAAGTTGTTGTCCAAAGCTGTACCATTTTGCATACCTACCAGACAAGGAATGAGAATTCCTGGTGCTTCATAACCTTGACAACATTTGGCATCACCAGTTTCTTATATTTAGCCATTCTAATAGACAAGTTTCAGGAAAGCACTTCTCTTCCTCTATAAAGATTTTTATTTATTTATTTATTTATTTATTTATTTATTTATTTATTTGAGAGTGAGAGAGAGAGAGAGAGAGAGCTCGCAGGAGGAGGGGCGAGGGAGAAGGATAAGCAGGCTCTATGCTGAGCCTGGAGCCCCACGCAGGGCTTGATCTCATGACCCTGAGATCATGACCTGAGTTGAAATCAAGAGTCGGCTGCTTAACTGACTGAGCCACCCAGGCGCCCCAGAAAAGCCATTCTTAAACTCTGCTTTGCACAGAGCCGGTGTACGTTTAAAAAACCAATTAACGAATGCTGTTGATTATATTTAAAGAATAAATGTCTAAGAAGTTTCCCCCAACAGGAGCGATTCTTAACTGAGGAAATTCATACTTGAGCAGGAAGAGCAATGCTCTCACTCAGGAGATGCCTGAGGAATGACCCTTTCCCTTGTTCCCATCCTGCCTTTTCTCAGGGTTTTCTGCATCCTCCAAAGGAAAAAGCTTCAGGACACAGAAAAGACGTTGACCCTAGGCTTTCAGATATCAGTCAGCGGTGGGGAGGATCTTCACCGCATAAGTACATCTGAGGGTAGGACCTCCAGTCCACCGCAGACATTCTGTCAGTGAACTCCAAGACCTCCTCCCCCTCTGTCTTCCCTTTCCTAGGACTCTACTAGGCAACCCCAGAGGACTACTGGAAGGACGTGGGGAGGGGGAAAAGGGACTTTCTTTTTCCTGTTTGCTGGCCCGTCCTGGTTATATAGCTGGACCCAACAGTAGATTGCCATGGCAGTGGCCCTTGGATCCAGCCTCCTCTGGGAACTTCTGTTGGGACTCCCCAGGGCCAGTCTCACTACACAATGCCCCTTTTCAGATAATGTCCAAAGTCCTACCTTTTCTAAACTCCTCTGAGTTCCTACATTACCACTAACGGCCAGCAGCTCCCCTCCCCCACCTACGGAGGTCTGAGTCGCCGCTCTGAGGGCCTCTCCTCTGAGCACCCCTTCTCCTTTGCTGCCCCGGCCCTAAGTGTAACAGCTGCTTTCTGGAGTTACTCTCTGTCTGGATAACGTCAGGGCTCCCTTTCTGCTCTCTCAGTCCTCTGACACCCATTCTATTAATCCTTCTATTAAATTCTATTTGGTGCAACACCTAACATATTATATATTTTCCTAATTTGTTCTTAGATTCTGATCTGTAGGTTATTTCCTTTTTTCTATTAAAACCAATGCTGCGATAAATATTTGCACATGCTTCTGGGTACATATATCTGAAATTTTTTTCCTAAAATATGGATCCAGAACTAGGGTTATTAGGCTACAGGTAGGAGAACCTTCAACTTTACTAGACAAAATTCATGCCCTGCACTGCTAAGTATCATTTTTAGTTTCCATTTTGTTCATTACAGCTTTCATTTCACCTTCCCTTGCTCAGGGTATTACTAATGGCCCTGAGGCCAAGAGGGAATTGCCTTGGCTTCTATTTCATCGCATCCTGGAAGAAAGGGTCTGAGACGGACGAGAGTTTTCCCAATAACGCTCTAACAGATCCCTGGCCCCGTTTAACTTTGATAGTTGATAGAATCAGATCTCAGAGGGCCTGTGGTTCAGGGGGATGGAGCAGACGTCTCTCTTGAGGAATCAATTGAGTCACAAATATTTTCAGACACTTCTTATACTGGTTTCTGACAAGATACCCCTTGTCCAGCTCTGTGTCGTTCCTTGCTGTCTAGCAGCTTTGGGACCTCCCAAGATTGAGGCACTGGGATCTTTGCTGGACTGGGCTCCCCAGAGCCAAACCTCTCTTCCAAGGTCCTGCCACCTCCCACCTCCCTGGGGTTACGTCAGGGACCCTGCATCCGTCCACACCTGCAGGGGTGCTCACCAATATTTTCTTCCCTTCCTGTCTCAGAGAATTTCTCTCCTCAGACACACAAGACACACAAGACACACAAGACACACAGACACACACACACTTCCATGAGCTCAGACTTCCACAAAAGGCACAAAGAGAAACTGTCTCCCTGTCTCCAAGCATGGCTCTCTGTGGCTGAACACGGTGTGGTGCGAGGGGTGGCCTCCAGTGGGCAGCCACCGTGGCTGGTGGAACACAAACCTTGTCTCAATGAATAGGAGTCCCGAAAACAGCCGGGGACCCAACCTCCCAACAGTCTTGGCAGCTGGAGGAGACTAACTAGATAAAACCATATTCATTTATCCCCGGAGGAGAAAATTTGATGTTTTCTGCACCCAAGGGGCTTCACAGGCTATCCCCATTATACTGTGCTGTTTGAAAATTTATTCACAGCATCATATTCCGTGAGGGGAGGTGGGCAGGATCATGCCCATTTCTCAGGGGAGGAAAGGGAGGCCCAGGAAAGTAGAGTAACTTGCCCAAGGAGCAGTGGTGGGACTTGAACAAGCTCAGGCCTGACTCCCCAAAGCCCACATTCTAACTTACCACCCAGACTCCTCGGGCATAAGTGGTGGAAGATTCTGGAGACGTGCTTACTAGTCTGCCTCGAGCTTCCTGTCCACTCATGGTTTTCCAAACTGCCTGAACACCCCCACGGCAACCCGGGGCAAATGATACCGAGACATTTAGCATCCTGCCTGAGACCCACTTCTCATATATTTGAATAGTTTGACTTACTTGCTCTGACAAATGTGGCAGCTTCGGTTGCCTTCTCTCACCTGCTTCTGGCTGTGCATATCCCCTCACACGGAGTAAGCGCCTTGCCCTATTCACCAGTTTTATACCTGGGAAGGCAGGCTCACTGCCTTGGACACACATGCTAGAACTGAATCTCCCCTCTGACAAAATATGAAGCAGGAGTCATTCAGTATTTTTTTAATCCAGGTCTCTATTTTTCCTGTGCAAATACAAACGTAGGCATAATTAATAGTTAAGGCTTTTAAAATATATGCATTTTGAGAATACATTGCTAGTTACAGTTTGCTGATGATAGGAGCTTGGATCCCATCTTCCTTTAATAGTCCTTTTAAACTCATCTTAGAAAGTTAAAATGGTTAAATGATCCATAATAAAAACCAGAAGAGACCCATACAAATCCAAAATACGTGGATTGAAAATGCAGCACCTTTTGTGTAACTACATTAGGGCCCAGTTGTGTAGCATATGGATTATAGCATCGGACCACAGAGACTTCCGAGTTCCTGAAGCAAAATGGGGCATTTTCTTTTTCCTGAGAAGAAAGAGCAAGAAGAAGAAGAGGGGAAGTTGGAAGAGAAGAGAAAAGAAGAAGGGAGTGAGGGAAGGAAGGAGGGAGGGAAGGAGAGAGAAGGAAGGAGGAAGAGAAGGAGGGAGGGAAGGAAGGAGAAAGAGAAAAGAGAAGGAAATCTGCACAAATGGTTTCTCTGCATCAGAGGAATGACTCACCTTTGGTAACTTACAACGTGTACTTAAGTGAAGGATGGACCATTAAGGTTATAATTTAGAACCATAGAACCCAAATAGAGAAATATCTTATACAGTGATAATGGAATTCTATTTACTGGATTAAAAAAAGAAAAAGGCTAGGTCCTGTACTGGGCACACTTCCGCCCAGATGAGAGCTTTGCCACAGGATATAATTCCAAGGGAGAGTGAGGCTTCCTCCTTGAGTGGAGGGGCAGTTTGCAAAGATACGGCCTAAAGGTCTGATCTTTCAGACCTTTGTCAGCTTTGCTTGACTCAGAACCCCATCCCAACCTCCAACCTGAAAGGCTCCCCCCTGAACAGAACTCTCCTCAAGCCGGAACACGCCGCCCCTGTTCCTGACTCTGGAAGGAGGCGAGAAGCTGTCTTCAAATCCCTTTGGTGAGTTAGAAGGAGATGTTTCTTCCCCTCATCAGGATGTTCTTGGGGGCTGGATGGCAGGGAGTCTAGACTTGCCTCCAAGGCTTGAAGTGACCCCAAATGGGGCGACTTGGCTTCATCCCTTGTGCTTATCACGGCACGACCAAAGGCCAGGATTTCTAGAATCCCAAAGAGCACAAGAGGAGAAACCAGATTCAGAAATGTGCCCTGAACTGTCTCGTGTGAGGTCGAATCTGAGATCCCACATTGCACTTCTAGCTTCTGTTCCATCTCCCTTATCAGAAGGTGGTGGCGTGGGGTGTGCGAGGGGGTGGGTGACTAAATAATCTTCACTTACAAGAATGTAAAGTTCAAAAGTCTAAAAATTCCCCCATGGATTAAAAAAATAAGCGTTCTGTGCCCACACTTTCATATGCGTGGATTGGGGACACCCCACACTGTACAAAGCCCGGCCCCATGCAATGTTCCATGGGGACAGCACAATAACCTGCCACATAATGGGCCGACACAATGAGGAAACACAGTTTCCTCAATGAGGAAACCGAGGCTCTCCTGCAGGGCCACATGGCTTGCAAAGGGTAGGGAGAACGGAAATGCAGCCTTGCCGAATCCTGGGCCGTTGAGCCGAGGGGAGCAGGACATGGGCCTCTGCCTTTCACTGTTGTTGGGTCTCTGTCTTCTCAGCCTCCCCAGGAGCGGCCCCATCAGACAGAGGATCGCTCCCGCAGATCTTCACCTGGCTTTCCAGGTGACTGAGACGTTGCTTCACTTTCATCTGGGTGGCGTTGTACTCGGCCAGGAGCCGTGCAAACCTGGTCTGCAGGATGTCTAGGGAGGACTCCAGGTGCTCCACCTTCTCCTCGATATCCTTGGGGTCTGCCCCAGCCTTGGCCACTTCCTCATCAATCAGGTTGTCCTTCATCAGGATCTGCCGTCCCTTCTCCTCCAGGGCCTTCTTGGCTTCTGGGTATTCGGTGAGAGCCTCCATCAGATCATCCTTGGAAAGGCAGAACAGGTCCGAGTAGCCAATGCTCCTGATGTTGGCTGTCCTGCGGTTCCCTGACTTGCTTCCCTTGATGTTTAAGATGCTGATCTCCCCAAAGTAACTGCCGTCACTGAGGACCACGAACTGGGTGACCCCATCATCGGCCACCACAGCCAGCTTGCCCTCCTTGATGATGTACATCTCCCTCCCGATGTCCCCCTTCTTGCAGATGTAATCCCCTGGGCTGAACACTGCAGGCCGCAGCTTGAGCACAAGTTCTACCAGCAGCCCTGCCTCACAGTCTTGGAAGATGCGGACCTTCCTCAGAGTGTCCAGGTGCACGTTGATGGCGATCTCAGCCTTCAGTTTGTCTGGGAGACTCTTGAGCACCTCCTTCTCATCCACAGTCTTCTTGTTGGCCCACAGGTAGTCAAACCACCGGATTACCCGAGTCTCCAAGTCCTTGGTCACCTTGCGGAATTGCATGTACTGCTTGATGGAGTCAATCTTGGCCTGGAACTCGGCCCGTGAAGCATTCATGTTTGAGATCATGGAGCCCACATTGCCAACAATGGTGGCAAAAATCAGGACGCCCACTAGGAAGTCTATGACCACAAACAGATACTCCTCATCTTTCACAGGGGGTGGGGTCTCCCCAATGGTGGTCAGGGTCAAGGTGGACCAGTAGAAACTGTAAATGTATTTCCTGGAGAGGCGTCCATACTCTGGGTTTGAGATGTTCGGATAGACCCAGGAGTCTGTCCCAAAACCAATGAACTTGGAAATGGCGAAGTAGATGCAGGCATTCCAATGGATGATGATGAGGATGTACAAGACCAAGTTCCCGATCCTGAACAAATTGGGGTAGTTGGTCCTCGTCTCTGTGCGGTCGAAGAACTCAAAGAGCCGGGCAAACTTTAGGAGGCGGTTGAACCTCAGTTCTGGGTAGTTTATACCCAACTTAAAATAAGCCAGGTCTGTGGGGACCAGGGACAATATGTCCAGCTTGAACTGCACAGTCTTTGTGTAATGCTTCCACAGTCTCAGGGCATCCTTGACCATCAGGCCTTGCTCAAGGAAGCCTGAAGAAAAAGAAAAAGATGGAAGTCACTTGGGCATTAAGGAGGCTGCTTTTCTTTTTTTTTTTTTTGTGACTGTGGCCCACAGAAAATTACTTGACACTGTAACTAAAGAAGACGTAGTTATACATACATGACAGAAATAATTTCAAAAACCATATTTACTTCTTACTACAAAAATGCACTCTGATATTTTCTCATCTATGATGTTCCAACCTATTTTATTCGGTTAAAAATGTAGATTAGGGCGCCTGGGTGGCTCAGTGGGTTAAAGCCTCTGCCTTCGGCTCAGGTCATGATCCCAGGGTCCTGGGATCGAGCCCCACATCGGGCTCTCTGCTCGGCAGGGAGCCTGCTTCCCCCTTTCTCTCTGCCTGCCTCTCTGCCCGCTTGTGATCTCTCTCCTCTCTGCCAAATAAATAAAATCTTAAAAAAAA